>VKKV01000540.1:0-236716 GCA_008080845.1 Phytophthora kernoviae | reverse complement strand
AGACGACGCCGAAGCCCGAGGAAACGACGGAGGTGACGGAGGTGACCGAGGTGACCGAGACGTTCGAAACGACCAGGACGTGCCGTCCACGACGGAAGTGACTGTCGAGACGACGGAGACGACCGAGACGACCAGAGACCGTGGAAGAGACCGTGGAGGAGGTTGAGGTGACGGAGGGCAAGCCCAAGTCAAAGAAGCACCGCAAGCCGAAGCGCAAGCCGACCACGGACACGACCGAGGAGGAGACCACGGAGACCACGGAGACCCGGAAACCACGGAAACCGTTGAGGTGACGGAGAGTGACGGAGGTGACGACCGAGACGACGCCGAAGCCCGAGGAAACGACGGAGGTGACGGAGGTGACCGAGGTGACGTTCGAAACGACCGAGGACGTGCCGTCCACGACGGAAGTGACTGTCGAGACGACGGAGACGACCGAGACGAAAGACCGTGGAAGAGACCGTGGAAGAGACCGTGGAGGAGGTTGAGGTGACGGAGGGCAAGAAGCCCAAGTCAAAGAAGCACCGCAAGCCGAAGCGCAAGCCGACCACGGACACGACCGAGGAGGAGACCACGGAGACCACGGAGACCACGGAAACCACGGAAACCGTTGAGGTGACGGAAGTGACGAAGGTGACGACCGAGACGACGCCGAAGCCCGAGGAAACGACGGAGGTGACGGAGGTGACCGAGGTGACCGAGACGACCGAGACCGTGGAAGAGACCGTGGAAGAGACCGTGGAGGAGGTTGAGGTGACGGAGGGCAAGAAGCCCAAGTCAAAGCACCGCAAGCCGAAGCGCAAGCCGACCACGGACACGACCGAGGAGGAGACCACGGAGACCACGGAGACCACAGGAAACCACGGAAACCGTTGAGGTGACGGAAGTGACGGAGGTGACGACCGAGACGACATCGAAGCCCGAGGAAACGACGGAGGTGACGGAGGTGACCGAGGTGACCAAGACGTTCGAAACGGCCGAGGACGAGTCCACGACGGAAGTGACTGTCGAGACGACGGAGACGACCGAGACGACCGAGACCGTGGAAGAGACAATGGAGGTTGAGAGGACGGAGGGCAAGAAGCCCAAGTCAAAGAAGCACCGCAAGCCGAAGCGCAAGCCGACCACGGACACGACCGAGGAGGAGACCACGGAGACCACGGAGACCACGGAAACCACGGAAACCGTTGAGGTGACGGAAGTGACGAAGGTGACGACCGAGACGACGCCGAAGCCCGAGGAAACGACGGAGGTGACGGAGGTGACCGAGGTGACCGAGACGTTCGAAACGACCGAGGACGTGCCGTCCACGACGGAAGTGACTGTCGAGACGACGGAGACGACCGAGACGACCGGACCGTGGAAGAGACCGTGGAAGAGACCGTGGAGGAGGTTGAGGTGACGGAGGGCAAGAAGCCCAAGTCAAAGAAGCACCGCAAGCCGAAGCGCAAGCCGACCACGGACACGACCGAGGAGGAGACCACGGAGACCACGGAGACCACGGAAACCACGGAAACCGTTGAGGTGACGGAAGTGACGGAGGTCACGACCGAGACGACGCCGAAGCCCGAAACGAAACGGAGGTGACGGAGTGACCGAGGTGACCGAGACGACCGAGACCGTGGAAGAGACCGTGGAAGAGACCGTGGAGGAGGTTGAGGTGACGGAGGGCAAGAAGCCCAAGTCAAAGAAGCACCGCAAGCCGAAGCGCAAGCCGACCACGGACACGACCGAGGAGGAGACCACGGAGACCACGGAGACCACGGAAACCACGGAAACCGTTGAGGTGACGGAAGTGACGGAG
Source organism: Phytophthora kernoviae (assembly GCA_008080845.1). Taxonomy (NCBI): domain Eukaryota; phylum Oomycota; class Peronosporomycetes; order Peronosporales; family Peronosporaceae; genus Phytophthora; species Phytophthora kernoviae. The sequence goes on along the minus strand of VKKV01000540.1, from coordinate 234,912 downwards.
TCTGACCGAGACGACGCCGAAGCCCGAGGAAACGACGGATGGAGGTGACCGAGGTGACCGAGACGTTCGAAACGACCGAGGACGTGCCGTCCACGACGGAAGTGACTGTCGAGACGACGGAGACGACCGAGACGACCGAGACCGTGGAAGAGACCGTGGAAGAGACCGTGGAGGAGGTTGAGGTGACGGAGGGCAAGAAGCCCAAGTCAAAGAAGCACCGCAAGCCGAAGCGCAAACCACGGACACGACCGAGGAGGAGACCACGGAGACCACGGAGACCACGGAAACCACGGAAACCGTTGAGGTGACGGAAGTGACGGAGGTGACGACCGAGACGACGCCGAAGCCCGAGGAAACGACGGAGGTGACGGAGGTGACCGAGTGACCGAGACGACCGAGACCGTGGAAGAGACCGTGGAAGAGACCGTGGAGGAGGTTGAGGTGACGGAGGGCAAGAAGCCCAAGTCAAAGAAGCACCGCAAGCCGAAGCGCAAGCCGACCACGGACACGACCGAGGAGGAGACCACGGAGACCACGGAGACCACGGAAACCACGGAAACCGTTGAGGTGACAGGAAGTGACGGAGGTGACGACCGAGACGACGCCGAAGCCCGAGGCGACGGAGGTGACGGAGGTGACCGAGGTGACCGAGACGTTCGAAACGACCGAGGACGTGCCGTCCACGACGGAAGTGACTGTCGAGACGACGGAGACGACCGAGACGACCGAGACCGTGGAAGAGACCGTGGAAGAGACCGTGGAGGAGGTTGAGGTGACGGAGGGCAAGAAGCCCAAGTCAAAGAAGCACCGCAAGCCGAAGCGCAAGCCGACGGACACGACCGAGGAGGAGACCACGGAGACCACGGAGACCACGGAAACCACGGAAACCGTTGAGGTGACGGAAGTGACGGAGGTCACGACCGAGACGACGCCGAAGCCCGAGGAAACGACGGAGGTGACGGAGGTGACCGAGGTGACCGAGACGACCGAGACCGTGGAAGAGACCGTGGAAGAGACCGTGGAGGAGGTTGAGGTGACGGAGGGCAAGAAGCCCAAGTCAAAGAAGCACCGCAAGCCGAAGCGCAAGCCGACCACGGACACGACCGAGGAGGAGACCACGGAGACCACGGAGACCACAGGAAACCACGGAAACCGTTGAGGTGACGGAAGTGACGGAGGTGACGACCGAGACGACGCCGAAGCCCGAGGAAACGACGGAGGTGACGGAGGTGACCGAGGTGACCGAGACGACCGAGACCGTGGAAGAGACCGTGGAAGAGACCGTGGAGGAGGTTGAGGTGACGGAGGGCAAGAAGCCCAAGTCAAAGAAGCACCGCAAGCCGAAGCGCAAGCCGACCACGGACACGACCGAGGAGGAGACCACGGAGACCACGGAGACCACAGGAAACCACGGAAACCGTTGAGGTGACGGAAGTGACGGAGGTGACGACCGAGACGACATCGAAGCCCGAGGAAACGACGGAGGTGACGGAGGTGACCGAGGTGACCAAGACGTTCGAAACGGCCGAGGACGTGCCGTCCACGACGCAAGTGACTATCGAGACGACCGAGACGACCGAGACCGTGGAAGAGACCGTGGAAGAGACCGTGGAGGAGGTTGAGGTGACGGAGGGCAAGAAGCCCAAGTCAAAGAAGCACCGCAAGCCGAAGCGCAAGCCGACCACGGACACGACCGAGGAGGAGACCACGGAGACCACGGAGACCACGGAAACCACGGAAACCGTTGAGGTGACGGAAGTGACGGAGGTGACGACCGAGACGACGCCGAAGCCTCGAGGAAACGACGGAGGTGACGGAGGTGACCGAGGTGACCGAGACGACCGAGACCGTGGAAGAGACCGTGGAAGAGACCGTGGAGGAGGTTGAGGTGACGGAGGGCAAGAAGCCCAAGTCAAAGAAGCACCGCAAGCCGAAGCGCAAGCCGACCACGGACACGACCGAGGAGGAGACCACGGAGACCACGGAGACCACGGAAACCACGGAAACCGTTGAGGTGACGGAAGTGACGGAGGTGACGACCGAGACGACATCGAAGCCCGAGGAAACGACGGAGGTGACGGAGGTGACCAGCGAGGTGACCAAGACGTTCGAAACGGCCGAGGACGTTCCGTCCACGACGCAAGTGACTGTCGAGACGACGGAGACGACCGAGACGACCGAGACGACCGAGACCGTGGAAGAGACCGTGGAAGAGACCGTGGAGGAGGTTGAGGTGACGGAGGGCAAGAAGCCCAAGTCAAAGAAGCACCGCAAGCCGAAGCGCAAGCCGACCACGGACACGACCGAGGAGGAGACCACGGAGACCACGGAGACCACGGAAACCACGGAAACCGTTGAGGTGACGGAAGTGACGGAGGTCACGACCGAGACGACGCCGAAGCCCGAGGAAACGACGGAGGTGACCGGAGGTGACCGAGACGTTCGAAACGACCGAGGACGTGCCGTCCACGACGGAAGTGACTGTCGAGACGACCGAGACGACCGAGACGACCGAGACCGTGGAAGAGACCGTGGAAGAGACCGTGGAGGAGGTTGAGGTGACGGAGGGCAAGAAGCCCAAGTCAAAGAAGCACCGCAAGCCGAAGCGCAAGCCGACCACGGACACGACCGAGGAGGAGACCACGGAGACCACGGAGACCACGGAAACCACGGAAACCGTTGAGGTGACGGAAGTGACGGAGGTCACGACCGAGACGACGCCGAAGCCCGAGGAAACGACGGAGGTGACGGAGGTGACCGAGGTGACCGAGACGACCGAGGACGTGCCGTCCACGACGGAAGTGACTGTCGAGACGACGGAGACGACCGAGACGACCGAGACCGTGGAAGAGACCGTGGAAGAGACCGTGGAGGAGGTTGAGGTGACGGAGGGCAAGAAGCCCAAGTCAAAGAAGCACCGCAAGCCGAAGCGCAAGCCGACCACGGACACGACCGAGGAGGAGACCACGGAGACCACGGAGACCACGGAAACCACGGAAACCGTTGAGGTGACGGAAGTGACGGAGGTCACGACCGAGACGACGCCGAAGCCCGAGGAAACGACGGAGGTGACGGAGGTGACCGAGGTGACCGAGACGTTCGAAACGACCGAGGACGCCGTCCACGACGGAAGTGACTGTCGAGACGACGGAGACGACCGAGACGACCGAGACCGTGGAAGAGACCGGGGAAGAGACCGTGGAGGAGGTTGAGGTGACGGAGGGCAAGAAGCCCAAGTCAAAGAAGCACCGCAAGCCGAAGCGCAAGCCGACCACGGACACGACCGAGGAGGAGACCACGGAGACCACGGAGACCACGGAAACCACGGAAACCGTTGAGGTGACGGAAGTGACGGAGGTCACGACCGAGACGACGCCGAAGCCCGAGGAAACGACGGAGGTGACGGAGGTGACCGAGGTGACCGAGACGTTCGAAACGACCGAGGACGTGCCGTCCACGACGGAAGCGACTGTCGAGACGACGGAGACGACCGAGACGACCGAGACCGTGGAAGAGACCGTGGAAGAGACCGTGGAGGAGGTTGAGGTGACGGAGGGCAAGAAGCCCAAGTCAAAGAAGCACCGCAAGCCGAAGCGCAAGCCGACCACGGACACGACCGAGGAGGAGACCACGGAGACCACGGAAACCACGGAAACCGTTGAGGTGACGGAAGTGACGGAGGTGACGACCGAGACGACGCCGAAGCCCGAGGAAACGACGGAGGTGACGGAGGTGACCGAGACGTTGACCGAGGACGAGCCGTCCACGACGGAAGTGACTGTCGAGACGACGGAGACGACCGAGACGACCGAGACGACCGAGACCGTGGAAGAGACCGTGGAAGAGACCGTGGAGGAGGTTGAGGTGACGGAGGGCAAGAAGCCCAAGTCAAAGAAGCACCGCAAGCCGAAGCGCAAGCCGACCACGGACACGACCGAGGAGGAGACCACGGAGACCACGGAGACCACGGAAACCACGGAAACCGTTGAGGTGACGGAAGTGACGGAGGTCACGACCGAGACGACGCCGAAGCCCGAGGAAACGACGGAGGTGACGGAGGTGACCGAGGTGACCGAGACGTTCGAAACGACCGAGGACGTGCCGTCCACGACGGAAGTGACTGTCGAGACGACGGAGACGACCGAGACGACCGAGACGACCGAGACCGTGGAAGAGACCGTGGAAGAGACCGTGGAGGAGGTTGAGGTGACGGAGGGCAAGAAGCCCAAGTCAAAGAAGCACCGCAAGCCGAAGCGCAAGCCGACCACGGACACGACCGAGGAGGAGACCACGGAGACCACGGAGACCACGGAGACCACGGAAACCACGGAAACCGTTGAGGTGACGGAAGTGACGGAGGTCACGACCGAGACGACGCCGAAGCCCGAGGAAACGACGGAGGTGACGGAGGTGACCGAGGTGACCGAGACGTTCGAAACGACCGAGGACGTGCCGTCCACGACGGAAGTGACTGTCGAGACGACGGAGACGACCGAGACGACCGAGACGACCGAGACCGTGGAAGAGACCGTGGAAGAGACCGTGGAGGAGGTTGAGGTGACGGAGGGCAAGAAGCCCAAGTCAAAGAAGCACCGCAAGCCGAAGCGCAAGCCGACCACGGACACGACCGAGGAGGAGACCACGGAGACCACGGAGACCACTGGAAACCACGGAAACCGTTGAGGTGACGGAAGTGACGGAGGTGACGACCGAGACGACGCCGAAGCCCGAGGAAACGACGGAGGTGACGGAGGTGACCGAGGTGACCGAGACGACCGAGACCGTGGAAGAGACCGTGGAAGAGACCGTGGAGGAGGTTGAGGTGACGGAGGGCAAGAAGCCCAAGTCAAAGAAGCACCGCAAGCCGAAGCGCAAGCCGACCACGGACACGACCGAGGAGGAGACCACGGAGACCACGGAGACCACGGAAACCACGGAAACCGTTGAGGTGACAGGAAGTGACGGAGGTGACGACCGAGACGACGCCGAAGCCCGAGGAAACGACGGAGGTGACAGAGGTGACCGAGGTGACCGAGACGTTCGAAACGACCGAGGACGTGCCGTCCACGACGGAAGTGACTGTCGAGACGACGGAGACGACCGAGACGACCGAGACGACCGAGACCGTGGAAGAGACCGTGGAAGAGACCGTGGAGGAGGTTGAGGTGACGGAGGGCAAGAAGCCCAAGTCAAAGAAGCACCGCAAGCCGAAGCGCAAGCCGACCACGGACACGACCGAGGAGGAGACCACGGAGACCACGGAGACCACGGAAACCACGGAAACCGTTGAGGTGACGGAAGTGACGGAGGTGACGACCAGACGACGCCGAAGCCCGAGGAAACGACGGAGGTGACGGAGGTGACCGAGGTGACCGAGACGACCGAGACCGTGGAAGAGACCGTGGAAGAGACCGTGGAGGAGGTTGAGGTGACGGAGGGCAAGAAGCCCAAGTCAAAGAAGCACCGCAAGCCGAAGCGCAAGCCGACCACGGACACGACCGAGGAGGAGACCACGGAGACCACGGAGACCACGGAACCCACGGAAACCGTTGAGGTGACGGAAGTGACGGAGGTCACGACCGAGACGACGCCGAAGCCCGAGGAAACGACGGAGGTGACAGAGATTATGGAGGAGATCGACGACAGCTCTGCTGTTGCCACGACCGCAACCACGTCAATGGGGACGTCCGACGAGAGTCTGATCAGCTTGTCGACCGAGGAAGAGAAGGGTGACGATGGTGCAGCTGGCGCGACCGTGAAGACAGAGGTGTTCCGCACGGTTGGTGCAAACGGGAGCGTGATCACGAAGACGGTTCGCACGATCATCCGAAAGGTGACCACTTCGACTGGTTTGGCGAAGAGGTTGATTAAGGTTCACACGACGACCGTGACGGAGACGACAACGGTGAGACGAGCTCGACGGAACAGACGGAGACGCGAGAGGAGATCGACGACAGCTCTGCTGTTGCCACGACCGCAACCACGTCAATGGGGACGTCCGACGAGAGTCTGATCAGCTTGTCGACCGAGGAAGAGAAGGGTGACGATGGTGCAGCTGGCGCGACCGTGAAGACAGAGGTGTTCCGCACGGTTGGTGCAAACGGGAGCGTGATCACGAAGACGGTTCGCACGATCATCCGAAAGGTGACCACTTCGACTGGTTTGGCGAAGAGGTTGATTAAGGTTCACACGACGACCGTGACGGAGACGACAACAGGTGAGACGAGCTCGACGGAACAGACGGAGACGCGAGAGGAGATCGACGACAGCTCTGCTGTTGCCACGACCGCAACCACGTCAATGGGGACGTCCGACGAGAGTCTGATCAGCTTGTCGACCGAGGAAGAGAAGGGTGACGATGGTGCAGCTGGCGCGACCGTGAAGACAGAGGTGTTCCGCACGGTTGGTGCAAACGGGAGCGTGATCACGAAGACGGTTCGCACGATCATCCGAAAGGTGACCACTTCGACTGGTTTGGCGAAGAGGTTGATTAAGGTTCACACGACGACCGTGACGGAGACGACAACGGTGAGACGAGCTCGACGGAACAGACGGAGACGCGAGAGGAGATCGACGACAGCTCTGCTGTTGCCACGACCGCAACCACGTCAATGGGGACGTCCGACGAGAGTCTGATCAGCTTGTCGACCGAGGAAGAGAAGGGTGACGATGGTGCAGCTGGCGCGACCGTGAAGACAGAGGTGTTCCGCACGGTTGGTGCAAACGGGAGCGTGATCACGAAGACGGTTCGCACGATCATCCGAAAGGTGACCACTTCGACTGGTTTGGCGAAGAGGTTGATTAAGGTTCACACGACGACCGTGACGGAGACGACAACGGGTGAGACGAGCTCGACGGAACAGACGGAGACGCGAGAGGAGATCGACGACAGCTCTGCTGTTGCCACGACCGCAACCACGTCAATGGGGACGTCCGACGAGAGTCTGATCAGCTTGTCGACCGAGGAAGAGAAGGGTGACGATGGTGCAGCTGGCGCGACCGTGAAGACAGAGGTGTTCCGCACGGTTGGTGCAAACGGGAGCGTGATCACGAAGACGGTTCGCACGATCATCCGAAAGGTGACCACTTCGACTGGTTTGGCGAAGAGGTTGATTAAGGTTCACACGACGACCGTGACGGAGACGACAACGGGTGAGACGAGCTCGACGGAACAGACGGAGACGCGTGAAGAAGAGGAAAACTGTGGTACAAGTGTCGGAGTTATCAATGTTGTAGCAGTTGTTGGAACGGATGGGACGAAACGTAGTGTTGGAAAGTCCGACATTTCGTCTTTGGAAACGAAGATGTCCTATGGAACGAAGAGTATGAGCTCGATGTCTGAAAGAACTGGCAAGGGCTCTGCTTGGTGGCACATGAAACGCCGTCGTCTTGTGAAGACCTGGTTGCCACAGTTTGTTTCTTACGTGCAGCGGCGTGGCCGAAGTTTATCGAAGAGCATGCCGAGGAAGGAGCTGCTCAACTTCGCTCGCGACTTCTGTGATCAGAACTTCGTTAGCTTTGAGGACGGGTTCTTCAACTCGGGCTCGTACGAAGAAAAGCGAGCCACATGGACGATTGCACGCTCGCTGTCGTTCCACTACCCTGGTGTCGCTGTTCAGCAGCTGGGTCTTGGTGTTGGGAAATTCCAGCGTACGTTGCTGATCGATGAGGTATGCCATGCCCGAGACGGCCCCGATGGGAACCCAGTGATGGAGGTCGAATTCGTTCTCTCTGCGCTTCAAGTTGTGCCGAAGAAGTGCGCCTACTACGGACGTGCTGATCCTGGAAAATGGTGAAGTACTTTTCCATGGCACTGGCGAATCGCTCATCTCATACTTCCAAGAGCTTGGCTTTATGTGCACTTCAGGGGTATCTGTGTCAGACTACTTGTTGAACCTTAACGAGGAGCAGGAAATGTACCACCAGGTGACTATGGTTCAAGGGTTTAATAACCAAAGGCAGCTGCGCCGGAGCCGCATGTTCTCCGGGCTGATGAAGTTTGCCGATGATATGGTGTTGGTTACGGGTGCCCCTGGCGCTGGTGGTCCGTCACGATCCAGCACTCCAGTTGGGAGTCCGATGCGTAGCAGCTCAACTGCCAGATTGAGCACGTCGTATTCGCCCCTTCGTCGCCAACTCAAGCACCGATTTGTGCAGAGCTCCGACTAAGTCGCCGTTCCGGTCACCTACTGCTGGCTTTGCGTCGCCACAGTCGACCAATGCGACAAGGGGCATGCGAATCACTGCCTACTCGTCACCCGAATCGATGAAGACGGCAAGCAGTATGAGTACCGGGTACGATTCGCCAACGGTAGTCAAGGGCTCGACGACTACGTCGCGCTCATCACCGGTGACCACCAAGACGATGTCTTACTCCTCGCCGGTCATCAAGACTAAGGGGTCAACGACGGCTCGCCACATTTCTGTGGAAGGTGACTACACTGTCATCACAGAGGAAGTCACATCGCCCCGTGGCACAAAGCGCGTGACGACTACCCGCCATGCCACCAAGGAGAGCCCCAGCACCACGACCGCATAAATGTGGTGACAAGGGATGTAGTGCATGCATGCATAGCTAGTTAGTTGCATATAGGAAGAACGATGTACATATCGTAATATACATTTCATTGTAAGGAATCGCTTTATTTCAACAACAGATGTGTCTTTTGATTCGCATCCTTTGTGGACGAATTGTCCTACAGGATAAATGTCGTTTGAATGTCTCTTGAATGTCTTTTGATACAGCATGTCGCACGAATGTGTTCACATATAAGCGAAATTCAAAACGCTGTTCAAACTCTTATGACGACGGAGCGAAGTGGCGCTGGACTGCGCTCGCAGCAACAGGAAGCAGAGCGCAATGCGCGCGAGTTGATGGACTTGAAGATCGAGGCTGCACATCTGCGGGAACGTCTGCGTCTGCGTGTGGGTGGCGACGCCACTGCCGCCGAGTTGGAAGCCGAGGCGTTCGCCCTACAGAGCGCTCTATCGGAAGCTCAAGAGACGCTGGCGGGTCGGGAGCGGGAGCTGCAGACACTGGAAGCCATTACCAAAAGGCGATGCAAGGGATGATGCGACTAGACGAGGCCTGGAAGAAGAGCGGACAGCAGACCAGACGGGTGCAGGAGACGCTGCAGAATAGCGAGCAGGACCTAAAGGAAGCGCAGGACAGATGGAGGACGCTACAGGACCAATTACAGGCCGCAAATAAGCGGGAGGAAACGCTGATCATCCGAGTGAACACTCACGGAGCAGAAGAGTCAGATGGAAACAGAGAGAAACGCTAAGACGCAAGAGGCGCAGCAGGCTGAAATACAGGGACACGAATTGAGAGCTCAACTGGAGGCAACGAGACAAAAGTACGAGGAACAGATGAAGGAACGCGAAGGAACTACGAGGGAAGATGGCAGGAGGTTGGAAGATAAATTGCAAAATGCTGTGGAGGATGCAGCAGCTTTGAGGGAGAGATCCATGCCAGACAGGAAGAAGGAGCTAAAATGGTGATCGAGCTGAAAGACACGAAGGCAGCAGAAGCTGCCACTCGCCAGAGACTCGTGAAACTTACAGAGGATCATGCTATGTTACGTGTCCATTTGGTATCGGCGAAGCAGAGTGCAGAAGAGAGCGCGGAACGAGCAATGAAGGCGGAGTCTGACAACGATCGTATGAGGAAGGAGCTGAAAGAGCGGGACGATGAGACGCGGGAAAAGGACAAAATCATTCATTCACTTGAAGAGGAGTTGGTGCAGAAGCAGAAAACGCTTGAGGAGGAGCTAGCCAAAAAGAAAGAGGCGGTAGAGGCAGCAGAGCAGCGCTTGATGAGAGAGTCCCAGGAAACGCTGCAAGCCCAAGAAGAGACGTGGGGTTGTCGGGAGAAGTTTCTTCTACAAGAAACTGGAAATTACAAGCAGGAGATAGCCCGCATGAAAAATTTTCACAGCGAGCTAGCGGTGTTGCTGCAAGCAGTGAAGGATGTTAAGACTGAGGTACAGGACACAGCAGAGGAGCAATATCAATCCGTTGAGCCTGCTCAACTCCGTTCACTGTAGAGACGGAAATGCGCAAGCGAAATTCCCTCACATCAGCACTGGAGCAGATGAAAGGGAAACTGGCCGCAACCGAGCGTCAACTAGGTGCACAAAGGCAGCTCGAGTGCGAAAACGCAAAACTTCGTGCGGACTACGAGAAGGCAAAGCTGTCGATGGAACGTATGGCCACACGGAAGTCAAAGAGTTTTGCGTTTAGCTCTTCGGCACCTATGAGGCACAGTAGAAGTAGCTCTTCCGAAAAGTGCAATGCCGGCGAGAGCAGGCCATCAAATGAAAGTATAGACTCGCTTGCGAAGCGAAAGCTGGAGGCAGGTGCAGTGGTCTCCATAACGACAACACCTCGGAAGCGCAACGTACTAAACGTGTACGTGGCCTCAAGGTATCTTAGCAGCGCTTCGAAGCGCTGATGAACGAGTTAGCCAAGACACGAGCTCTCCTTTGGGTATACTAGTTCTCATAAATCTTAACTCCGAGCAAATGGAAATGCAAACCAAATCGTCGTCGCAAGTTGTCCACAAAGAATTTTGTTTACCACGCAACAACCGCGTAGGTGGGGCATGCAGCTCACAGTTCTACCTTCTCCAATGTGGATGTCACTTCCTCCTGTTGGGGCTGATTCAAAGACCAACCAGGTACGCTTTTGGTCCTTTACGCGCAGGCGGATAGTTTCGAAACACTGGAAAGCTTCAACAGGCTGAATCTCGCCGTCTACAACAATCGCGGAGGCAGAAGCGCTCGCGCTCAGGTAACACGGCACGTACTCGTTCACCTGACCGAAAGTTACAAGCACACCACCATTACTAAGCTGTTGTGGGAAACGCTTTGGGCAAACTTGTGCCTGCTGCTGCTGAAGGCCACCCAGTATGGAGCCCAGGCAACAGATCCGCCTTGCTCCAGGTTTTGTCCATCGATAGCAATCTGACCCGCATAAAATAACATTTCAGGTTAGCTGGTTGTCCATCAGAACTATTCAAGCGCAATGGTCAACACTTACAAAGATGCTCTCGTTGACGAAAGCAAAGTTGGGGTCAGAGAAAAGATCTCAACAGCAGCACGTTGGTTCAGCTGCACCTCTGTGGCAACGTTGAACGCCACATAACTCGCAGCAATTGACAGCACCAGAATCTTGGCCCACGCACGGTAGAAGCAGCAGATCGACACCAATGCACCAATTACTAGTCGAGTCAGTTCGTGCACCACGGGGTATCCAGCGTCGCCACAAGTGTCCACAGATCTTCATCCAGGCGACGCAGCGGAGCCTCAGGACTCGCTGTCAAGGAAACAGCATCCACCACAGCCTGCACAGCTGCACGTCCCCGTCTACCAGTCTGCTACTGCACTCCATGGGTGTCTCTATCTCTAACTGTCTCCAGGACAGCCCACTAGTCAGTGACAGCGGTCCCAGACTGCACGAAACTCCGTAGAGCGCCGCCGCCGTAGCTGTCAAAGTCAGCAGGTTTAATGCCACTTTGGACACTGTTCCGGCCAGTCGGGTGCTGTGTAGAGGCCACGTTTGGTCTTCACTGTGTGACAACGAGGCGTAGATCGCCAATGGAGCCAACAGCAGCGTCCCTATCGTCCACGAGACGTTCGCCAGCAGTCCTCCGCCTGCTACCCACCGCTCAACGAGCGAGAGCGTCTTCGGCTGCTTGTCAATGATCCAGTCGTCCTCATTGTCCTCCGAGTCCTCTCCATCCGAGCACCAAACGTCCTCATCGCTGCCTGCGTCTTCATCACTCGCGTCCGAGTTCTCCTCCTCCAGATCGTCCCAACCACGTTGAGACGCGTCGGCTGCCAGGATGGCGTCGATCTGCTCGTCTTTCGTCTGGATGTAGGCGTCATTCCACTTGTCGTCGATGAAAACTGGCTGCTTGGAAGCCTGTGCACGCGACCGAGTCAGCATCTTGGCTCTTTGGAAGTGGCGTTATGGCACTTTTGGCTCTGCCTGTCTGATGGATTTGTGCGTCTCGACAGTTCAAACCTCAACAGGCGGGATTTTATGTCTTACAAACATCAAGTATACAAGTGACCATCATGGAGGATAACGCTTTGAATGTTCAAACCAAACACAAAGTGTAAGCTTCTGACAGCTGCAATTCATGGTTTGAGTACCAGTTGCTGTAGACGAGCTTTCTTGATATATTACAAACAGTTTGTAGCCATTCATCCGAAGTTGAAGTGAAAGTGTCCATCTACATGTAGCCAGATGACGGTGGTCACTCACTGGTGGAAGAAGCTCCTGAGGTCATCCAGGTTGAGGCGCTCACTGCGTCGTTCGTCATGTGCCTTGGCCACCACCAAAACATGCTTCGCTAGTTTTTCCTTGCGTTGCTGCAGCTGCAGGATCATATCTTCCACCGTGTCGTTCACGACGTACCGCTTGACCATCACGTCCCTGGTCTGACCCAACCGATGCACACGGTCGATGGCCTGTTCCTCCACGCCAGGGTTCCACCACGGGTCTAGTAGAATCACAACCGACGCACACGTGAGATTGAGCCCCACGCCGCCTGCTTTCAAGCTGATCACTAACACCTCAACAGATGGGTCCTTCTCGAACCGCGTCAGCACCCGCTCACGTGCTTCCTGGCTCAGTGAACCATTAAACGTGCAGTGTGAGAAGCCGTTGCGTTTGAGAAGCTGCGACACCATGTCCAACATGGAGGTCCACTGCGAAAACACCACCACTTTACGTCTCTGATCGGGGATTCAGCATGATCGTTTTCCAGCTTGATAGCCTTCAAATCGTGTAGCAATTGCTGCAGCTTGGCGCTCTCAAAGCCTGTGCCGTCGTCGTCTGAGGCAGGTTTATCCTCTTGTACGAGTTCTTCGACAGCCGATCTCGTGGATGGGCTCTTCTTGCCCTGAGCTGAGAAAGGAGGCGGCAGTGCGAACACTTTGTCCATATCTACCACAGTGCGGCACACAGGGCACCCATTTTCAGGGTCATTTGAGAGGCTCTCACGTAAACACTCCTCGCACAAGACGTGCGCGCATGGTGTCAGCATCGCTTTCTGTGGCGGGTCTAAACAAATAGGACACTCTTGTGAGTCTAAACCGTCTTCGACTTGCGCAATCACACTCTGAATGTACGACTCGGTCAGACCCCTCCTGATAAGTTGCTTCCGTCCTGTTCACCCAAATGGTTGTCTTTACAAGCTGAGCACGGTTGCTGGCCTGCATATCCTGCTGCAATTGTGCTGCAATTCGTTGGTAGTAGACCTCAGAAGATTCATTTTCTTGCGGCTGGAAGGTTGACCTGGTTGCTGTCGCACCTGCCTTTGTACTCTTCGCATCGGGCTTCATCGCTTGCTCAAAACCTTTTCCGAGCGCTAGCATGGGTGATCGCAAGCTTGACGCAGACGCAGCAGGAGGGCGAAGATAGCGACATAGCTCGAAGTAGCCGACCCACTAGCCACAAAGCCATTGAACTCTGCCTGACTTTTATCATACACCGCTTGATAGAAAGCGCGTTCATCAGGGGAAAAGTCGAGCTTAACGAGATCTACGTGCTTTGATGGCAGCTGTACGATCTTGTTCCCCTGTTTATCTCGTGAGTGCTTTGTACGACGAAGCAATACCGGCGTCAGAATTACTTTCAGGCGACCTAGCGCATTCACGTCATCGCCGTCTTCGTATGGCTTCGTGATTCCTCTTTTCCACCACGCAATCCGAGACCATGGTTCATACTGAAGAAAACTGAGCAAGGAGAACACATCGTCTAGCGTATTCTGGATCGGAGTACCAGTTAGGCACCATCTATGAGCCGTTTGGATGGAAGAACACGACTTGAAGTACGCGGTAGCCCTGTTCTTTATGCTGTGGGCTTCGTCGAGAATAACCCGATTCCAATTGGTCGATACTAAGAGACCGTTCTTGCCGTGCTCCGTTGATAAAACACCGTACGTAGTGAGTACCACGTCGCTCTTGGTGAACGAATCCATAGTGGATGCAGCAGCGGTGTCGCGATCGTCACCATAATATACATACACGCTTAACGTGTTCGATAGGAAGCGCTTTTCTGCTTCATTTTTCCATTGGTGGAGCAAACTCAATGGACACACGACCAGAGTTTTGCCTGTCGTGTTGCTTCTGTTTTGAGAAGTTGAACCTTTATTGCTGTCACATGACACTTCACCATAGTGTTTTTGATGTACAATCAGAGACAGTATCATCATGGTTTTCCCTGTGTTCCATATCCAAGACACTGTTAGTCATGTAAAAAATATTTTTGCATAAGAGCGAAGGCCCATATTTTACTTCGAAGTCCAGCACTTACCCATTCCCATGTCGTCTGCCAGGATTCCACCCAGACAGGGTTTAGGAGGCTTGGGTTGAGACAAAGACGCACTTTTCTCGAAGGGGTTGACATAATAGGAATCATGTGACCGAAAACGACGCTCCTCCCACAACTAACAAGAGTGACACAGGGTTAGTACGTTATACACTGCATGACACTAGCCAAATCCACACTACGTACTGGATTGTTGGCTCCTTGTTGATGGATAGCTTGACCATCCTTGAGTTGATTTTCTCTCCACAGCATCCATCTCAGTGCCTGCTTCTGATGATCACGGAGCTCAATGCTGTTGAGATACGGCACAAGCTGCTCTGATGGATCTGTGTCCAAACCATGCATCGTATTACCGAGGTCGTTTGCTCCAATACACTCCGAAAGAGAGTGTCCAGGTCCTCAGGGTTCACCTGTGCCGACACGTCGTCCAGCACTTCAGAGGTCAGGCGCGGCGTTGGTGCACCCACTGCCGGTGTTTCAGTCGAGTTGACCATCTGAAGAACTGAGTATAGCGCGTCTGAGAAGTGGAAGTCGGTGTTGTCTTCCTTAAATACGTCAAATGCTTTCACACTCACATACACGAATACACTTAGCTGTTGGCCCCGACCAACAAGATATTAGCCCAGTCCGTCAGTACACCGCAACGCAGCAATTAAGTAGTTATATCAACCAAGTAGAACTTACATCGAACGACGCAAACATACGCGAGGACACAGGAGGAACTTCACATACTCCACCGAGCTTGACAAGTCCGCTCTTCATCAGCGGATGCAGCAGTATTTCAAGGTTACGCTCTAACCTCCCAATCTGTGCATGTTGCATCGTAGCGATCCTCACAATCCCACTAGACGTCCTTGAACTAGACGACATGCCTGGTCTGAGCCTCTTCTTGCCTGCATTCTCCGCCTGTAGCAGCACTTGTTCCCCACATGGAGCGTCACCCCTGAGCGATTCACCGACGCTGCCATTGTGGTTTTCCCTAGCACTTGAAAGGTCTGTTCAGTCTCCTGTTCCAGCTTCTGTATCATCAGTTCCAGTCTCTTCTTCTCTTCTTCGTCTTTTAATGCTGCAGCAGATCCACCATTAACAGTACCAATAGCTTCTTGTCTCTCCACTTTTGCCATTTTCTCAAAGTAATCACAGGCAGCGACATGGACACTGTAGCAATTCTTAGACAGTAGAGCAAGAATATCCTTAGACGGTAAATCGATCCCCAATTCCTTCAGTTGTTGCACTTTCTTCTTCACTCGTTGCTCTTCCTTCTCCACAGAACTACCAACACTAACAAGGAGTGACTGCTGCTGGGGCTGTTTGGTCTTATTAGACTTGAAGATCTTAACTGGAGTTGGAGACGCCTTCGAAGACGACGTCACAGGACGAGAGTGTAAGCAGATGGCACATTCACGGAGTTGCGGCTCGTTCTCGAACGTGCAGCGCACGCAGTTCCATGGTGTCGCTGTGCTCGCCATTGCCAAATGAGTCATTGGCGCCAAAAGTGAAAGATTCCGCCAATCATGATTCAAAATGATAAACAAACACTATCTATTGGTTAAAACTAAATACACTCTATTAGTAGCCCCGCATTTTGCTGGTCCAGCCACATCAAAACCCTGAAGCGATGTTGGCCGCAAGTCGACGCGTCGTCGCTGTCCGTTGTGGCCGCGTATCTGCTGCTGTTGCCAACTCTGCCCGCTTCCAGTCAGCAGATGCCAAGGTGAAGGTGGTGAGCTCTCGTCTGCCTGATGGTCCTGCTCTTGAGACTTCCTACGGGACTCTCAGTCCCACAGCCACGCCCACACGGCTGAGGCAGCAAGAGAACCGAGTGAAATGAACTTCCCAGTGGCTCCCAATCGCATACGATCGCTGGAAGAGATGGAGATGGAACAGCAGGAACAGCGCTCTTTCTTTATCGAGACCTACGGGTGTCAGATGAACTCTGCAGACTCGGAGATCGTGCGCGCCATTCTGCTGGAGGGCGGCTACGCGCCTGCTTCCAGAGCTGATGCAGCTGATGTGGTGCTCATCAATACGTGCGCTGTGCGTGACAATGCTGAGGCCAAGATCTGGCACCGTTTGGAAGCGCTGCGTCAAGTCAAGGCCAAGTTGCTGCGCAGGAAACAGAAGACGGTGCCAACTGTGGGGGTGCTGGGCTGCATGGCTGAGCGACTGAAAGTGAAGCTGCTGGAGTCCAACAAGATGGTGGACTTGGTGGTAGGACCCGACGCCTATCGCGACATCCCGAACTTGTTGCGCGTGGTGCACGGTAGTGGTGAGGCGGCTGTCAACGTGCAGTTGTCTCTGGACGAGACTTATGCTGACATCGCCCCTGTGCGAGCTGACCCGCACAGCCCGTCGGCCTTTGTTTCCATCATGCGTGGATGCAATAACATGTGCTCGTACTGTATTGTGCCATTCACGCGCGGACGTGAGCGTAGTCGAGTCATGAACTCCATTGTCGATGAAGTGCGTGCGCTGAGTGACCAAGGTGTGAAGGAAGTGGTGCTGCTGGGCCAGAACGTGAACTCGTACCACGACAAGAAGTCGGAAGGTGCAGCGGAGAAAGGACGCGGCTACGTTTCATCTGCAGGTTTTAACAATATGTTCCGTTCGCGCGATGCACTAGGCTTCCGTTTCGCAGACTTGTTGGACGAAGTCTCACGGGTGGACCCGGAGATGCGGCTGCGCTTTACGTCGCCTCACCCGAAGGATTTCCCCAATGAGGTGCTGGACCTTGTAAACGAGCGCCCTAATATTTGTAAGCAGATTCACATGCCTGCTCAAAGCGGTAGTACAACGCTTCTGGAGCGTATGCGTCGTGGATACTCGCGCGAGGTTTATCTGGCGCTGGTTGACAACATGCGGGATCGTATTCCTGGCGTGGCTATCTCTTCAGATTTCATCGCTGGTTTCTGTGGTGAGACTGAAGAAGAGCACGCAGATACGCTATCATTGATGCGCCAAGTGTGCTATGACCAGGCCTTCATGTTTGCCTACTCGGTTCGCGCTCGTACACACGCAGCACATCGCATGGAAGATGATGTGACCCCAGACGACAAACTCCGTCGTTTGCGTGAGGTCATTGACACCTTCAGTGAGGTGGTAACGCGTAAGAACTTCGTAGAGGACACGGACCGTTTGCACGTCGTTCTCGTGCAGGGCCCAAGCCGTCGCTCCACCGACGACGACCCGAAGCTCACTGGACTGACGGACACCAGCAAGCGCTGCGTCTTCCCAAATCAAGAAATTCCTGGGTCGCTACGGGCTTTCACGAAGCAAGCTGGCGAGTTAGCTTCTGAGTTCCTGCCCCTGCCCAGCGTTAGCTCGGAAGGCATCCATGCAGCTCCTGGGGACTACGTGCTTGTCCGTGTGCGAGAGGCAGGGCGTCATACTCTCCATGCTACACCCGTGGCACGCACTACACTACAGGAAGTCGCAGAGCTTGTACCAACCGAGCTGCTCGGTGCTAGGCCCCACGCGCTCGACGCTCTGCAGCTTTGAATATTAGACCACAACTCTTTAGCACCCATACATAAAGCAACAAGAAAGAGATGCACGTATTCTCGTCACACATTTGTGTAGAGCAAAACCCATTCTGTCGATAAAAGTCGGTCGAATCTCGTCTGACTACTGCCTTACTGAGCTGCAACGGCGCTCTTGGCCGCTTCTGCAGCGCGCTTCTGCATCTCCATCTGCATGTTTGAGATCTGTTTAGTCACAACAATCACCGATACCAACCAACAGTCAGCACTCAGCAAAGCAGCAAGCAGATCCCAGCCCTATATCTACTGTACGTTCGTTCGGATGCCCATGGCCTCCTTCTCCTTGGCCTCAATTTTGGTGTTCACTTTGCCTCTATCCATACCAGTCAGTCAGTCAGTCAGTAAATCCCAACCAGTCGTCAGCTATGTCTCTAAGTCCGTCTAGCCCTTCATAATCTGCTGCTTACAGCTCGTTGTTGATGAACTCGAGACGTTTGTTAACGTTCGTCTTGGCCTCATCCACGTCCTGCTTGAGCAGAACGGGGCCCACCAGCTTGAACACTTTGGCCTCCTCATCTAACAGATCTAGCTCCTTCTTCACCATGTCGTTTTCGTTGGCCTGCTGCGCGTACGTCTGTCGCTGGGCCGCCAGTACTTGCACCTCTGCACAGCAGGCGTCAGTGTACACTACTCTTAAAATGTAGTATACCAAACAGAAACTAACGGACCGTCTTGCAGCGCCCGGTAGCGCGTCATCTCGGCTTCGACCTGGTCCTTGAGCTCCGCCATGTTCACTACCGTCGTCCAATATAATGGCGATCCACTCAAGGTTTGTTAAGTGCGTGCGAACTTAACAAACCTTGAGCTTCCACCCTGAAGTCGTTAAAGGAGCACAAAATGAAGCTGCACAACCTCACGCAGCGCAGCGCTTGCTTAGAAAGGAAACGCAACTGTTGTGCAGTGTGACGCATATGCATCCAGATAATAGACAGATTCTTTGCTTTTGGTGTCATTATAACTGGTTCCAATTCTTAGGAGGCAAACTGCACGAGGTTGTGCTGCACCAACAGTCTCAGCTTGGGTCCCAGCACTGGATCCTGCGCCAATCGCTGCAGTTGCTGGGGAGACTGCTGGCACGTGTGAAGGCGTTGCATGAGGGTCGCGTCTGACAGCGCATTCAGCAGCTCTGGGCTCTGCAGAATGCGCTGCACTTGAGCCTCTTCCTCTGGCGAATGCTTCATTCCGGCGATGGCTTGGCGTCTCGCGTCATCCAGATCAACTATCGCTGGCGGCGCTGGCGACTTGGGTGCACTGGCAGTTGAGTTTCCATGTTGTGCGCGAATCCCTTGCAGTGGGTCGCCGTGTTTTTGCTGTTGCTGTGGTGACTGGTTCGTAGCATTAGCAGCCTCTGACGACGCTCCCAGCTGAAGATACACCGAGTACGGACATCGTTAGACCAAGTCCCTTTTGTTGGTTCGACGCTGCTAAGCGTACCTCTTCGAAGTGATTTCAAGGAACTCCATAAAGTCCCGCAACATGGTGGAAACGGCAGGGTCTTTCTGATATTTCAGCACGGCAGCGCGGGGATCTTGCTGCATCTCGGCGATCGCCGTTGAGAACGCAGGGGTTTTGTAGCGCTAACCATCGTAAGATTTAGTTGACGAACTGTCTATGATGGCAGGATGAAGGGCGGGGGCGTACCTTGGGCGAGTTTCGGATTCCGCGCAAGTTTCTCGAAGAAGCGCTCATTCATCCACTCTATCAGCGCCAACACAGCAACATCAGACTAAACTCTTTATGCCAAGGCAAAGCAAGGACATTCGAACCTTTAGGGTCAAGTTGGTTCATGCTTTTCATCGCTTCCTGCACCTCGGGGAAGACGAAAGTCGGCTCAGCCGCTGGAGATTTCTCTTCATTGGACTTGACGATCAAGAGACGTTCTTCTCGCTGCAATTTTGTAGAAAATCAGCACTGTTAGCGATGCACACATCGTGCTGTTCAGATACAATTAAACCAAATCGACCATACCGTTTGCTGTTGAGTTGGTTCCAACATCGCTGCACTCTTCACTAGAGTTTTTGTCTTCTTCTTGGTGCCAGATGAGTTAAAGAAGCCCTTCTTCAAGCCTTGACCGAAGGATTTGTGGTTGCGTTCTTTATGTTGCTGCTTGTGTTTGGCCTCCTTGGCGCGCTGCGCTACTGCCATCATTTCGTCCATGATACTCTCATCTCCAGCAGCTATTGTCGATTGCTCTGCTGCTTGATTGTCCTCATATTGGGCGTCTACTCCACCCAGCATCGGCGGCTCGTCATCGTCCAATTCCTCATACTCGACGTCTTTCATCGTGCTTTGTATCCTGTAGGAGTCGTCTAGCAAAGTGACTGCTCGCTGACCCAAAGATTTTCTGTCGATTTGCGGCCGACGCTTTGACAACCAACTGATCAACACCATGCAGCGTTCTCGGCGGCGAGGTGCTAAATTCCGTCCGGCACCGCTAAACCCAAACACAAGGCTTCAAGAAACAGACAGCTATTGCGTCGCATGCGGCAGTCGCAACGTCGTCGAGTTTCGACAGACGAACGTGGCTAGAAGCACTGACAGTCAACGACGGGTGGAGAGACTGATCAACTGTCAATGCTGCGGAGTTATCTCGCCTGATTTCAACCAGCCCAAGCTGCGTCCAGGTGTCAGGGAAGATTTTTCGCCGCTGGAGAAGGCCAGTGTCCACCGTAAGCGTCCTCGCCATTTTACTGCAAGATTGGTTGTGATTGAATTTTCTTGGTACGAGCAGAGATGGTAGATCAAGTGCTCGACGCTTTTACACACCAACGCATCAAACTGAAACTGCAACAAGTTGGTGAGACTCACGCCTTCAAAGTTACTATGTCCTCGTATCTCACACACAACAATTGGTGCCTTTTTCAAGCAGCTCGGGGCGATCTCGCACTGATTTGCCACGTACGTTGAGTGCATATGCATAGTACATTGCTGCGTCAGAGGCGGCAAATTCTTACTTGATCGGAGACACATCGTCTCGTTTTGATGGACTGCAAACAGAGATATCTTCCCGTTGCCATCGAAGTGTTTGCAGATGTGGTCTGTCAATTTGGCTTTACGGAAGGGATCGAAGGCGTAACAGAAAGCATTCGCGTGATGCAAACTCACACCAAGGATGACGACGGCCTGGTTCAAAAGCTCATCAGAATCCGCAAACTGCTCACCCCAACCGCAGCTTGGATTCAAGAGGATAATGACGCAGAAAAAGAGGACCAGCGCCGAAAAGGCTTGGAGCAACAAGCTCTGCAGCTAAAGGAGGAAGACGAACGCCGAAAAGAGCTGTTCGAGTTAGAGAACGTCAAGAAAGCACGACTACGCGCGAAGAAGATCTCCATGGGTCTTGATCCATCCGTAGAACGACCTCCACTTCTTTTGGACGTGCCTGCACCCCTCGTAGCAGCAAGAGAAAATGCGCGTCTGGTGCTGCGAGTCACCGCCAAATACGTGCAGAAATTTCAGTGGTTTTTCAATGGTCATCCTATTGAGACCGAGGGATTTGTATCCGGCATCAATCGCGGCATACTCATTATCACCAAACTTACAAAGCGCGTTGCTGGGGAGTACTATTGTATGTGCGAGAACGAAGAGGGCACAACAAGCACACCAACATGCCGTGTCGCCCTTGCAACATTAAGACTGTCCCGACTCGGAAGTAGAGCTCTTGGAACGCTGTCCTCTTCGCCTTTTTATCCGTGTGAAGAGAAGATGACATTGGCTTGTGTTGGGAACAAAATCGTGCTATACGATATGAAGTCACTCATTCCGGCGAAATCATTTCCGTCGCTTCCTGCACTAATGAAAACTCTCACATGGGAGCCACGAGGAAAGATGTTAGCAGCGTTTTCCGCAACAACCAAGCAGGATGGGCAGAAACAAGCAATTCAAGTCTTCTTCTACTCTCCAGAAAATCCAGCCACAGCACCCTGCAGCGGCATTTCGCCAACGCCATCCGTAAAAATAATCGGCGCACAAACATCGGTCTCGACGTTGATTTATCGACGAAGGCTAAGGCGATACCTTCCAACAATGCGCTACGATTTCAACTGATAGACGTTCAACTCATTGATACTGTGACTGACATCCATGCTGCCGAATTCTTAGGCGATGGCCGAAAACTGATTGTGACCGACATGAAGCATCACATCGCGCTTTATGACACCTCCCCGTCTTTTGTTTGTAGCAAAATCATCGTCTTCGACAACGACGTCGTCTGTCATCTTGCAGTTCACCCCACGGCTCCAACAAAATTTACTGTGGCATTCCGCAACAAACCGTTCATCAAGCTTTTCCAAAGTGCGGCTGAAAGCACTTCAAACGGTGCAATGTCACGGGTCCTACAAGAGTATCAAGTTAATTTCAAGTTCCCGGTTCACCGGGTAGCATTCGATGCATCGGGCTTTTCCTGGCAGTGGCAGAGACCGGATTCATGAAAACGTGGATCTCCATCGTCAATGTGCTCACGAAGAAACCTTCAAAGAAGCGCTTTGTCGCTCATGTCGGGAACATTTCAGGGTTACAGTGGACAACGAAGACTTCATTACTCGTTTCAAGCGGTCACGACGGGTACGTCAAAGTGTGGGATCCTGTGGCCATGTCACCCCTTTTGAATGTTCACATTGACGCGTACGGAATACACACTATGGGGGTCATGGAGAAAGCTGCCATCATTCTTATTGTGGGTTACAGTGACTCCCGTTTGCAAAGTCACTCGTTGATTCAACTGCCAGAATTGGAGGCATCACGCCTAGTTGAAATGAATGAGCAAGCAGCAGCCATCCAGAAGATCTGGAAAGGCAGGAAAACACGAGAGTTAATCACCAAGTACATTAAGACTCCAAAAGTTAGCAGCTTCCTCACGAGCACCGCAAAAATAGACCGGTCACCGTGTGGCTAAGACGCAGACGGCGAGTGCGGGGTCATTAGTTGTTATCTTTTACAGGAAGAACGCAATGTCTGGCGACCACAAACCTCTAGCTGCACTGCTGGCGCAGGCCGTCGGGAACGCTGGAGCAACTGATTCATTCCGAGATAAAGTCCACCACCGCATTGCTGAAGAGGAGCAGCAAACTCAATCCATGGTGTACGCGGCACGCATGACGTACCTTGACAGCTCCGACCAGAAGTCCCCCGATCCGCTCTTCCTCACGCGCAAACAAGCCCATAAAATGGCCCTGCAGCAACAGGAGAGCGTGAAGATGCCGATGAAAATAATAGAGACCAGAAAGGTAGCCTCAGCGAGCGTCGGAGGCCCCAACATCATTCTCTGGAAAAAGGTAAAGCATCAGCAGCAGCAGCAGCAGATAAACGACAGACCTGGGAGCCACGTTTCCAGGCAGGGTGCCATTTTTACGAGTGTCTCGAGACAGGAGAATGCCGGGTCTTTCTGGAAGACAACCCAGTCTCCACCGATAAGCAAGCCGGCGATGACACTGATGAAGACAACCTGCCATTTCCAGACAGCTTTGCTTTTCTAAATGATTCTCACAAATAAGCTCTTTGCATCTCCTGTCCACCTCACTGCATTCAGTACACCTTGGTGACTTCCGATGGAGCGTCATCCTCTTTCTTGTCCTCATCCTTTTGGCTGTACTCCGTGGCGACAAGATCTTGCAGCTTCTGGGTCTCTTCCTTCGATATCTGCACAGGTTGGTTGGCGCATCAGCGCATGCCACGTATTTAGTGTTAGTCAGCTGATCGCCAGAGAAATCTAAATGATGTATATAGCGAACCTTATACGGCGAGTAGGCTTCGCTCGAAAAGCGCCCGCTCTCCACGTCATCGCGGTAATTCTCGAGCCCAATGCGGATTTGCTCACCCACATCGGCGTACCGCTTGCAGAACTTTGGCACGAATTGAGCGTGATGCGGGTGCTGCAACATGCCCAGGAGGTCATGGAAGACCAGCACCTGGCCATCAGTCTCAGGGCCAGCACCAATACCGATGGTCGGGATATTTAGCAGCTCAGTAAGATGCTTCGCCACTGCGGAGGGGACACACTCGATCACAACTGCAAACGCACCAGCTTTTTGCACAGCTAGAGCGTCCTCAATGATCAACTTAGCCTGTTTAGCTACAATGACGTACAGATGCAGCACAGTAAAGTGTTAGATGGTTGGTATCCAGCGTGGAAGCAGCAGTTGTGATGTCTTACCTGTGCGTCCCTGTGCGCGGAACCCTCCCAACACACTGATGTGCTGTGGACGAAGGCCAATGTGACCCATCACAGCAATGCCTCCATCGACAATGGTCTTGACTGAGGATAGTATGAGCAACAGATCATTCAGCTACACCTCATTCATAAAAAAATAAAACAATATGCGTGGCACACGAAGCAACAGCGTCTTACTTGTCTCGGCACGTTCCTTTCCTCCTTCGATCTTAACGCAATCTGCGCCTCCTTCCTGTACACAAGCCACACCATGGTCAGTAGCTGGCACAAACAGAAAATTTGCTCCCTCATCACCTTGATGATACGCTGCGCGTTCTTCAGCGCCTCAAACGGAGCTCCCTCGCACGTTCCAAACGGCATATCTGTCGCCACAAGTGGGCGTGTAGCTCCACTATTGACACACCAAACACAGTCGCGTCAGTCCATCTGCTCCCCTGCATCCGCATCAAAGCCAACGAGCGCACCGCTTGACCGCCTTGGTGTGGTGGATCATTTCCTCCAGCGTCACGGGGAGCGTCGTCTCCATTCCCCATATACAGCACTCAACAGTCAGCTCTTGTCTCGTGTCTACTAATAAGTACGTCGTTCGTACCAGCTCCACCATCCCTGCCGAGTCTCCAACCAGTAGAACATCGAAGCCAGCCAGATCCACGTGCACTGCAGACGGGTAATCGTAAGCTGTGACCATCGTAATCGGCTTCTTCTTGCGCTTGAAGATGCCAATGTCCAGAGTCGAGACCTTGCGTCGCTCCAGCAGCTTTAGGGTGCGAGCAGCCGATGCAGCATTGTACGAAGGAGGGGGGGACGAAGACGAGTCGCTGCTGGAAAACCTTACGGTGGAGAGGCGGGGTGGCTGCCGCTCAACAGTGCAGGGCGTCGAATGGCGGCGGTCATGGAGCGTAACATGTCGAAGGCGTCGGTTCCTTCCCAGTAGGAGGTAAAAGATAAAGTGAACTTGAAATTGATAGGTGCGAATAATACGTCACGCGCAAATCACAGCTAAATAATATTGCGTCCACAGGATCACTCGCCATCTCATCTGTCCGATGAGATGACAAGCAAGTTGCCCTCGCTTTGTTGCAGCCACGTAGCTTTCTCATAGGTATTAATCCACCGCGATGCATGCTCAAGTTGTGCGAGTAAAGAGGATCATAGACCGGCCTGAAGTCCCTCCATCTCTTGAAATTCGTGCCACAAATGCGTTTTGGTGACAGCATCAAGACCGGAAAATATTGAACCCTCAGACCAATTGGCCTTCATTTAGCAAGAGTAATCATACTAAACATACGGCTAGTCAAACCCAGTATAGAAAACAGTATGGTTTACAAAAATCAAGGGCTAAAATGAATGGCGTCGATGATTTCCTCAAACGTGACGACGCGTATTAATGCCTGAGTGACCACCCAGGATGGGTGTATTGAGGGGTTGTGCCGCGCATCGGTGCGGCTAGCAGAGTCTATCGCCCTCACAAAGAACTGTGTGGGCTAAGGCTCCCTCGGGCCCTCAATGAGTATCCTCCCCCTGTCTTGAGTTGTTCTAACCCCCAACAGCGTAGCTTAGCGGTAAAGCCTCCAAAAGGGAAGGTCGTGGATCCAATTCCCACCTTTGGTTTTTCTTATGCTTCGTCCACCCGGAAGATGATATGTGGATCGTTCGAAGGTCGATTCTAGTGCGCGGGTTGGACTGCTGCCAAGGTGCGTGTTTGCGTGCTACCAGGCACGTTGCTGTGGTTTGTCTTGTTAGAGCAAGTGTCCTGGGACGCTAGACATTGTGATCAAGGTGCAATGTGTATTGAGATGGCTGGTGATACGGCTTCATTAACTCGAAAACATCTTACGTGTAGCCTGGGGAAGGATCTTCAGTTACAGCGCTGCGAAGCAGCCGTTGGTGGAGGATGATCAAGTTGTTCAGTGATCTGGCAGTATGAAGCGCGTGTATGTGCTTGAGGATAGCGCTGGACCCACGCGAGCTGTTGTTGTGGTTGTCTTTGAGAAAGGTTAGCAGCTTGTTCTCAGTTTATAGCAGGGCTACACAATTATACATATGCATATGTATACTTATTCGGCAGGGATTGTGAATAGACTGTATACATATGCAGTAGTCTGCTTTTGTGTGGATCACACACAGGATTACAATCATTTCGAGCCACCACTGATTGGTTATTAGTGGCGGGCGCTTAAGGCGCTACTATTGGTAGAAAGAGGTACCTTTCGACCAATGTGGCGCATGCATATAGGTGCAACGCATGAGGGCCAACCATGACCCTCATCATGCAACTCGGTTAGATATTCTTTTAGCTAGGTATGCTAAGAGGCCCACTACGCGGCGGGCCAACACAGATACAGTTTTCAAATTTCTACTAAATAGTATTTTACTTTGCCATTCTAAAGTAAATCTGAGTTAAGACTTACGCTTCCTCATGCGTGCATGCATAGTGTATGCTAGAAGCAGAGTGGTTGTCCACCCTATTTACACACAATATGGTGTATCACACAAGCTGATGTGTCACACATCACTGGCCTCTAGAACCAACCATTCTACATTGATTTCGATTCAGTATAGTTAACTGGAAGTTTGTATTACAGGACAAACTAATCTTAACGATACATATTTCCAGTCTTAGTTTTGTTTCTTAATCTGCAACCGATTCCCTTAAGACCGAGAATCGAGTGAACTGTCATTCATCAAGCGTTTATATACTCCAAGCACTTCTTCTGTGAAAGGTGCTGTGTGGCCCCGTCACACAGATGTTTTGACGCCAACGCTTGTGTAAATTTTAGTAAAATACAACACAATTATGCCACCGTTTAGGTTGGCTTGCATCGAATGGACAGTCTTGATCCAGCAGACTCCAGACAGAGTCTGGAGCTTGCGCCCAATTACTGATCACGCAGAGCCTGTCCAAGAAGCAACGCGAGTGAATCCCTGATCCTGAAATTCAAATTATCTGATTACCATTGACTACAATAAGTATCTTTTAGTGACAATCGTTGCGCAATCAATATCGAGATCTACGACGGCGAGAGTTTTGCACAATGTGCTAACGTAGCGATTTTCTTGCAAAATACGCACAGGACACTTCAAAAGTAAAGTACTTTGTCAAGATACATGCAATGGTGATTCCGGTGATATAGGCGTCTGCTCTGAAGAAGCCCAGATAGTTACATAAAACATCTGAGGCCTAATATGCCGAAAAATGGCGAGTTTTCAGGGGTTTCCTTTTATCGAAGAATGTCATTTTCTCCACCAGCCTTATGCAAGGAGATCTTACTGCAGTTGTGTGTACATCAATATTTCCCACTAAAACAGTGGTTGGTATTACTAAGATATTGGTATTCTCTGAAATTTATTTCAGAGTTAAATAGCGATCCGATTTCTGGTCTGATTTTTGTTTGTACCAAAACCCCTCTAACTCGATTTTGTTCTGCATGACAAAAATAGCGGGTTTTCTTACAAACACAAGGTAAAATAACAGTACTGTCAATTTAGATACAACTAATACCCTTGGAAAGTTGTTTATTTCCATGGATGGTATCTGTGTTGACTCCCGCAACATTCACGGTAATTTTACTCGTAAGCTATGCGTTTATTACCAACTTGGAGGTCGCACGAAGAATGTGATTTTGAAAAATGTATTTTTAAATATGAAAATGGAAGCCTTTTCAAAAAAAAGCTTTCACTTTCGGTAGGCTTCTTTGGTAAAGAATGTTTCCGAGCATATTTGATAGAGCGTTTTAGTTGACAATAGCCATAGCAGATGCCCAACCAGCGAGGATTTCACCAAGGCTATTATGTACTACATGTTGCCTACTGCCAGGAATGCTCTTTGTATGATGATACAATTTTTAAGCTGCTCCGCAAATTTCAGAGCTTCCTCGGGCCAAAGGCACGACTTCGTCTAATCTGATCTTCAGTGGGACGACCAGCAGCGTGCATCCGGTACTGGATCGCGTACAGCTTGTGGACGTGTACTGCGGCGCTTTCAGGCGTCGACTTGCTGGTTGCTATACGTTTGTTTGTCGTTCAAAACTGTGCTCCTAGTAGCTTGCTACAGTACCTGCTGCATGCGACTCATGATGGGCCTGGATCATCCAATCACCGAGTTCATCCAATCTTCTCATTAGACAAACGCTCCACATCGTCATTTCGGAAGTCGCGAGCGAAGACTGCCGCTTGAATGTTGCAGCGCGCAATTGCGACCTCCTTGAAACCCATCGAAAAGAGACTCATGTCGACCCGAGTGCCTCCGTTCCACCTGGCTGTGCCAGTCCACGACCTGGAAGAAGGTGCGACTGGAGAGAAAGAGAGAGAATCCGCAATATCCTAACGTCCCTGTGTCATTCTGTACGTAGCCAAGAAGTTTTACGGTGATAGCTTGGGTTTCACTGAGGGACGTTCGTCTAAGCTCTGGCAGGTCAGTGCCTCAATCGAATCGACGTTGCATTTACTCGATGGTTTGTGCTTACTTTAATCTCATTGCGATGTTAATTGTACCACCGGAATGCTTCATGCAGGACTACAACATGTTTGGTCACCAATTAGTCGTGCACCAAGTGAAGAAGGATTACCGTGGGGCGGACTTCTACAACCCTGTGGGTAAGTTAGACACACACACATCTCAGTCTTAAAGATCCTTGATCCCTCGGTCACATCGATTGCTGTGTCTACAGAGGCGGACGACGTACCTGTCCCGCACTTTGGCGTGGCGCTGACTGTTGACGAGTTCCACGCACTCTCCAAGCGCGTCCAGGAGCTCAACATCAAGTTCATCATCGAGCCTCACTTGCGCTTTGTGGGTCGCAAGGGGGAGCAATGGACTATGTTCTTCAAGGACCCCAGCGGCAACAACCTGGAGTTCAAGGCCATGACCAACCCGGAAAACCTGTTCGCAAAGTATGTTGAGGAGTAAGAGCTAACCGACCAAGTGGGTCCGCACAGCGCCCCGAGGCAGCACTGAAGAAGCAAATAATATAATGGGGCATATGTGGCGTTGATCTATGGCGATATATTGTTGGAGACACTCAGTCGTCACCCCCGTCGATGTCGTCGGGTTCAAAGTCGCCAAACTCGTCTCTATCTGCAGCATCACTATCTTCACCCTCAGCTGCTGCTGCTGCCTCTGCTTCAGCCATCATCTCTTTGTGCATTTCAATGGCCGTTTCGTACATGCCCAAGTACATTTCGTCCGACACATGCTCTTTCGTAGCAGTGGGTAAGCCGGCCTCGTCTAGCTCTTTTTCAATCCACTGATAAGCGCCGACGGTGTCCACCCACACGCCTATATTCTGCGAGACATACACGAACGCTTCTTCAATCGATCCTTCCTTAGGGCTTTTGATTTCATCCACGTACTCCATCACTTGGAAGAACGTTTCATGGTACGCAAGAACCACCGCAATGAAAGGATTCAAAGCAAATGCCTTGCTAAATGCTGCTTGCACGACCTCTTCCGACGACCCTTCCTCTTCCAGAACCTCCCACGACACGTACTCGATGATCACTCGGCAGTACGCCAGCACCACCGACTTGTCATCTTTGTGCTCTTCAATCAACGCCCGTGCCTCCGCACCACGCCCTTCGTCAATCAGTGCGCAGGCCAGTCCCTCTCGTGAATGGAACGAGTCCTTCGTGTCCAAACTCATACACAACTCGTAGTTCTTGATACCGCGGTCAGGCATCCCAGCGTCGCAACAGGCTGCAGCCAGCTGCTTCAATAGACTCAGATACTCCTTCGTCTCCTCTCTTTCTACCATTTTCCCTGCCTTGAGCGTCTGTTCGTACAGGTCAAAGGTCTCAATTGGTTTGGGAATTCATCCCCACACTCGTCCAGTTCTCCAGCTGCAATTCTAGCGAGCAACGCAGCCGGTCGAGCTGCTCCCTTTAGCTTCCATTGATCTGGTGGTGTGGGGCCTTTGCGTGCTGGAGCTTTGGGCGGCAGTGGGTGTTTGGGGAATGCTCGTAGCGCCTGCAGCTTGCGGTCCACCGAACGCTGCAGCTGTACGACGCGCATACGTCTCCGGTTCGCCGCCTTCTTGTCTTGACTGGACTGTATACTATTCATACAAGACTGCGCAAAGGCCTGCGCTTTGCCAGTTGAGCGTGGGCCCTTCCGTTTATTCTGCTTCACGCCCATGCTGGTAGGGTTTAACTACTAGGGAAGTTGATGGTGAATGGCTTCTGTAGTTGCTGAGATTGGTTCAAAATAACGTTATATTGTTAGTAACAAACGTTTTATTCCGTTATGATTGGCTAAGGAGACGCGTTGGTTACTTTCGCGTTTGATTGATTTCTGTGCAGCTTGTGTGGTGCAGAACAAAGAGGACAAAAGGATGCTGGCGACTACACGGAGACTTGCGACGCGCTGCTGCTTCAAGCCGCTCTCGGGGTGCGCACGTTCGCGGCCAAGGGCAAGGGCGGAGCTGTGGTGGAGGAGGTCGTGGACCTAACGAAGGTTGTGCCCACCAACATCCTCAAGGAAGGCTCCCACCCAGAGCTCAAGGACCGGCCCGAGTACCCGGATTGGCTCTGGACGCTGCTCGACACGAAGCCGACACTGGGAGAACTGGAACGTTTGGGGTTCGACAATCTGGAGGAGGAGCAGCAGCGCCGCTACCTTCAGTTGTCCAGCCGCCGAGCTGTCAAGGGCGTCAACGCCACGAAGGCCAAGAAGTAAAGCGGGCCCAAGAAGGAGCCACACTACGTAATAGAAAGAGAGCAGGAGGGACAGAAGCAACACAACGTAATGACAAAACACAGAGATTCTGCTACTGCATGGGAGATGATTGAGTTTTTTCTATCAGGAGCGGTTGGTCACTTGATCGATTGATCCGTTCACAGCAAAACAGGATCCGGGTTTCGTCTAGCGTTGCTTTGGTTTTATTCTTGACGTCCTGCTCTGGATGACACCACGGCAGCATGTTGCTACACTTGATTAAACCGAACTTGCTGTCGTTATCTGATGGGATAACTCATGTCGCCATCGAGGGCCCATGCTAGCTCGACGTCGGAAATCCTCCAGGCACGAGCTGCAGCAGACAAAAGACATCCGTGTTAGGTATCACGCTTGAATGATTCCTCTAAGCAATGACGACACAGTCGGAAACATATTAAACGCACCAGGCAGACGTTGTTGCCATTGAGTAGAACCTGGTCGAGCTTCACCTCGCGCTTTCCCTCGGGAGTAATCTCACTGTTAGAATTCGAGCAATGGCAGCAAACAGGTCAGTCGAATGAAACAACAAATAACTGCAACTTATCCAGTGTAGTAGTATCAAGGAAGGACGGACGGGGACGTACTATTCCGTGACGTCGTCAAGCACCATATCTGACGCACACACAGACAGTTGGAGGGTTAAAACCACATCGTTATGTGTCTAGTAAAGGAGAAGGAAGGAAGGACTAAAACACCACCCACACGCCCCAAATCATCTATCGCCACCACTTACTAACGTAGTCGTCGAACCCCGGGCGTGCCGAGGAATTCCTTGTCGCCTTTCATGACGATCCATAGCTTCGAACCGATGCATTTGTCAATCAGCTCTACAGTACAGTCAAGATAAAAGTATGCAACCAATAGCCAGGTCAGTTAGTTAGTCATAGCAAGTAGAACGATATTGGAGACAATGAGCCTATTTGGGAGCATCATGCTCCACCTACCGAGCGGCAAGATGCGGCCTTGGGACATGGTTGCGTTTGTTCTACCGACCAATTGGTGTAGCGGAATACAGATCAAACGGCATCATAATGATGATTGATGGGTTAAATATGTGGACCACATATCCATAGCCACTTTTGACAAGTTGGCACTCAACAAAGGCAAGCAATAATGGACCAGGACCCAGAGGAGCAAGAGCATTACAAGTCCGTACTCTTCTCCTTTCGCGAGTATGAGGGCTTCATGCTGCGTGAGATCTATCGACGGAAGAAACACTTCCAGTCGATGCCCATTGAGTTGCAGCGCCGCCTGCCTCAGTCCTCCACCATCCGCAACCTCCACCACTTCGTCAACGCAGCGCACCACAACCAGGTTCTCTTCGAGCGCGTCGTGCAGGCGCAACTCGAGTCCGGCCCACCGATGGAGTTGCCAGTAGTGACTCCAAAGACACCGCTGCAGAGTCCCCCACGCCATTTCTCCAAGCTCAAGAGCACGCTGCACCAATTCGTGCGCGACTGGTCGGATGAGGTGCGTCTTCTACGGTGTCTTGCTGCTACTTTTGCTGTGTTGTAGATACTAACTACTGTGTATCTGGGTGGTTTGCTGCGGCTGTGTATCACCTCTGATAGGGCAAGAGAGAGCGTGAAATGTGCTATACGCCCATCGTCAAAGAACTGCGTCGTGTGCTGCCAGTAAACGCAGACAGCCCGTACGTACACTGCAATTGTGAACTGAGTGATGCACAACGCTGCAACTGGTGACTTAGTAAAGTTGTGGGAATTAACTACATGTGTTGTTATGGAACAGAAGTGCCCCTCGCGTGTTGCTGCCTGGTGCAGGACTAGGGCGATTGGCTCTAGAAATCGCCTCCAAGGGTTACGCCACGCAAGGCAACGAGTTCTCATACCAAATGCTCTTTGCAAGTAACTTTATCCTCAATTGGTAGGCATCTGACAAATGGCCGACGCTATGGGCTCTTTCTTACCTTGTGAACTCATATCTGTTGCCGTTTATATTGCCGCTGTTCCAATCCACTAGGGTAACGCAGCCTCAGGAGTTTGAGATTCACCCTTGGATCCACAATCCGTCTAATGCGCTGACGATCACAGATCTATTGCGCCCTGTGGCGATCCCGGACATCTCGCCGGCAGAGCTGCTGGGTCTCAATATTGGTAACCAGCCCGACTTCTCCATGTGTGCGGGCGAGTTTTTGAGGCTTATGCGAACGAGAAAGGTAGCCATTCTAACGTCGTTGCGTACCTACTTTGTGCGTTTGAGGGTGTATGAAGCTGATGACAGTTTGTTGTTGACTTCCTTGCAGAGTGCTGGGATTGTATTGTGACGTGCTTCTTTATCGACGCGGCTCCGAATGTGATTGAGTACATTGCGGCGTTTGAACGTCTACTGAAACCTGGTGGCTATTGGATCAACTTGGGTCCCTTGCTTTATCACTGGCAGAATGGTGACGATGATGAGCGTTACGAGCAGTCTGTGGAGCTTTCGTACGAGGAGATTAAGGCCGTCATGAGCACATACAATTTCCGCATCCAGAAAGAATCTCAGCGCGAGTGTCTGTACACGAATAACTTCAAGAGCATGGTGAAGACCGTGTACAATTGCGCCTTCTTCACTGCTGTCAAGGAGACTGGTCGTGTGTAAAGAAAAGAGATAAAGAGGGCGGTTAAGTGAGCGACGGAAGGCCGAGAACACGAGAAGAGAACTCGTGTCTTGTGTTGAAGACGATGCCTGTCATTGCACTGTAACGCCATCGAGACTGTTGACTTTGAGGACTGGCGTTTGGGATTATTCTCTTCCTACTAAATATCAGTCTGTTTGTCTGTCTGTCTGTGTCTGTCTGGTTGTTTTTCCTTGTCACTTGCTTCAGTTGAGATCATCGTCATCAAAGTCGTCATCCAGAGGCTTCATCGCAGCTGAATGCACCGGAACTTCGTCGCCCATGCGCTCCATCTCCGGGTTTCCTCCTTCCACGTCCATTTCACTCTCCATCTGCCGCTTGAGCCGCGCGTGCAGCTGCTTGGAGCTCGGCGTCCGCGGCTTCTTCTCTCTTGGTGGCGTCTCCATTTTGATTTTGGCCAGAGCGGCAAGCTATATCTGTAATAGTTGAAATTATTTCAACGAATCATTGATTTTATTACTAATTTTAAACGAATCATCTCTCTTCATGTTGCATCTGTATTTGTAATTACACGAAATATCGATACGAAGCCCCCACAAAAGCATTCCAGAGGATCCTTTTTTCCGTAGCAAGAAGCGCTTGAAGACGTATGGACCGACTGCAGCGTTTGTTTGGCAATCTGCCAGGTCTCCCTGGCCAAGGCGGCCCTGGAGCCGATGGTCCTCTTGTTGATACAGCTGAGAAGGTACACATCTCGTCGCTGGCGCTGCTGAAAATGCTGAAACACGGTAAGATTTCGGTTAAGAAACGTGGGGATGATAAAATACACTTAATATTTGTTATACTAATACGATTTATTGTTACTTTGTAGGTCGTGCTGGTGTCCCCATGGAAGTGATGGGTCTGATGCTGGGAGAGTTTGTGGATGACTACACTGTGAACTGCATCGACGTGTTCGCCATGCCCCAAAGCGGTACTGGAGTGAGTGTGGAGGCTGTAGACCCTGTCTTCCAGATGAAGATGCTGGAGATGCTCAAACAGACGGGCAGGTGAGAGGTCTATCAGTACCATGTTAAGAGTCTACAAAGACTGATGTGTTGCTGCTGCTGTTTTTGGGGGGGTTCAGAGCTGAGATGGTAGTGGGATGGTACCACTCGCACCCAGGCTTCGGTTGTTGGTTGTCTGGTGTGGATATCAACACACAGCAGAGCTTTGAAGCCCTGAACCCACGAGCTGTGGCTGTAGTGGTGGACCCGATCCAGAGTGTCAAGGGCAAGGTGGTGATCGACGCTTTCCGTCTCATTAACCCACAGCTCATGATGATGGGACAAGAGCCGCGTCAAACGACGTCCAACATTGGTCACTTGAACAAGCCATCCATTCAGGTCCGTCCTGAATCGATATATGATGGCAGCTAAAGCGATACAAGTGCTTACTATGAAGACTTTTTTCCTTGTATTGCAGGCTCTGATCCACGGTCTTAACCGCCACTACTACTCGATTGCCATTGATTACCGCAAAAATGAACTCGAGGAGCAAATGCTCATGAACTTACATAAGAAGACATGGAGCGACGGTCTGGTGCTCACAAAGTTCGAGGACCACTCGTTGGAAAATGAGACGACCGTAAAGGTAAGTGGTTGGCATGCGCTTCTATCCAAATGAAATTACGTGTGTGCTCACATGGATATTGTGTTGTTTAACTGGACGCAGAGCATGTTGAACCTGACGGAGCAGTACAACAAGCGAGTTCAGGAGGAGGAAGAGAAGACACCCGAGGAGCTCGAGGTGCTGAACGTCGGCAAGTTGGACCCGAAGAAGCATCTAGAGAACGACGTGTATGACCTTATGGCCCTTAACACTGTCCAGTGCCTGGGTGCTATGCTTGACACCATTGTGTTTTAGATGCACTCACCACCGAAAGACAGGTAGTGTGACTAGCCGTAAGGCACAAGCAATAAACAGCGTCTATTCGCTTTGCTTTGGTGTTTTCTTACGTCAAGTTGTTTTTACACTGCTAATCACGTGATGATTGCAAAAAGCTGGCGCACTAGCGCTCTTATCTACAGGTTAGTCAGCACATGCTAAGCAATCGCTGAGTGTCTACCGCAGCTCCTCCACCTTCACCGGGCGGTTCTCCGCAAGTGACTTGTTCGCCGCCAAAGCCAACAATAACGCCTCACGACCATCGTCACCACCAGCAGGAACCGGGGCCCCCTCCGTGCACACACGGATGAATGCCTCCATCTCTGCCACGTAAGCATCCATGTAGCGCTCCAGGAAGAAGTGCAAAGGCAGGTCGCGACGCACATTCTCGCCAGTCGACACCACCACTTGGTTCGCGTGCT
This sequence comes from Phytophthora kernoviae, assembly GCA_008080845.1. Lineage (NCBI taxonomy): Eukaryota > Oomycota > Peronosporomycetes > Peronosporales > Peronosporaceae > Phytophthora > Phytophthora kernoviae. The sequence goes on along the minus strand of VKKV01000540.1, from coordinate 199,226 downwards.
TATTGTCGCATGCCACAGAACCCTTCGAGCCCAAAGCCTCCACGCGCTGATCGTAGCCGTACGCTGCCTCGCGGCTGTTCTCGATGTAGCAGATCACACCATTGCGGAATTTCAGCAGCACCACGGCCGTGTCGATGTCTCCGGCTGCCGCGATGTCTGGGTTCACGCTCTGTGCCATGGCGTACACCTCGTCCACCTCATCGCCCACCAAGAAGCGGGCCATGTCGAAGTCGTGGATGGTCATGTCACGGAACATCCCACCGGAGTGTTTGATGTAGCTCACGGGTGGTGCGCCGGGGTCGCGACTGGTGATGCGCAACATGCTCACCTTGCCGATCTCGTCTCTGTCGATGGCCTGCTTAACGCGCGCAAAGTTGGCGTCAAAGCGGCGGTTGAAGCCCACCATGAGCTTCACACCCGCATCGTCTGCCTGTAGTTTGCAATACGCAGAATTGTAACAGCATGGACAAAATAAAACACAAGTGTTAGATCTTGATAACCACTTGGATGAATACAGTGCCTTGACTTCTACTGCATGAGGGACAAGGCTCTGTGAGGTGAGGAGGCAGTGCATCCATCAGGAACGTACCGCCTTGATGGCCTTGTTGACGACGTCCAGACTCAGATCCACAGGCTTCTCGCAGAAAATGTCCTTCTTGTAGCTGGCAGCTTCGATGATCTGCTCAGCGTGTTTGTCCGTGGGGGAGCAGATAACAACGGCATCGATCTCTGGGTCACGGAAGATTTCAGAGGCGTCATGGGTCCAGCGAGGGATACCGAAGCATGCTGCCACAGTTTCTGCCACGTCGGCTACGGGATCAGCGATCTGGTTGGTGTGAATTAATTGTTTAGTTAGTTTCGCTCAACATCGACAAAGGCAACATGAAGTATGTTATTTTGTACCACAGAGATGGTGGCGCCAGCACGCTGCAGACTCTGCGCGTGCACTTTGCCGATGCGTCCACCGCCAATGAGACCGACACGCAGGGGTTTGGATAGATTTGAGTTGAGCATGATGTGCTCTTGAGCTTATTAGATTGGAGGCAGGGAGTGAAGTGAGCGCTGCAGACTGAGGAGGAATGAATGAACTTGGCGTCAGGACGACAAGACGCATTCAACCGTTACATCGTAGAACTGACTATCTACCAATCATCACTCATGATTTGGAAATTGAACCAATCAAATCGCTGTATGTCACGTTACCACTGCGTGATCCTATTTTTAGCGAGACAACATGGCTGCAACCGTCTGGCAGGTGACTAGCTCGCCATGCAGCGAAGCTCCGGTGACTCCAATGCATGGCATTCTCCCTGCAATCAATGCACCATCATCCAGTTTCAACGTTTCTCGTGGAGTAAGCCCCAATGTGGCAAAGCGATCTGCGTGGTCGACACCACGTGCACCAATAGCGTCGAGTCCAGTGGAAGCGCAGACCGAGGGGTCCGTCTCAGGCCCTGACACGGGTGATTCGCCGGCTGTTGACGACCGAAGCGAGAGAGGAGATCCAGATTCTGTTGCTGCTGCTGTAGCCCCCTGGAAGACGCACTGGAAGTGCTGCAAGCTGTACTGGTTGAGAATGAGAACCAGAGCGACTGTGCTCGACGACGCGAAGCTGCACTGGAAGAGATTCGGAGGCTGCAGTTTGCAGAGGAGCGAGAGCTGGAACGGACTCGACTTGCGACCGACGAGCAGCTGCATACGACAGTGGAGTTGCTGCAGGCAGAGTTGGTACGAGAGAGAAGGCTTCGGACTGGAGATAGAGCGGAGAGCACAAAAGCTGCAGCGCCTCCTGTGGCTAGGACGAAGAGTCCTAGCAAGCGTCAGGCTGCAAGATTGGCAACACGCCTGCGTAACTCGCCACTGAAACCTCGTGCAAAGGAGTCTGTTTTAGTGCGTTCCCCTAATAGAGAGGCTACAGAAGATGGTGCTGCGCTGGATGTGTTTGGTGACGATGTCAAAATGGGAAATCTTCAATCGTCGGCACGCGAAATCAAACTGCATGAGTTACGGGAGGAATGCGCTCGATGGCAGCGGGACTACGGGACTATGCGTGAGCAAGTGATCGAGGAAAAAGCACGGCAGGTGGCGCTGTTCCAGAGACTAGAAGTGGTGCGGAAGTCGCACACAAACCAGCTAAACCAAGCAGAAGCAGCACTTCGCGCTTCACAGCAAGATGCTGAACGCCTCCAGGCACGTCTAGCTCAAGCACGGGTAAGTGCTGCCCATGAAGCGCGACGTACGGCCATACTCATACAAAGTTCGCTCTCCGAACGGCAGCGACTTGTGTGCGCTCTGGCTGAGACGCGACACAAGTTTCGTGAATGGAAAGACGGTGAGGCTGCTACACTGCGAGCTGCAAGAGAGCAAGCAGTGCATGCACTACGCACTGAGTACGAGTTGAAACTTGCGCGCCACCAGGAGGAGAAGCAGAAGCTGCGTGATAAGGTGAAAGATCTTGAAGTATCATTGCGTCTGCTACAGCGCGATCGCCAATTGTCCCCTGGCGAGCTGAGCGAGCGAAAGGAACAATGCTGCAGCTCAGCACAAATGGGACAGTGAGTTTTGCTTATGGTGCAGCGGATCTCATTGAAGCTCAGGGGCGTGTACACGAATTAGAAGCGCTACTTGTTCTCAGCAAAGAACGGCAAGAGCAGCAGGATGCACTCCTGCGTGAGTCGGAGACAGCTTTGGCGCGGCTCAGCCAAGAGCGGGAGCTGGATGCTCTTGAGAGCCTCACATTGCCATCCCCCGCTGTATCGTTGGCTATATCAAATTTCACAACTGATGCGCAAGTAAAAGCAGTCGAGAAGTCTACGGTCCCGACACCTTACGTACCAGCTTTTTGCCTCCATCCGACCTGGCTCCGACCACACCAGTTTCCCTTCCTCCATCGACTCCAACACGATCTGTTACTCCGTCATCACCATTGCGAAGCCCCCAAAGCAGCTAAGTAAGAGTAGAATTAGCGCAACAGGGCCAGACATGGAGAAAGAGCTCTTGCGTCGCAATAGCATTATTCTGAGCACCGAAGTGAACCGCTACCAGAAGATTGTTGTGCAGTCTATGGAGGAGGTGCGCGCGCTCAAGGAATCTCGGCGCCTCAGTCGCAGCGGAAGCATCAGCGCTTCTACCATGGTGCTGAGTGCGCGAGAGTCGTACTTGCTGGGGAACTTGCTGTGGCAAAACATGAAATCAACGAAATGGAAATTAAGCTAAAGAAGAAATGCAAGGGCAAGTCAAAGGACCAACGCACAGCAGAGAGTGACAACCTTGATGCAGGTGATGATGCTGACGACAGCAGTAGCAGCAGTTACGGTAACAGCAGCAATCGCAGTGATGGAGACAGTGAGGATGAGGGTTCTACCAGTGAGAGCAACACTCCAGCACAGGTATCAGCGTCAGCAAACAATCCCCGTTTGTCCCTTGTCAACGAAAACAGATACGGCGAGGAAGAGGCTGAGCTACCAAATGCTGAGACTGCAGTGAAGGTGATCCAGACGTATTCGAGGAGATTTTGGCTCGCCGGGAGTTTATCCGGAAGAAACTTGCAATTGGGAAGATCAAAGCACGGTACCGCGGCTACCTTGTGCGTAAAAATTACGAGGCTCTCGGTAGCAGTTGGGTACCAACGGATCGTAGGCTACACCCGTCAGGTCTAGCTCCTCTGAATGCACCAAATTTGCATGTGGTGACAGAAGCCATGCAGTACAAGATGCAGATCGTGGAGCCACATCACAAGATGACTAGCTATTGTGAAGAAGGCGACAGAGACAGTCAAGGAAAAGTGGACGTCATACTGCGAGTGTCGAAAGACCCACCTGTTCTGCAGCTACAGGTGATACCGAATACTGCTCTCGACCAGGTGCCACGAGTTGCATATTTCCACTTGTTTGAAACTATCGCGCTGCTTCCGTACGAAGACGAAGAAGTCGTTCTGGAGACTTCAAACGAGAAAGAAATTGCAGGCATCCTTTCTTCACGGTTGGTTGTGCAGCGCAAAGATTCGGACAGTGACTATCAATTTTTCATCACCCGCCCCAGCAAATATCACCACAGTGATGGTACGAATAACGCAGGAGAATCATTTATTAGTCGAAGTTCGCGCACTCTTCTCACAGAGCTACCGGTGCAGCCGATGGAGTCAAGAGCTAAATCAGCAGTGTGCGACACATTTGGCACTTCTCTCGACAGAACAGCACCACTTGGAGACAGCCATGAATTGGACCTGGACCTATTGATTAGAGAAGCACGAACTGATCCGCTTGACAACGAAGCCAAGACAAATGTTGCTGGTGAGAAACCAGTAGAGGATCCAGCATTGAGAATTCGACGTCTAGTCAAACGACTATCAAGTAGTGCTTTTGAAGAATTGCCAGGCATGTAGCAAAAACCTACCACTCAAACAATAGACGTTTGTCCCATACCAATAGCCAAAACTGTTGCCACTCTGTCTTCGATCCCTAATGAGCTTCAACTACCTAGTACGAAGTTCATCCACCTTCACCGGGCGGTTCTCCGCAAGTGACTTGTTCGCCGCCAAAGCCAACAATAACGCCTCACGACCATCGTCACCACCAGCAGGAACCGGGGCCCCCTCCGTGCACACACGGATGAATGCCTCCATCTCTGCCACGTAAGCATCCATGTAGCGCTCCAGGAAGAAGTGCAAAGGCAGGTCGCGACGCACATTCTCGCCAGTCGACACCACCACTTGGTTCGCGTGCTTATTGTCGCATGCCACAGAACCCTTCGAGCCCAAAGCCTCCACGCGCTGATCGTAGCCGTACGCTGCCTCGCGGCTGTTCTCGATGTAGCAGATCACACCATTGCGGAATTTCAGCAGCACCACGGCCGTGTCGATGTCTCCGGCTGCCGCGATGTCTGGGTTCACGCTCTGTGCCATGGCGTACACCTCGTCCACCTCATCGCCCACCAAGAAGCGGGCCATGTCGAAGTCGTGGATGGTCATGTCACGGAACATCCCACCGGAGTGTTTGATGTAGCTCACGGGTGGTGCGCCGGGGTCGCGACTGGTGATGCGCAACATGCTCACCTTGCCGATCTCGTCTCTGTCGATGGCCTGCTTAACGCGCGCAAAGTTGGCGTCAAAGCGGCGGTTGAAGCCCACCATGAGCTTCACACCCGCATCGTCTGCCTGTAGTTTGCAATACGCAGAATTGTAACAGCATGGACAAAATAAAACACAAGTGTTAGATCTTGATAACCACTTGGATGAATACAGTGCCTTGACTTCTACTGCATGAGGGACAAGGCTCTGTGAGGTGAGGAGGCAGTGCATCCATCAGGAACGTACCGCCTTGATGGCCTTGTTGACGACGTCCAGACTCAGATCCACAGGCTTCTCGCAGAAAATGTCCTTCTTGTAGCTGGCAGCTTCGATGATCTGCTCAGCGTGTTTGTCCGTGGGGGAGCAGATAACAACGGCATCGATCTCTGGGTCACGGAAGATTTCAGAGGCATCGTTGGTCCACTTGGGGATTCCGTAAGCCTTGGCGATCTTCTCAGCTCGGTGTGGCTCTTCCTTCTGCATGGCAAGGTAATTGTAAGTTACTATGGCTGTAGTTATTAGGTCCCCAGTTTTGCTATTATCTCTCTACGTACACGGGCCGGCAGTTGTATGGAGTGCACAACGGCGCTGGTGCGTTGAATTCCTGTGCGTGGACTTGTCCGATGCGCCCAGCGCCGATGATTCCCACACGAAGTGGACGGTCGCTAGTGGTAGTAGCCATCGATCGTGAGGAAATGTGTAGAGCGAAGCGGCGAAGTGGAGGCAGCATGAGGATGCTCAATCGCTTGGCAGTGAATCAGATAATGAAGGAGAGGTCCTGCTGCATGGCGTGCACTTTTGTATTGCGTGAAGTTGAAGATATCAAATGACAGTGTACGTGGCAATCGCCGATGATTGGCCAGTCGCAATTTGTATTGAAAAGATAATAGCACATTCATACAACCATACTATTTGAATAGAAACGTTCTTTAGCGTACGAAGCCATACTACCCTCAATATCCAAGCATTGGCAGAGAGAGCACCGCCACTTTATAAGCGATTGACAAGAATGACCGAGATATCGCTGGCGCTTGAGAGCGCGTCTCGTCGTGAGCTGCAGTCGTTGGCCAAGGACCTGCAGTTGTGCCGTGGCAATGCCAAGTCGGACGTCATCATCACCCACGCCAAGAAGTTCCTGGACGACCACCCGACTGACGGCGAGGCGATCGTGCTGGCAGCTTTGGGCAGCAGTGGGAATATGACACCCGTGGCTTCGCCCGCGTCAAAAAAAGTGGTTCCTAAGAAGAAGGAGAAGAAGGCTGTCGCTACTGTAAAGGCTGATTCAGCCAAGAAGAGCAAGAGCTCTAAGCAGCAGCCGGAGGACGAGCCTGTGGTCACCGCCGACAGTGTGGAGATCAAACAGAAAACGCCTACGAAGAAGATTTCCAGCTCTAACAAGAAGGAGACCAAGCAGACGCCATCCCCTGCACCTATCTCCAAGACTGCTGCTTCAAAGAAGGCGAGCGGCAACAACAACAAACCTTCCCCAGCGAAGGTTAAAACCTCTGCTAATAAGGAGCCAACGCCCAGCAAAAAGACGACGGCCATCAACAAGAAAGCAACAGCTACAGCACGTAAAGCTGTGGTGGCGCTGGTCAACCACAAAAAGGATTTATCGTTCGTTGGCGAGACTCGCGTGCGCTGCTCTATTACAGGTCACGAGATGAAGGCAGATCTAGAGATCATTAAAGCGTACATCAACGGAAAGCGATATCTGAAGGCTTACAACTTGAAGACCTCGTTCGCGTCGTACGCCCCGATGTTTGTCGCCCACCCAGATGAGTCGCAGACGGATCTGCTGTGGTGTAACGTGACAGAGACGGCCATTGCGCGCGACCCGGAGAGCGTCAAGACGCACATTGCTGCCCCCAAGTACCTGAGACAGCTCCCGTTGTGGAAAGAGCAGGAAGCCGCGAAGAAGAAGGCGGAAGAGGAGGAGGCACAGCGACGAGCGGCTCGCATTAAGGCTGCCAAGAAGCGGAGGCTTGCAGCTGCCAGTGGAGATGGCGCGGACGCTCCGGTGCACGAGCGGCCAGCCAAACGTGCCGCTGTTTCTTCCGGCAAAAAATAGGGAAGCACAAACAGCGATACATAGTAGAAGTAACACGGAAGTGTGTGTTCAAAGACAACATTGACAACATCAATGATGGCCAACTACCACCAGTCACAAGTCACAGATTTCGAATCAAAGCTGTCAGTGATTGGTAGAAAAGGAATAGAAAATTCTGGAACACTCAAAACAGTTTTAGCTCGTGGCTCACTGTGGTAGTATCCAGTTGATAGTGAAGAGGCTGACGAACGATGTTCGGAGGAGACGCCGCGCTGCCGTTCTCGCGCCACTCGGACGTGCTGCACGGCCACGTGCCTACGGACCCCACGGAGATAGAGAACCTGGTGGCAGAACTAAAGCGTCGTGGCAATGCTGCCTTCCAGCAGAAGGCGCTGGAGGAGGCCGAGGTGCTCTACACGCGCGCCATTACTGTGAATGAAAGCAACCCGCTGCACAATCAGCACATCTTCTTCGCCAACCGCTCAGCGGCTCGCTGCTCTATGGGCAAGCTCGACAAGGCGCTGGAGGACGCTGACGCCTGTGTGACGCTGGATCCAACGTACGCCAAGGGTTTCTTCCGCAAGGCGCAGGCGCTCGTCAAGTTGGGGCGCTACAAAGAGGCGCTGACGGTGCTGGATAACGCCAAGGCTCTGGAGCCCAGCAACAAGTCTGTGACGACGCTGTACAGCAAAGTGCAGGAACTGTCCAAGAAGGAGAAGGAGGCTCCGGCCGCACCGACACCCAAGAAGGTGGTGACGCGAGTTGAGGTGACCGAGACGAAGTCGAACAGCTCATCCACAGCTGCAGCTGGTGCTTCTAGCAAGGCTCCTACCAGCTCCGCTGCTGCGGACGATGACGCCGACATCGTCGGCCACGTTCGCGGGTACAAAAAGTTGGCGGACGGACGCGTGACGACGTTCTTTAACAACGAGTTGACGGAAGAAGCCAAGCAACTGATTGGCGACATTGCACCCAAGAAGGTGGAAAATGCGAACAAGGTGCAGATAAAGAATGTGGACGGCGGTTCGGCCTGGAACCAGGGTAACACGTTCGAGGAGAAGGACATGACGTCCTGGGCCAAGGACAAGTTGGAGAAAATCGTATCGGGCATTTCGGCACCGCTTGGCAGTGGCGAAGGTGTAGTGACGTCTCTGGAGGTGAGAAATCTTGAGGGTGATGCATCAATCGCCATGGTGCGTGGTGCCAAACGCTACATCTTTGACTTCACGTTCACGCTTGCGGTAACGCTGAAGCAGACGGAGGGCTCAGTGGCTGGCGAGCTGCGGTTCCTGGACCTGAGCTCGGACTGCGGCGGAGATTACGACGTAGAAGCAGTGGTTCCATCACGTTACCAGTCTGCCAATGGTAAGGTGCTTCACGCGGCGTTGAACTCTTCCTCGTCGCCTTTCCGTAAGGCGCTTGCCGCCGAGTTGGCCAAGTTCGTAGAAGAGTATCACACGTTCTAAACTCTTAACACAAAACGCAGCTTCGTTGCTGTTCCCACTAATGTGCTGTGAGGTAGATCGATTTTCTACTATAGACTGCATCGATAAGTCTCTATTAGACCTCTAGCGTCTGCACTATTTTTCTGGTGTTTCTTGTGTTGTTGATGGCAGATTTGTTCACGTTAGAGTCCAGGCCGAGCCGAGCCTAGGCCACGCCACATCAGCAGTATGACATCTCTGCAATTCCTTCAATGCGTTGACCCGCTCGTTCACGTTCCTTGCTGGCAAGAGTTGCTGTAGCTTCGAGCTCCCATCGACAGCGCCGCAAGTTGAAGTTTACTCAAATGGACCTCCTGATTGGTTAACCGAAATGGTCATGATTCCATACTATTCGTTAATAAAAACACGTTTTCATTGGTCAAAATCTGTTGTGTACCGTTGTTATGGTACACTCGCTGTTGGTGGCGAGGAACACGATAGCCGATCTCATAGCTTGAAACGCTCTTGGTTGTAAAGGGGTCCGTTGGTGTGGACTCTTCGTGCTCTTCTTCCTTAGTCTGCGGCTGCCTAGATCCTTTTACAACCATGTCAGCGGTAGATGTTGCCTCCTCCTCCTCCCCAAGAGAGACGGAAGATGCTGGAAAGACGATGGTGGCAATGGGCGGCATGCAGAACATGGCGTGGGCCGCCGATACGTCCAAGTTTGGCTTTAAGATGCTGGTGAAGATGGGCTGGTCCGCTGGCAAAGGCGTGGGTAAAGACCTGCAGGGTCAGGCCACGCACGTGAAGATCGCTCGGCGTTCGGAGAATTTGGGGGTTGGCTGCAGTCTCAAGCAGGCGGAGGTTCAGGGCTGGTCCAAGACTGCCGGAGGCTTCGCTGACGTCCTCAAGACGCTCAATGCGTCGTACGGCAACAATTCTGGTGAGGACGGAGAGGCGTCGGACGCCAGTTTGCCCACAAAGAGCAAGAAGAGCAAAAGAGCAAAAAGGAAAAGAAGGCCAAGAAAGACAAGAAGAAGAGCAAGAAAAGCAAGAAATCTGGAGCTGAGAAGACGACTGTCTCAAGAAAGCTGCACTACCGCAAACGCCAAACTAACAAGGATGCTAAAAACTATGGCGCTGCTGAGATGGCGGCCATCCTGGTGTGGCGTCTTCGTCCTACAAGCCGACTGACAAGTAGCTTTTCACGCACCAGTTTTTTCAAGTGCAGGCTCTGTCTGCACGTGTGTTTATGACTATTTAGAGCCTCTCGAGCCAATACATAGCAAACTTTCATCGAATGTACGTAGCAGCATTAAGGTTTTATCTGTACATGTGCAAGCAGCAAGGACGCTCAGCATGCTGCCAACCAGTCGGGCCTTCACTGGCCCAGTCCTTGAGCACCTATGAAAACGCATTAAAACAGTCCATTACCCCTACCCCTACATAGGCACTGATACTACACAACAGATTCGAAACCTATCCGATGTCATCTCTCTCGGCACTGGTGGTGGTGAAGAGCCATTTACGCATTGGTCAGCAGAGCAGAGTACGAGCACCATGGCGAGCGTCTTCGTGCGCAACCTGCCATTTGGCGTGACGCAGGAGGAACTGGAGCACGTGTTCGGTGACATCGGTCCCGTCAAGAAGATCGATGTCATCAAGGATAAGGGCAAGCGCAAGAGCGAGATGCTGACGCGAGGCTTCGCCTTTGTCAAGTTGTACGTCTCCAGACTTAAAAACTGTCCTAGTATTGGAATTAAATTGCATTTAAAATTGGATGAATTAACACAACGTCTACCGTAAATCATCTTGTCTATTGCAGCGCTGTGGAGAGCGATGCCGCAGTGGCCGTCAAGAAACTCAACAAGTCGGAGTTCCAGGGCCGGAAGATGCTCATTGGTGTGTTTACCTATTCGTCTCTCCAAGCAGTAGAAGGATGTGAACTGACCAATGTGTTGCTGGGGTTTTGTATGTGTAGACTTTGCTATGGAGAAGGGAAAGCGTCGTGGCAACCAGGCAACTGCAGCAAAGGAGAAGATGCCTGCAGTTGCAGAAGAATTGAAGCAGGAGGAAGCTGCTGAAGTGGAAGCACTGGTGGACGAGCCAATGCAGACGGAAGAGGACAAAGAGAAGAAGGAACGTAAGGAGGCAAAGGAAGAGCGTCGTGCTGCTAAGGCTGCCAGGAAGGCGGAGAAGGCGGAGCGTAAGATGAAGCAAGAAGCCGTAGAGACTGCAGCAAAAGCTGAATCGGCGAAAAAAGAGAAGCCAGTCAAAATCGAGAAGAAACAAGTAAAAGTCGAGGTTACTGCTGCTGTGGTAGCGGCAAGCACCGCTAACTCTTCTGGTCAGAGCACGCACACGCAAAGTGAACGGAACGCCAGGCGTCGGCAGCACCGCGAGTTCTTGCGGCAAGTTGAACGCCGAAAAGAGGACCAGACCAGCGATGACCAAAAGTCTGTGCTGATTTTCGGCCTAGGCGCCGATGTGACAGAGAAGCACGTGCTCAAGAAGGTCAAGAAGGTTGGTGCTGTGGCCAAAGTAGAGCTTAAGGAAGAGCCTCGTACGGGCAAGAAATACGCTTTGGTACAATACAAGGCATCGAAGGACGCAGCTCTGGCCGTGGTTAAACTCGACCATCATATTTTCAAGGGCACTACGCTGCAGGTTAAGAGTGCAGCCAAGGCAGTTGTCACAGATGATAAGGGAGTATCCGGTGCACCAGGCCACCCGAAGCGTGCCGAAGCTGAAGGATTGCGTCTTATTGTGCGCAACCTGGCTTTCCAGACCACAGACAACGATCTCGAGAAGCTCTTCGAGGTGCACGGTCCATTGTTCGAAGTTCGTGTTGTGCGTATGCCAGTGGACGAAGATAATACGAAGGAGGAAACGATGGAGCCTCTAAGGAGCCTGTTCTTGGTCGAAGTCGTGGTTTCGGGTTTGTCCAGTTCCGTGACGTAGCCGATGCGCGTGCCGCAGTGGAAAAACTCAACGGAACAAAGCTAAAGGGCCGTGAGATGATTGTGGATTTTGCACTGGCAAAAAATAAGTACCTTGAGCAGCAGAAACAGCAAGAGGAGCAAGCTGCGGCCACCGCCGGGGATGAGGAAGCTGACGACGAAGAAGCCATAAGCGGTGACGAAGACGAGGACCAACTCGAGATGGGTACTGACGATGAGATGGACGAGTCTGATAACTCGAATGATGAGGATGAAGAGATGGAAGAACGTGAGTCGACCCCCTTGACGATACAGAGGCGCAGAGGGACCGAACGCTATTTATCCGGAATCTATCGTTCCAGACTTCAGAAGATGGGCTGCGAGAGTTCTTTCAAACTTTTGGTCCCGTTGAATATGCCCGCGTGGTGTACGACAAGGGGTCCGGGTTGTCCAAGGGTGTTGGCTTTGTTCGGTTTAAATCCGTTGATGTAGCTTCGCAGGTTCTGGCGCGTGGAGAACAGAACCAGGTTGCAGACGACAAGAAGAAACACACGAAGGACAAGAAGAAGAAAGAAAATCTTTTTACACTATCGGCACTAGCGGATGGTGGTGATGATGCACTGACCCTGGATGGACGGCAACTCGTCGTGACGCGTGCTGTGTCCAAGACGGATGCCGGGAAGCTAGCCGATTCCAACGCTCGTGAGCGTCGCCGACTAGACAAGCGCAACATGTATTTAGCGTACGAAGGCACGCTAAACGTGAACAAAATGACAGACGAAGAGCTGGAGTTACCGAAGATGGACATCGACAAACGCCGCCGCGCCATCCGTGAGAAGAAGGCAAAGCTCCAAAACCCAATGTACTTCGTGTCGCCCATGCGCCTTTCTGTTCGCAATCTGTCTACTGCGTTGGATGATCGTCAGTTGAAGAAGCTCTTCCATGATGCGGCGAGTTCTGGTATGCGTGCTGGCAACGTAGACCTCGCAGAAATTAAGCCAGAACTGCTACCGAAGGATAACCCGCCTGTGAAGGTGCGTATGGCGAAGGTGGTGCGCGATATGGAATCAGCAAAGGCTGGCAAAGAGCCTCGCTCGCGCGGCTATGGCTTTGTGGAGTTTTCGGAGCACGTGCACTCACTGGCAGCTCTGCGTATTCTGAACAACAACCCCAAGTTCACATCATACGCAGCAGGTAAGACAGCAGGTTCCAGCGCACCTGACAGCTCGAAGTCGCGTCTCATTGTGGAATTCGCACTGGAGAACCACGGCAAGCTGAAGTTGCGCGAGAAGCGTGCTGCTGATGCTGCTAAGAAGCGTGAAGAGGAGCGTGCGCTCAAGGAGGCACAAGGTGAGGATGGCTGTGACAGCGAAAAGGTGAAAAGAGTCGTGGCCAGCGCCAGCGTGAGCAGAAGAAACTGCGTGCATTGGCGAAGGCTGAAGAAAAGGGTGATGGAGACGAGGGCAAGAAGAAGGCCAAGAAGACAGCTAAGGTAGTAAAGGAGGTGAAACAACAACCGAAGAAACGGAATCGCACTGAGGCCCCTCGTGGTGATGCCGAGGCGGACGCGCTAGCCTCGTTGGGCCATACCGCCGCGAAGAAGGGCAAGACGTTATCTCGTAGCGAGCGTAAGCACGCAAAGGAGTTGGAGAAGGAGAAGTCGTTCGATGCGCTCGTGCGCAATTACAAGAAGGAGATTTTTGGCGAAAAACCTGTGGCAGGAAATGCTGCTGAGAGTGGTAAAAGCACCAACGTGCAAGAGCGCTGGTTCGACTAACCTCGAAATCTGTTGCTTTGATTCAGCCTGCGAGATACTAGATAGAAGTCCACACGAAGCAGAAGCCGACCTTGGGGTGGCGTTAGGCGAAAATATACCGTAGGTGCATACTTGCTTTGTGTACGATTGCTCTGGTGAAATTCTGGTCTGCTTTTCAGTCTAGATGTGCTGAAGCGATTAGCTCGCTAAGCTTACAGTAATAGTACGTTCGTTGCTCGTTTGTCCTCAAGCTCTGGGCACGATTACCAACCTGCGTAGGACAAGTGCGATGCCGCGCTGACAACAATAGCTCCGTCTCGTAGCAACAGATGTGCGCGAACCGATAACAACATTCTCTTCCTGGACCCACAAAGACATCCACAGATTACTACCTGTCGCTGACTCCAGACAGACCAAACTGCACATGGTATGAGTGATCCACCGTCGTGCGTAGATACATTTAAGTTTTTACCAGCACGCCGCTTGTGGTACAGCAACCGCCAACACACCGACTGCTTGTGGTTATCCCCGTACGGCGTGACTGCTGCTCTGCGCAATGTGAGGACAGTGCGCGCGTCACGTATTTCACGGCACCTACGAGCTCGACCATCGCGCAGGCCCGCCCAAATATCGACTTTGTCGAGGCACGAGGTACAGTGCTCTTCGGTTTGGGCCAAGAACGTGCTCAAGTCGCAATCGAGGTCCTACCAGCTCATAGTGGTGACGTGAATGCGGCGATGAGCGGATCATCTCTTCATCAGCGCGCATTTGCAGTTATCCTTGAAGCGCCCGTGGATTCATCAACACTTGCTCGTACATCGACGGAGATCACTGTGGAGGAGTCACTGTTGTCTTCTCCCAGGATTTCTACAACGTCGAGGATAAGTGAATCGCAGACTGTAGTGGCAGCTTTCGCAGTTGCAGGATTGATTTTGCTAGCTGTCTGCTGGTTCCGATTAAGGAACATTGGTCTGCCGCGCAGAACCCAAGCATTCGAGTACAAAGTCCTTCTGCTGTCTAGACGGCATTCTGGCGTTAGCGAAGAATCGAGGGAAGCGTTGGTAGCCACGACTGGTAGGAACGGAAGGAAGAACGGGGTCCGACGCATCGTTCGTCGTGATGGCTCGTTCAAGAATTGGTGGACTGGAACAGGACACCGCAGACATGAAGTTCAGGACCTCGTTGCGCCGGCAAGTACCAAACTCCCAACAACAGTGCAAGGACAGGAGGGCGAAAGGGATGAAGGCGAAGAAAACGAGAACGAGCCTCAGAGGGTTCTCAGACACCACTTGGCTACCATCCAGAGCGCCTACATCGGACGATAAATTAATAGTAGCATCCCTGGATACGCTTGCAATGTTATTGAAGAACGTCAGAAGCTCCGGAGTTGTTGCGTTTGGCAATGTGGTAATAGAGCGATGCCCAACCAAACGTTCACGACTGCAACATGCGAAGTGTGATGGCTACAAGTTGTAGTAACTGTTTCGCTGTTCGTAGATCGCGATGTCATTCACGGCGCAAGCGCGACTCAATGGCACACAGCATCAACTATTCACCCTGAGCCAGGCTTGCTGACGAAGGTAATGGTGTTGTTACGCTTGTAGTTTAGAGACTAGATCGTCAAAGAGTCCCGCGACAGTCTACCGCACACCGCGAGATAAGCTTACCGCATTGCATAAAGAATCGTTCGGTTGTCATCGTGATGTTGCGCAATGAAATGTTAATACGTTAACGTGCTGGTATATAAAAACAGCGGCGAGGTGCAGCAGCACCACCGGGACGATGTGCCGGCCACTTACAGCTTGTTCTTGTAGAAGACAATCTTGCCGTCGTCCTCGACGAACTTGCAGGTCGTGTAGGATCGCCAGAGTGCAAGCGGCACTGGTGTAGTGTCCTTCAGATAGAACTTGCCCAGGATCGGCTTGATGGCGTTCGTGGCCTCCTCGCAGTGGTAGAACGGCATCTTGGAGAAAATGTGGTGGCACACGTGTGTGTCCACGATGCGGTGCACCACGTGGTCAAGGTACGAGCCGAACGAGCGGTCGACCGTGCACAGGGCTCCGCGCAGCCAATTCCACTCTCCCTCGCGGAAGTGCGGGATGTACGTGTCTGTGTGCTGCAGGTACGTGATGAGCACAAGGTAAGCGTTCACGATCATGTACGGCACGAAGTAGAATTTGACCATAGTGAGGAACGAAAGGTGTGTATCAACACAGCCAAGGTGGCGATCATGGCCACCAAGAAGATGTCGCTCAGGACAATCATCCAACGCTCGCGGTCGGAGTAGATGGCCGAGTACGGGTTAAAGTGGCTGCGCGGCTTGCCCCAGTACTTGGACGGACCAGTAGCGTTGAAGAACAGGTACCCGGGCATCCAGCCCACGACCAGCATGTACACGATGCGGTAGAGATGATACAGCGGCGAGTCCTCGACGCTCTCGTCCCACGTGGTCGCGATGACCGAGCGAGTGACGGGCACAAACACCTCGTCGTTCTCGCAGCTGCCGGTGTTGGAGTGGTGCTTGCGGTGCGAAATGCGCCAGCTGTGGTACGGCACGAGTAGCGCCGAGTGAAGCACAAGGCCGATCACGTTGTTCACGACCTCGCTCGAGCAATAAGCCTGGTGGCCGCACTCGTGAGCTACGACCCAAATGCCAGTGAGGTAGCTGCCCTGGAAGAACCAGTACACGGGCCAGAGCAAGTAGGCGGCGTTGCCAGTGCCGTCAATGAACGTGGCAGCGTAGAAGAGCGCCGTACATGTGAGCAGGTTCTTGATCATGTAGTACGTGGACGTGACGAAGGACCGCTCGAAACAGTGTTTCGGGATGGCGGCGCGCAGTTCGCGCAGTGAGAAGTGCGGCAGCTCCAGCGGCAGCGGTGCCGGGGCACCTTCGACGTGCTTGTAGCCGGCCTCAGCGAGCTGGCGCTGCTTGGCCTCGCTGTCGGCAGCCTGCTTGCAGGCCGCGTCGGCTTCCGGGTTCATGATCGCCATGGTCAACGACAAGAAGGAGGGCGAAGAGTTGCTTGTGGCTGGCTAGTCAGTACCGGTGGTTTGCAGTCGGAGAATCCGCAAGTGAGGACTACGCGACTGAGGTGGCGAGATGCAAAGCCGACAGCCGCACAAGCAGCGGGCAAAGGTTGCAGAGAAGCAGGCAGATCCGGCGGTTCCGGCCTGAGTGGCCGACAGGCGTGCCACAAAGAAAGATGTGTCTCGTCAGGCTTGATTCGGGCATGATGTCATGCAACCGGATGTGTCAACGCCATCACTGGAGTTGCGTCACGGCTCTCTTGCAGCCTCAAAACCTGCTTAAAACGATCAAAACCCTGTGACTTCCGTCGAGCAAGCACCGAAAACGTCGAACCTTGGCCATACCTCGAATGAGGCCATTGAGGTGCTGCTAGTCAACAAAGCATCTCGTACATGCACAACACAAGTGCCGCACACGTGGCCAGGCTGTGGATGGGGGTAAGTGAAAATGCACTTCAACATGCACCACTGAAACGGTTAAACGGATGGCATAGAAACACGGCCCAGAGTGCCTGCTGCCGAAAGCAATATGAAACCTGTATCTGCCCTCGACGAGCAGCATGTTTCAGGCATTCTGCCACAACAATCAGTGGAAAGCGTTTGTCGGGCACAACTGTCCGACATATATGTATTACTGAATTTAGGTCAACAGGACAATTCGGTCTTCGTTTGGTCTCCGTGGGAGTGATGCCACTGCAGTTCCTCGTGCACCAAGGCAATAAAGCTATGCTTACAAATTGTTGTTCGTGCTTGCACTTCCGAGCTGTAAGTTCTCTCCAAAGTTACTGCCAAGCAGGTAGTGCATTTGTTGTAGCCACACTCGAGGTCGAATTCCTGTGCCAGAATCAACGTCACAATGTGTACACACGAACCCCTGTTTAATGAGGCTAGCTCAAATTCCTGGTCAAACAACTCTTCTCACTGGTGTCCATTCCGATCGATGGGACTGAAACGGTCAGTGCATTGCGCAGATCATTTACAACAAAGTGGACACATGGAGGACATTTTTAGCGGCAATGATTACCGGTATATACTTATATATACCGGTTGAAATTGGTGTGATTTTGTAAAGCCGATTAAAACCGGGCATATCCCAAATTTACCGAAAAGCTTACCGAATATCGGTATTAAACCGTTTTACCAAACGCCCCTATTCGCCAAAAGGTGCAGGCTAATTTTGATTGGCCAGCTGAGATTGGTGGTTGGCTGCTGCAGTCGCATGACCCCCGACAGCTCCGACACCTCCTTAGTTCGGTTCTTTAGGTCTTTCGGAAGCAAAAACATCATCATGTCCTCCACTGGAATCGCTGTGGGCCTTAACAAGGGGTTCCCCATCAACAAGAAGCAGGTGGCTCCTCGCCCCGCTTCCCGCAAGGGAGTAAGTCCAGCTTAAAATCCCGATAAAACAAACAGCAGCCAGTTCAAACAGTCGCAGCAGGCGCTCTTCCGCCTCGAACGTTCAATTTTATTAACATGTTTGATGTATTGTTTTTCAACAGCGCGCCGGCAAGAAGACCAAACTTGTGCGTGAGGTCATCCGTGAGGTCGTCGGCCTGATGCCGTACGAGAAGCGTATCCTTGATATGATCAAGAGCGGCGGCTCGTCGGCCGAGAAGCGTATCTACAAGTTCTCCAAGAAGCGCGTACGTATTTCTCTGTATTTGCAGGATGCAGAATGGACAACAATTCAAATGAGTGGCGATATCTAACGACTGGTATTGTCATTGTCGTGTCTCTATTGATTGGTTTATTGGCGACGCTCTTCTGCGTACAATACAAAATAACAGCTCGGTACGCACCGTCGCGCTCTGCAGAAGCGTGAGGAGATGAAGGCGTACTACGCCGCTCTCCGCGCCAAGGCCGCACACCACGCTTAGGACCGAGAAACCGCCACACTTCCAGGGTTGCGGAGATGAAGAGACCGACTTTCAGTGGGTTGGGGTGGACACGTGTACACACGACAGTAATGTGGTGTGCTTTCGTCAGCCGGTGCCTCTTGTGCATGGTCACTGAGCTCTGCTAAGAGCGGTTCCGTGTGTTGTCTGCTGGCTTCAAGCTGCTTCGTCTCTGTCGCTTCATTATTCGAAAATAAAGGATCGCCAATCACTGCTTCAAGCCCCCGCGTGTCGCGCGTGTGTCTTCGTGTCTGGTATGATGTTGCGTGTGGTTGGAATTTGCAATGGGATGCAGGTGCAGATGCAGGTACAGGTGCTACAGGCGCTACAGGCTTTAAAACCTAGGATGACTGGGTCTCGACGCTAGTGATTGACTGAGCATGCCAGGTTGGATTATTACTGATCATTGCATTGCCAGTGTGCCGCATCAGCCGAGTAATCATCGTCAGTCTAGTGGTGTGTTCACAGCAAATTGCAAGAGTTCATACGTCGAGCAACTACATTGTCTTCATTAGCTTTCCGCCGTCGGATAAGGAGGGTCATGTTAGATAGTGACTGGAAGATTTTGCTTGGGCGGATTTCAATGCCTCTCATGCTCAAGCATGTGAAAAGCACACCAACGATAATCGTAACGAAAGTTTGACGGTGCAGAATGAGGGGCAAGTGCACAAAGGTGTTTTGCGGTTGCTGCTGGTATGAAGGCCGTGATACATGCAGCGGCGGAGGGCCTACGCATGTCCTTATCCGCTCAATCTCGAGATAATGATGATGCTGACTAGCTGTATGCAGCGGTCTCTCTCTTTCTGTACTTGGGGTTTCCTGTGCTTTCTTCTGCACGCGACAAGCAAGAACGCCAAGTTTAATTAGGCCGCCAAACTACAAATTCAGCACAACTACCGACTAAGCTTATCTACCGCATATAGCGATAATTTGACGCACGGCGCGCAGGGAGAGCCAAGAGACCACGCGACGAATTGGCTAGGATACTACTTGAAGTGCAAACACGAATCCATCTTGAATGTAGCCATCTTACTTACTGTAGTCATCTTACCGACAAACAGTGTCGGAAGTTTGCCAGTTTGCGCTGCACGAGTATTTAATATACTCTGCACACTGCAGGTCTGAGCTGAAGGTCGACCAAGATCCTGTTTATTTAATCTCATTATTGTTGGAATCGGCACCATTGGCGCAGTGTTCGAATCATGGTAGCTACAGTGTATTGGATGCAGCAGCAGTGATACCAACTTGTTTGAAGCTGCCTCACCATCGTTGATGGGACTACGAGTTTATCTCAAGCGTCCTAGACAATTCTGCAAAGTTTGCCATACAAGTCTCCAATCACAGATACTTGTTGCTGGTCGAAAACTTTGGAAACTACGTTTTAGTGATCGGCCGGTCTATTGAGCTCTGCTGAAAACGGTGCATTGGAGCCGACAATTTGAGAGTGACTGTTGTAACACGAGGCTTGATTGAGCGACACGTGGGTATTAGCATAGAGCCAAATTCAAGCAGCAGTTCACCATGGGAGCGAGCTATTTGAGCAGCATCCAAGAAACGGGAATAGATGCGCAGAAATAGGTGACGGTGATTGCGACCGTTCACCACTTCGCTTCTTCCGCTTCCTGCTCGGCAGTTTTGCTGCTGGAAGCGCTTGAATCCCCATTTGTACTCGCTTATAAATAGGCAGGAGGTAATCAGAACGTGCCCGATCGCCCCAAAGAGAACGCAGAGGAGGGAGGGGGTCTGGGGACGAGTTTTCCAAGTGGAATCTTAGCTCGTCGCAAGCCCTGCCTCCCATCACGCATCCCAACTCCTTGCTGGGCAACAAAGCGAACACGAGACAAGAGCCCCAGAGCGAGACACCAAAGATTGAGCGCGATCACGACGTGGGCGACCGCAAACTGATCGAAGTGCAGGACTGGAACTCGACGCTGGCAAGAAACGAATTTGGCACGACGGGTCGCGACGCACAGGCCTCGATTATCGTCCGAGACAGGAATCACTCTTTGACTGCGGCCCCTTCCATGGGAGTCGAAGCAAAGGAGCGCAAACGTCGAATGCTCCTGCATTCAATGACAGCTCTAGCCCGCCGAAGTATGAGTGCCAATATCCTCGATGGCACGAATGAAAGCGCAGCTGTGACTGGCGAAAGTGACGCCGCCGTCCTTTCTGCCGATCTGTCGCCGTGCTCAGTGTCATGTGACGAGTCCGAATTGAACAAGGAGACACCTGCAGGTCCCTGTATTGGGCCTGCTTCTCAACAAACACGCATTTCTCCCTTGCGAATACCGTCACAGTCTTCACTACTGATCATAGATAGCTCGGCGGGCGTAGAGGAGGCTGCAGCGGTGATGACCAATGCAATTGATGCGGAGCACCGGGGCGAAGACGGAAGTGATGTGTCCAGCCGTTCAAGCAGCAGTGAAGCGCTTGTGAAACGTGCTTCAAGTTTTCGAACTAATGCAAGTGAGAACACAAGTGACGAGTCGATCATGTACGCCGTGGCACTGCTGCGAAGACTCCAGCAGCACGCCTGTGAGAATGAAAGTGGCGAGGCGGCTGTACAGCGAGTGGAAATTGACCAAATCCTTCAAGGATTCTCTCGCGCACTTGAATCCGTGACTTCGACGTGGGACGAACGTAGCGTTGAGGACACGATGCAAAAGTTGTTTGACACGCACTCGAACGTGTTTGACGAAAGCATGCAGAATTTCTTCATCCAAAACTTTCTGCATGAATCGGAGAGTGCCAAGACTTTCGGACAGCACTCCGTCGCACGAGTATGCTTCGGCGCTGTTTATTGGCTATGTATCAGTCTGAGCACGGCATCGGCAGTAAGCGCAGCAACAGCATTGGTGGCGACAAAGGAATCGCCTCACGGCGCTGGAGCGAAGCAGTAGCTCGAGTCATGAAGCAGAAGGATGAAGAGCGCCGTCGACATTCAATTGAAGTTTGCCCAGAAATCACAAATCAATCCGTGGTGATGGCAGTGAAGAGCGAGATCAAGAACATTGATGCCTGGAGCTTCGACGTCTTGGCGGTACGGTACCTCTTTCAGCGCTAACTGCGTCCCCTCTTTCCATGATCCAGAGCTTGAGTGCTGATACGCTTCCAACTCACAGGTCGCGAAGATAGTTCCAGGTCAGACATTGTGCATCGTCGGAAATGCACTACTTGAGCAGTACGAGCTTTGCTGCCACTTTCGGACAACTAAAGCACGCGTCCAAACATTTTGCGGCAGTAAGTTGCATCACATACTGGTTTCCACCTGACACCCATTGCTCATCAATCATCATTGCCATACAGGGTCCAACGGCGGTATCATGCCCACCCGTATCATAATGGTATCATATCCACTCTTCCGATGTAGAAATGATGGCGACATAGTGCTGACCCTAATTATGTATTGCGCCTGGTTGCAGCCGACCACGCCGCAGACGTCACTCAAACGCTGCACCACTTCCTATCAGTCGGAAACCTTGGTAGTTTATTCACCGAACGAACCAAGTGCGCTGCACTCCTGGCAGCAATTATACATGATGTGGTGAGTGTCGATTCACCACCATCCTGTTTGTTTTTTGTTTTTTCACACTGACTTGCTCTTGTTTTCCCAGGGCCACACGAGCTACAGCAACAATTTCCATATTACCATCAACGATGAATTGGCTGTACAGTACGTGTACCGCTCTCCTCTGGAGCACATGCACTGTGCACTTGCCTTCCGATTGATGAAAGACCCGCAATGTAATATCCTTCAAGGGCTCACGAAGGTTGAGCAGCAAGAGGTACGAGCAATCTCTTTCAGCTACTCGACGTCCAGGACACCAACCAATTGATGCGCACAATGATTTGTCACCTACAGGTGCGAAACTTGATCACCGACATGGTATTGGCGACCGACAACAGCGTGCACTCGGCGTACTTGGCAAAGCTGGATAATCTCGTTCGCAGGTACGGGTGTTCGGCCTTGTGTACACTGTTTAATTGCCCCACCTGGTCTAACAATCTGGCTGATTTTGTATTGGCCGCAATAGATCGACAGAAGAAGGTTGGAAAGAAGCAGACCCCGAGGACGATCGACTGGTCTTGCAGATGGCTCTTCACGCTGCCGACGTGTCCAACCCGACCAAGTCTCTGCGGATTTACTTGACTTGGGCTGAGCGCATCACGCAGGAGTTCTACCAGCAAGGCGACAAGGAGCGAGAGCTCCTGCTGCCAGTAAGTATCGGGTACGACCGCGAGAGTCCGATTCCGCTAGAGAAGATGCAAGCAGGATTTATCATCGGCATTGTGCGTCCGCTCTTTCTATCGCTGAGCAACCTGCCGAGTGCGCGTCTGGAGCACTGCATGGCTCAACTGAACGCCAACTTGTCCCACTGGCAGGACGAGATCAACCGCAATCAACCCCAAAGCCGGTGGATTGTGATGACGGTGATACCGTCGTTGGTGATAGCACGTAGCTAGCAAGCACAGCGATATTCCCATAGGTAGGCTAGGGTAACTTATGAAGGTTATTTGTGCATTTTTTAATGTTTGATGTATATTTTATGTGTGTTGATTGATAATATTAAGTACGAATTTTGTTCATTGGCGTCTTCTGATTGGCTATTGGATCGTGGCGTCCTCGTTTTCCTGGCCCCCTGTGCACAGTCGCCAAAGCAGCACCAAGAACCACCGACAAGATGCTGAGCCTCGTCAAGAAAGTTGCTGCCGGCGGCTCGCCGCACCCCCACGCAGGCTCTTCATGAGCCACGGACCCGCCCCCGCTGAGGGAAGCCTCGAGGCCAAGGTCCGCGCCTACCTGCCGGAAGACTACCACGTAAGCAAAACTTAAGCTGCTTTTTATTGATTTATTAAATGGATGTTGACCTGTACAAAACAACTCACTTTTGTATCATATGGGAATTAATTTATAATAGATCGTGCTGGCCACTCTGGGCGCCTACACGACGCTGTTCCTGCTTTTCAAGCTGAAGCCATCCAAGAAACAGGAGGAGGAGATCGTCATCCGTACGTGCTGCTACTGGAACTGTAGAGATACACGACAACTGGTGTGAAGGAAGGGGAAACAGATTCTTATATATTATTTCTATGTTGTTGCTATTTTATTTGCAGCTTCCAGCTCGTCCCCAGCTACGACGTCGATGCCGTCGCTGTTCGACGAGGAGTTCGATGAGTGGTCGAAGCTGCCTGGCAACATGGCCAAGTGGGAGAAGAACCTTGAGACCATCGGCAACTAAGCTACTTACTACCCATGTAACGGCAAGGATGCGGCGGTCGGAGTGAGATGTTAAAGACAACATTTGTTCCTTCTGCCTACCAGGGACTATGTCAAGTCGTCGGCCACCCTGAGATGATGAAAATGAAAGGGCGTTGATTGATAGCCTGCGCGAAATGTCTTGTGCTCAGCCTCCATCCATCCATGCTCATTGTCTGCAGGGATATTAAATAGCAAACAAGAGAAATCCCAGCTTCCTTGCATTCTGCAGCAGTTCCGTGGTATCGTAGTAAGCATTTAGGCAAGACATGCAGGCGGTGCGGCAACAAGACACTAGCAACGTACGTTTCGTCAAATACGGCGATCAATTGATTATATAGCGGGAGATTAAGATGAAGGCACTCGTGCGCACCAAACGTAAGCGGAAGGCAGTTGGACAGTCTAGTCCCCAATTGAGCCAAATTCTGGCGATCCATCACCGCGCAGCCGCTCGCATAGCATGGGCTCGTAGTGATCACCACCTCGGTCACTCCCAGTTAATCGCATGAGCAAAAACCACGGAGCGTGGCCCTTCGAGTGGCAAATGGTGCTTTGTGCCAGTCCGACCTCGTCGCGCGGGCGGTGTGGGAGGAAGAACATCTTACCGCATCCAACGAGAACGACGAAGATGTCGCGCTGATACGCAGTGGCTAGAGCCTCCAACACAAAGTCATCTCCCCACGCCACACGCGAGTTGTCAGGGTCGTTATCCACCGAGATAAGCCCGTTGCTACTGTAGTTGAGACCGATAAGGAAATGAGTATTCTCGCCCCGGCCCACCGTCATGTAGTCGCAGTATGAGTGCACGTCCACAATCGGCTGCGTGTACTGCGTGTACACCGCCTCCGCAGCTTTTCCCCATGAGTATCCTTGCTTCTGGAGCTCAGCGCACTTGTCCAGCAACATCTTTTGTCACTCCGACGTGCCACAAATCGTCGCGTTTGGACAGGGCTCACACCCCATCCGCCCTTCAGTGTCGGGTAGTACAAGTTTTGGATGGCCTTGTCGATCTTCTGCTGCTCCTCCGGGGTACTGGTGTTGTAGTGTGCCAGGAAGAACTTCGTGGCTACTTTACGGATACCTTCTGGAGAAAGAGGCTCGCACTCTTCCGTGTACAGCAACAACTGCTCCATCGACAGAAACAGACAGTCGCCGAATGGCAACACGGGCGCCAGGTACTTGACACTGTACGCCGTGTCATGCGGCTCGTAGGACACACCATCCTCCTCCAACACACGCAGCAGGTCACGACTGCTAGAATCAATGTTGGACACCCGTTGCCAGCCCATACAAACGGTCACAGGGCGATCCACCACGGTAGGTCTGGCAGTCATCACGAAGCGCTCCGCCTTGGGTCGTCTCGGCATCAGTAGCACCTGCTTCGGTCGGGCCTGTAGCGTATCACATACACAACATAAAGAGAGAGCAGTTCTAGTTAATACTTTTTCTCCATCTACAGTTCACTGTAGTTTTCTACTACGCATCACGTTACCATCTGCTGGTACTGCGAATACGCCAACAGACGTGAGTCTAACGCGTGCTGCGCGTCCATGATGGCGTCACTGTAGCCCTCGTGAATCGTGATCTGTGTAGAGGCATCCAGCGCCGGGAGGAATGGCATCGCTACGGGCATCTGGTCCACTTCCACCGAGTCCTCCTCCGAGCCTGATTCCTCCTCCTCGTCCGAGTCAACGCACGTCCCGCTCCCGTCGGAAGACGCCGTGGTGGCCGATGTCACTGTCGTGGGGGAAGGAAGTTCCTGGGATACATGGCAAGTGTCGGACTCCTCCAGCTTGTGGGTCAGCACGAACACGTATTCCTTCTCCTCCTGTTGCTGCATGGCGTCAGCTCTTGGCTTGATGGGGGCTTCTTCCTGTCTGGGCTTCAAACGACGTTCCCTTCTGAGAAAAAATGGTCCCGTCTATACCCGACAAGAACCTGTGTTATAGATTGGAAAAAAAAACTATGCAGTAGCATTAAATGGAGAGTCGGTATTGTATTGTATTGTATTGTATTGTATTGACCATTAAACTTCATACCAAGATTCGATTGCCTTCACCTTCCAGAACCGCATCCTCCATGGTCAATCGCAAATTCGCGAATGAATGGCATTGCCATCAACAGTAAAGATTTCGTCAGACGATCTGGGGGTTGTCAAAGCCAACCTCGGCGCCAACTGAGGTCTCGCAGTAATGACCAACTGCACTGCGTACCCCTAGACGTCCCGGTCGCTCTAAAGCACATAATAAGGTCTTCACCTCAATGAAATCAGATTGACCGACGTCTGCGTAGCTCCTCCACCTCTGTGTAGCTCTTTCATTGTTGGAGCATGCTATGGTGTGGCATATTGAGTGCAACGTGATGTCTCGGGTCATTATTGTACTATCACTAAGCTCGGGTCATCTTGGACCTTCAAGCTCAAGTAAGGATGTTTTCTAGATCGCAAAGGTGGGGATGTCAAGAGCAGGGGCACGCAGGTGGAGGTCGTAAGAAGACAATCCACGAGGCTGCGGGATGCCAGAGCTTTGCATTTTTTTCTTTCAATCTAATTCGCTTTTCAACCGATCTTCTTCAGCTCAAGTGCTTCAAGCTTTCTACCAACCCAACAGGTTACCAACGCCAATGCCACCTCCACGATGGTCTTCACGACCAAGCTCCACAAGTTCAACGGAACTAGCTACCATGTCTGGTCGCGGCAACTCCAGTTGTATCTGGAGGTGAAGGGCGTGTGAGCGCTGTGCTGAAGCCAACGCCAATAACGCTACAGCTGTCTACTGAAAAGTCCGGTCAAACTGATTGCCCGTTACAGCAGAGGGAGCGATTGTTGTACCAACTGGAGCTGCAGCAAAAGCTCGCAGTAACCATCATTCATTCTATAAGCGCTGGTGGAGAATCAAGTCACTTTAGTTACCGAC
The DNA here is from genome assembly GCA_008080845.1 of Phytophthora kernoviae. NCBI lineage: Eukaryota > Oomycota > Peronosporomycetes > Peronosporales > Peronosporaceae > Phytophthora > Phytophthora kernoviae. Next base: position 172,895 of record VKKV01000540.1, on the reverse strand, counting down.
TTGATACACCTGCGAGACATGTTCAAGGCTCTATAGAAAACGCACCGCCATGTGTGACACGACCGTTGAATTTCTCAAGAGAGTACATGTCTCTTTACCTCGACGCTGGTGGCGACATGATGGAGCATATCCGGAAGACTCGCCTGATGTTGGCCTGGTTAGAGTACTACAAGGTCTCTCTAAGTGGCACTGAGAAGAGGAGTAACTTTCTGTAGAGCCTTGATCCTGATTGGAACGCCTACATTGGCTCACTTGGGGCATGTGTGCAATGGAAAATTTTACTCAAGGCCGTTGCTGAAGTCTGTGGAGCCTGAGCTCGAGCTTTCAGACTTGGCTACAATAACAGACGATCTTCTGAGCAGTCGCATGGCGAATCTAGAAAGATCCGCCAGGTCAAAGATCGCAGTATTAACTGCAGACCATGCATGTGTAGGAGCTGTAGGGGCTTCGGAATACACACTATCGCTTTTGCTTTTAACAGCACAAAGACTACAAAGTCAGACGTCACTCGACGCGGGTTTAGCGTTGGAAACGTGGTGGTTTGCAGGATATTTGAAATGGGAATACATTCGCAGCTAGGACGCATGGCAAAAATGGTGTGAAGAAGGTCAAGTGCTTTAATTATGGGAAGCACGACCACTTCAAGAACGAGTGCAGGTCCAAAACGAAACTTGGTGATGGCTCTAGCCAATCACGTGGTATCCAAGATAACGGTGGTAGTGCAGAGAGCGGCTTCACATTCTGAGCCAGCTCATCCACTGAGTCTGTGAGAGTTGACTGGACCATCGATGCTGAAGCATCCAACCCTATGACAGGTATACATGGACTATTGCCCGACCTGCGCGACATGAACGGTGATGTCGTCGTTACAACGGCTAGTGACATGACTTTGAGCACCACCCATCGTGGGGAGCTCGTCTACGATTGTTGGCTGAACTCCTCCATATTGTACAATTTCACCCGCGTCGGGTCCATCTGAGTTATCTTCAGCAGCGGCTGATCACAGTTTGTTTATTGACTAATTGCCTGATCAAGACTAATAAGCTGATATCAATTTTATGTTTACAAATAACAATATAAACAAATATCGTGTGCATATTTTTTGTGCTTTACCGCTGAGAAGAGTTAAGCTCCTGCACCATTGGCTGGATTGGCATTTTTGTCTTCATTTTAATTTATGTTTTACTATAGTCGTTTACAGACGTTTTACTATAGTAAAGAATATAATTATACTAGTGAAAATATAGTTATACTACTTTATGTTGATGTAGTATACTATGTAATATATGTGTCATAAAATACTATTTAAAATAATTAGTATTAAGGCCTCGAAGAATTAATGCCACGAAGTAATTATTCGTATATGTGAGCTAAAATTGCTGTATAATTCGAGGGAGAAGAGCCATATACTTACGTCACCCGTTTTTGAAGAGTTCCTCTGGATCCGGTGCTTTTCCCCCAAATTGCACAACTATTTCCACAACTGCCAGTGTAGCAGGGCTACACAAGTGTACATATGAAGCAAGTTGCCTGTGTGTGTGGACCACACACAGGTAGGGCACTGCTATTGGTAGAAAGAGGTACCTTTCAACCAATGAGGCACATGCAATTACATTAGATATTCTTTTAGCTAGGTCTGCTAAGAGGCCCACCACGAGGCGGGCCGCCATTAATACAGTTGTCACATTTCTACCTAAATAGTATTTTACTTTATATTAGAAATACACGTTGTCGTGTATTTTTTAGTAAATCTAAGTTAAGACTTACACTTCTCACACGTGCATACATAGTGTATGCTAGAAGCAGAGTGGCTGTCCATCCTATTTCGCGTACATCCGACCCGATACGTCGGAACTGCTGGATGACGATACTTACTTAGCCCTAATCCTGATTATTGGGTAAAACGATGATATAATACTACCTCTGGTCCATCTCGATATGACCATTGAGGTTTTAATGTGGTACACATAAAACGAAATATGATTATTGATTGGCTGAAAATAATATTTGGCAAAGCGTTGCCAGCACATCTTAATTACTGGTTGCAAGACCAGCCCTCTCTTTCATTAACACATTAGCATACCACGGCCATCAGGCAAGAAGAACGTCACCTCCGCCAAGCGCATCGCGTTCGTCCTCCACCTTGCCGCTCAGCTTGTAGCTGGTCGTCTCCCGAGGGAGGCGGACCATTGCAAAGATCTGAGCGGCAAAGAACAATCTATTTGCAATGCTCGCCTCTGCGACAGCCCACCGTTAACAAAGCGCACGGCAACCGAGGTCGTGGAGTTGGTCGAGAGTGTGCCGTTGCACAGCTGCAAGGGTATGTGTTCCCTTGCGGCCACAGCCAATATCCCGTGCACGACACTGCAGTCTTACCTCGCGCGCGACGTCGTTCGCCGAGTTTACGAGAGAGTGAAATCGGCGCTCAAAGCAGAGCACAAGAAGAAGCGGCTCAAGTTCGCGCTGAAGCACGTCAGTCGTCCCCTCAGTATGTTTTCTTACATTACTATTGTATTATATTATTAATACTATTGATACTACTATCGCGATATATTATTCATACTAACACGTTTTGTACTATTGTATTGTCAGGCGTTAGGTTGTATCGTTTTGATCACATGTACGATGTCGTGCATATTGATGAAAAGTAGTTTAATCTATATACAGCGTTGTCTAAGTTCTACACCACCGCCAATGAGACTGTGCCTTACCGCTCGTGCGTCAACAAGCGGTACATCGGCAAGATCATGTTCCTTGCGGCTGTCGCTCGTCCGCGTTAGGATTATCGCCGTAAGTATGAATTTGACGGCCACATTGGGATTTGGGTGATCGTCGACGTCGTCCCGCCGCAATGCTCTTCCGCCAACAGTCCAGCTGAAATACCGGAGATCAAGAGCGTCTCCATGGACAAGGGAAGGTGCATATAGCTGCTGCCCGACGTTGTCTTCCCTGTAATATGATCACAATGGCCAGGTACCGTCGATTTTACTACTTTCATGCTATACTAATACTAATACACTAATATTTTTAATACAAATGTTTTTAATTTGATATTGTATAAGTTTAGGCCAGAAAGGCAGAACAATATGGCTACAGCAAGATAATTCAAGCCCTCATGGGCGCGCTGGTGTCGCTCAGGTCTTTGTGGCAGGATGTACCAACCGGTGGCAAATCAAGGTGCGGTGTCAGCCGCCGAAGTCGCTTTTCAGCCTCGGCATCTTTAATGCCATACAGTCCCGCCAATATCAGATCGACACTAGCAAATTAGATGAGTTAATAGTGGCAGTAAAATATTCATTTCTTATCGTTCTGTCACGCACAATAGACAAGTGTTTTTACGCTGCAGAAAGTAATGGAATGCACCATTAAGCACGGCGGCAGCAACGACTTCCCGTTGACTAGTGTTGGTCGTGCTTACATCAAGAACGGAGTGTATCCCATGTCAATTCCCTGTGATCAAAACGCGTGCGAAACGGGAAAGGAGACGCTAAAAACATATGATTTCAGTGCAGTCTAACCTTTACCAATTTGTTCATTAAAATCGAGTGTCATTTTTGGTACCATCTGATTGGTCGAAATCTTGGATGATGCGTAATATTTGTCTCGATTTGGGCAAAAAAATCGCTTTTTCCATGAAGTATTTTGCGTCCGTTTTAATCCAATCTGATTGGATAACAACTGCAACTTATTCTGCTGGTAAAGCGGGCCATAACCGTGTTATTCTTTCTTAAACACTAACTTTTGGCTGGGAAGCAAAAAACTACGGACCTTAAGAATTTATGGTTGAGCTTTACACCGCCTGGGCTGGTTTTGGCTGTGTAGGAAAAACACAAAGGTGGTCGCACTGACCAAAACGAGGGCTGTTCATTGCAGTCTCTTTTGGCAAAAATACAGGAAAGCTCAGAAAGTTATGGACAGTTAAGAGAAGTGGTCATATCGAGACAGATCAGAGGTAGTACATCTCTTGATTGATTGGGGAAAAATTAGAATTACGGTGATTGGCTGATAAGCTAAATACAAAACATTAGTATAGATAGATAATCATATTCAAGCATAGCTTGTCTATATCCCATCCGAGTTATGGTTGCTGTACCGACATCGACGCGGTAATGTCAGTTAGGTTGGTAAACGTGGCACTACTTTTTAAGCTCTCAGAATACATGCTTTTGACTTAAATTACTTCTTCGCTTTTCTTAATGCCCATTGCAAGAAATCGTACACTATATGGAGTTAGTTAAAGTGCCAGACCCATGATCGAGTGTGTGTACACAGAACCTAGTCGATAATGTTTACTGATGTAGCCAACACCATCTGCCGAGCATCACAACCGCCACGGGTTTTCTAACGATACGTGTTGATCTCATAGAGACCTGTGGTGCTCCAGAGTGCTGGTGGTTCCCATACTGAGGAGGGAACGACAAGTTGGGACTATCATTCTGACCCATGCAAAAATCACCTTTTTATCCCAAAGTTTCATCGCGGTACGATGTTGAGTTTGTTGCATGCCAGCGCGTGAAATTATAGGTCTGTTATTCGATCCTCTGACAAACACAACATTTCTAAATAGCATTATCTAACTCTTGCTAGAAGCCACAATAGGGTTTGTAATAGTGGTATCCCAATAGTTATGTCGCTCAGTGTATTTACTGTAAAATCCTACTCGTGTCCTACACCCACATGCTCACACGCTCCATCTTCACGTTGTTTTTCTGCCAAGAACATTTTGTCTAGTACTTTGTATCGTAGGTTTGTCTGTTCCTTTAAACGTCTCTTTCGTAGTATGATTAGCGGAGAATTAAAGCACCTATTGTCGAAATTCGTACGTGGCAATGTCGTTATTGTAGTCACCTTCAGCTTCACTCCCTCGCCTGGACTAAACCTTAGGCGCTTGCCATGGCGAATGTCAGAATGACTGGCGCTGAGTACTACGAATTATTTGCCCAACCTACAAATTATAATGGCCTGTCGGAAATAAGTTGCTGGTACATATAAATGTGAAGATATGATTCATCGATTTGAGTTGTCGGGCATATGTTTTGTCGGACACAAGTTGGATTTTACGGTACCAGTAAAAGAGACCTTGGCAAAAATTATGACACGAGTGGGATTCGAACCCACGCCCGAAGACTGGTGCCTAAAACCAGCGCCTTAGACCACTCGGCCATCGTGTCACTTATAAGTCATACTATTTTTATATTATAAAAATAAATTATTCTAGCAGCCAAGACTTCTATTTTAGCTTCGGCACGGCGTGGGGTATATACTATATTGTCTCTCTCTCAAATTGTCCTCTTAATAGGCCATCTTAAACGGAGAATGACGTGTGTTTTGGGCTTACTTTTTCGATGGGCTCGAGTCTGTTAATCTCACAAGCCAGGTTTCGTCTAATCATCAAAAATAGCTTGACAACATTCGACCTTGGCGAGCCGCGATCCAGCGTCATTATTTGGTTGGTGGCTTCCTGAGTAGTGCCCCAGCACATGCAATGACGGGTGTCAATTAAGGGGGGGTCCAGCGAACGCTCATTCTAAGAAGGACTGTCGCCCAAATAGGTTAATTGCCCGCCTGATACAAGTATAAAAAAAGTAAACAGTTTCCTTATTAATATCGATTCGATTTTTAACTCTCAATATTCTTTTGTCTTATGTGTGTGAGCCTCTATGATAGATATTGCTTGGTTACTTTACATTAATACAAGTTGTTTGGAACGACAACAAGCGTCCAATTTATATATGGAAGTGCCGCCCTCACACCCCACCCACCCTCCCTTCTAATCAACTGCATTGTGAGTTGACAGTAAAAGCAGGGAGACCACTCGAACGTTGCCACGACAAGGGGGTCGCTCTTTCGTTCGACATCAATGTCGTTGAGGGCTATGAAGTGCTACGGGCAGAGTGAAGTCAGCATTCTTGATGAAAGAGAAATCTAGCTAGGATGGCGACCTCGACGTCAACATCAAGTTGGCGAAGAATGCACCGCAGAAGGCGTTCGTCAAGATGGGTTTCACTCGCTGTTGGATACAGCGCGGCGCAAGGCGCACTTGCGCCGTGGTGGCCAAGATGATTTTTCACTTAGTCTTTTTGTTTACATAACAAAGCCCAAGAAGACATCAACTACAACACTACATCGCCCGACAGAAAACAGCAGGTTCTCCCGCGTGTTCAAGAAGCGCTCAATCTGCAAACGTAGCTTTTGGGCCTGCTACCCTGCGTGGAGGAAGTGTGCGTCTGTGACAACACAGCATTTCGTCGACTGCAACACATTGACAGCTTGGAGCAAGGCGCGTCTAACAACAGCGGTGATCGAGGGAGTTTGATCCTGTTAAGGTGAAAATCAATGATTCAAGTGTGGCACTTCGTATGCGTGTCCAGGACATTTGACGTGTGCTTGGCTTGCTGCTGTATCCGCTGTGCCTACCTTTCTGCCAAGCCTCTGCGTATGTGCCACCACCCACACATGAAATGGATGATGTTGGTCATACCCTCAGTGACGACGAAAACTTTGCCGATGTTTAGGAAAGCACAGTAAGATCGCTTAATCCACAATACTCGATGCAGTTCTAAGTACCCACAGTGGCGATTCGATCCGTATCCAACTTGGTTATGCTTCTTAGTGCATTCACGTAATGCAGCATTAATAACTGCGACTGATGCTTTCTTGAAAGTGAGAGTTGTATGCTTGATGATCCACCGTTTCAACAGAGAACCCAACCTCGAATGGGTTCAAGTATGGTGAGTTTGGTAGTAGGAGAAAAAGCAGCGCCCCGGGTGAACTAACTCCTGTGGCTGTGTGTTTTAGCGTTGCCAAGGACAGCTGCTGGTCTCAGTAGAGGCTGCGGGTTCAGGTACGGTGCGATCTTCGTGGCAAACACGTTGTGGAACTCTTTTCAGTGGACGTGTCAAAGTATGACCCTATGAAAGAAGCCATTGGCACCCTGGCAGCAAACACAGACAACTTTTACCCACGTAAAGAGGGTAAACTGACAACGACTGGCGTCTCTCTCTAAATCATGCATACTTACGCAGCACACTCATACATTAACATATTAAAATATTCGCAAAAATAAATAAATATATATATATACAAAAGTGGCAGCCCTTACCTTCCGCCTTTGGACGTCTCATCCACGAAAACAAGCTGCTCCGAGCAACTATAGGACGGTAGCAAGCGACTGGTATACTCGCTTCGCTCTGGTGGGGCTGACTCTCGTACACGCTTGGTAAGTTTCTTCCGTGTGAGGTCGAGCCCTTTATCGCGGTAGTCGGGTGCAGCAGGATCCAACACGAAACCATCCATCAAGAAGAGCTTCATGAAAGCGACAAGCAGCTTGGCCTTCGACCGCTGGCGCTTCGGCTCCTGCGTGTACCACGCAAACCACGTAGCGTGGAGGTGAGTGACGGATATCCTGCATTATTTCTTATTCGGCTGGCTCACGTCTTGTTGTCCATCTTGATTGCTTCGCTTGCTTGTAGTTTGTACCGGATCGTTGTTTAGCTTGGCCTCCAGCGCATCCATGCGAGCTTCTTGACGTGATCAATAAAGTGTTTAATCACAGCCGCTTGGTAGTCGATGGTCTTCTGTTTCTGGCTTGGTTCCTTTGGTTTGGCTTCTTGGTTGCTTGTCCGTTGGTTTAATGCTTCGCAGGAGGCTGAGACGTATGCGAGGTACGACGACCATGCAAGCAGATCTGCCAAGGTGCAGCCAGCAAGGGCTACACAATCCTCGATGCGCTTGACGACAGGGCCTTCAGAGTTCAAGTCCTTCAGCACGGGAAGTGACAAAAGACACGCGCTGTCAAGACATCCAGCACGCACTTATTCACGTTGAAGCTGTCGGCCCTAAAGTTGTGGCATGCCGCACACAAAGCACGCTGGACTCCGGTGATCGCGTCAAGCGCCTGTATCGAAGCTCCGGAGATCTTGAAGTGGAACGTCACTGCTGGGGTTGTAGCCGCTGAGTACATTGGCAATCTTGTGATCCTCCCTGCTGGTGTTGAGGATGTAGTTAAACCCCTTGTTTATCGTGCTCATATTCCAGGAACCACGGTTGAAAATCCATCGCGCTGTCATCTGATCGCAGCCATTCGCGTGCTGAACTCCACCTTGCCGGAAAGAATAAGACGTCAGCATAGTCTTTACACCTGCAGCCGGAGCTACACGGTCCAACACTCGGTTCACATGCGCGTAGATTGTCGGTGCCGTGTCGACATGGGACGCAGTAGCTGGGGTAGCAAGGTCAGCGGCGACTGGGGTGGCGTTCAAGAGCTCCACCAACGGCACATCGGGCGACGGGTGACAGCCGTTTGAGCGACCTGCTCCGGGAGGTTGGTGATCAGTGTCGAGCTTGGGGCGTCTTGGGTGATTAAAGCAAGCGCAATGTCGAGTAAGGGGCAGGTGGTGAAGTCTGTGTCAGGGAAGAGTGACAGTTCTTGCTCTTCTGATGTCTTCACGCGGACCAAGCGCAGGAACAGCACGTCTGCAGCATCTACAGAAAGATCCCGCTTGCAGACCATCGAAAGGTCTGAAGCTCGGCCGAACAGGTACCAGAAGAGGCACAGCAACGCAGCATCTTGATAGTCACTCTCAGAACTCGCATACGTATACAAATACACAAGCATTGATTTCAGATCGGACTTTGTACATGATGATGCCTTGGATACAAACCCGCCACCATCTCGTTTCATGTAGAAGTTGTCCAGTGTTTTTCCAGTTTTAACAACCTGGCTTCCAGTGAGGCCCGGTGCTGTGGAATTGGTTCAGCAGCCAAAGTTTGACTCGCCGATAGTACTGCATTGCAGTGTTTCGTGCAAGTGGCTTGCCTTTCTTACCCTCGTTAAATGCTAAATACATTCCAAACTTATCCATCACACACACAAAACGCTTTCCGCTCTCATCACTCTCAATGCACTCCCTTACACACTTTTCTTCGACTTCCTTCGCCTTGAGAAACTTACCAAAGGCAGTGATAGCTGTCACTTTTGCACGCAAGGTGTTTCCAGGCTGGAGTTCCTCTAATCCCATTGCTACGGTCCGATAAAACGAAAATATGCAAGCGATACGCCAATCACTTGATGATTGACTGGGGATACACATATTTCACTGTTCGATGGGACGTAGATTATTTGTCGAACCCTAATAAATATGATTGGTAGAAATGGATGCATAAATTATATTTGATTGGCTGAAAACTGTAGGATGGATACCATTGGCGAATTTCCAGGCAATGAACTGCATACAAAAATCAAGTATGGTCCGATAAAACGACATATTCATCCTTAGCATTTTTTTGTTTCACGTCGACTCATATTATTTAACATTCTGATCATATTCGTTTGGATAGGTCGATTTCGCTCAACCTCTCATCCATTGTCATTCCGCTGTGTAGAGCTCAAGTGCCATGTTCCCACGCAGCAGCCAGATTCTGCGCACTATCGTGCGCCGCAGCGCCGCACCGTCGGCAGCCGCTCGCTTGTTGCACTCACAACCTCTTGCTGGACGCGTTTCCTCTGCGTTATACACGCCGAAGCCTCGCGCCTCGCCGTTCGCAGGTCGCAGCGGCGCCTTGCGCTCCATGTTCATTCAGACGGAGCCCACGCCCAATCCACAGAGCGTCAAATTCCTCCCTGGACGCGTCGTGTTGGACGAACGCTTCACCACTGGAGTGGTACGCTATTCACTGGCACTTGATCTCTGTTCCTGAGTGGCTGATGAGGTTGTGATGGACAGGACTTCACGGTAGGCTCGGAGGAGGTTCGTCGTTCGCCTTTGGCCAAGAAACTCTTCCAGATTGAAGGCGTGACGCGCGTTTTCTTCGGCAAGGAGTTCATCTCAATCACGAAGGACGAAGACGAGGACTGGGATGTACGTGGATAGTATTTGTCCAGGGCTGCTGCTTCTGCGGTGATATTAAGCTGCAGCACACTTTCCCCCTCTTCTTCGCAGGCTTTGAATGCGGAGATTTTCGCGACGATCATGGACTTCTTTGCGTCTGAGGAGGAGGTCATGTCCGATGAGCCGATCGTTACAGTGAGATGAAAGCAAAATGCGTTGTTGTAAAGTGTATTGAGACTGATGGTGGGTGGTGGGGTATTTGTAGGACACGACGATCTTGCCGGATGATGACGAGGTGGTGGCCATGATCAAGGAGCTACTGGAGCAGCGCATTCGACCGTCAGTGCAGGATGACGGCGGCGACATTTTCTACAAGGGTTTCGATGAGAAGACAGGAACGGTGTCAGTTCAACTCGCAGGCTCGTGTGCGGGCTGCCCCAGCTCATCGGTGACTCTAAAGCAGGGTGTGGAGAACATGCTGAAGCACTATATCCCGGAGGTACGCACCATCGAGGAGTGGGTTGACGAGGAGCTGAACGCCGTGAATCAGAAGGAGTTCCTCACACTTGAGGAGAAGTTGCGCTCTGTTGGTATCCCCAGCGAGTAGGCAAGCTGACTATCACTGGCAGGATGGGGGCCAGTTTCAGTACCTACATTGTCGGGGGGTGTTTTGCTCTGACTGCATAAATCAATATCGCACACGGAGGCAAATGAAAACCTTAGTATGCTCAACCGAGAAAATGAAGGTGCGGTTATTTGAAGGAAGCGCATTGATGGCTGTCTTTTGGAGGGGGTCTGTGTTTGATAAGCAGAATGGAAACAAGTAGATGTGAGTCCTATATGGCGATGGCTAGAATTGGATCACTGTAAGTGATGCAGCGCAGATAGTCCGATAGGCATTTTTTGCTACTTTCCTCACGTTTCTAGAGAGATGAGGATCTCCAGGCTGAAGGAGGATACGCGACTGGGATGTTGGTTCGCGAAAGCACCACTATTTTTAACGGTCTCTTGCGTTTATAGGATTGGTCTTATGTCGTTTGTTTTTGGAAGTTGGTTGCACGATGGAAGTGACAACAGCCTCCTTCCTCTCAAGGCCCAAAGCGTGTTCACAAGGGGAAGCTCTAAAGGTGTTCACAACTACTTGCGAAAGCGAAATTGAACGGTGCACTCGGTTGCTGGGGATATGGCTGGTGGCGTCCTTCGACTTGGTGAGTTCGACAAGTAGCTTCTGTGAGTCCCGCCCCAACCCCCGCGAGTCCGCTCGTTTCATCGCGACCCATCTGGCATGCATCAACGCCCGCGCTCAGCAGGTAGGTTATCTCTCACGTTGAGCGGAAGGAAGTCTAACGTCTAACGTGGTGCTCTGCTTAGACCTTCGCCTAAAAGGAGCATGTCGTGTGCAGGCTTGGATGATCTGGACGAGCTGCTTCACGACACCGACAATGCGTCTGCTCGCCCTCATCGCAAGCGCCACTACAGCCTTAATAGTGATAACAACTTTGCCGCCACGAGCTTCGCGATGTCATCTTCACCGCCCCAACAAGATCATCCTCCGCCCCCAGCCTCCTTCCCAGGAGCACTACGTCGCCCCGACCTTCCCCATTTAGTGGAAGTGCGTGAATTTCTATATTTTCCGCTCATGAAGTGATGGGGATTTTTCGTGCTCACTTCCTTGCTCGATACTTCTTTGTAGAGAGCAGCGTTTCCAGTGGATTGTACCAGGCACCACCGCCATCTTTATCGTTTCAAATCCGGTACAACCAAGCTCCTTTAAACCAAATCCAGACAAGTGAACACCACCGCATTGCTTCTTCAGATGAAGATAACAACTTTCAAGAAGAAAATTGTGAAGAGTTCAACGATGAATTTGACGATGATGATATCAGCTATGGGGACAAGGAGGGGTTCTCTGTGCCGCGATTAGCATCTCAGGAACAGCAGGGCCAAATTCAGGAAAACGTATCGGCCAAAATGCACACCTTCCGCCATCGTACCGCTGGTCAACTAGTGAATGCTCTCCTCGAGAAGAGTTCCTTGTCCAGGCGTTTGGCCCGAGCGGCTTTAAGTTATACGGTTCACCACAGGCAAGCAAAAATGAACTAGATGACAGCTACGGTGGTGGCAGGAGTAACAACAACAGCGAGCACAAGCCGTCGAGTCATGACACTGCGATTCCAGATGCCGACGCGGAACTCAAAATGTCTGTCAACGAGCTAGAGGAGGATATACGAGGTGCCATACAGCAGCAGCAGACGTCACGGCTTCCGGACCTGGGAGGGCTCGCCCACCCATCATTTCCATCATCTTCGCATGATCATTTTACGCCCAACCGCATTGTCAGTTTCAACCGAAGTAGTAACCAGGATGATCACCATACGTCGCCATTCGGTCATGCGATGGATGCCCGTGTACATTCAGTTCAACACCAAAAGAGATTGAATATGTGCCGCAGGAACAGCAACGCCACTCTACTACACGTGTGTCTCCAGCTCAGTTTTCTCAAGCGAAGAGTAGTGGTGGAGTTCACACATCCACCAAATGGCTGCGCGACGAGGATGAACGACTTCGTGTAGCAGTAGCACGCTTCGGCGGCAAGAACTGGAAGATGATCGCAGAGACTCTCGGGAACGGACGCACAGACGTCCAGTGTCTCCATCGTTGGAACAAGGTGCTAAAACCCGGGTTGATCAAGGGGCCTTGGACTCCTGAGGAGGATCGTGTGTTGACAAACCTCATCACGCGTTACGGCGTGGGTAAAATTCGTTGGTGTGATTTGGCATTGCACTTGCCAGGTCGCATTGGCAAGCAATGCCGTGAGCGCTGGTGTAACCACCTCGATTCTCGAATCCGGAAGGGTCAATGGACCCCTGAGGAAGATGACATGGTCTTTCGTTGGCAGCAGAAACTGGGGAATAAATGGAGTGAAATTGCTAAAATGCTTCCTGGGCGCACAGAAAATGCCGTCAAGAACCGATTCAACTCGGCCGCACGCCGTAAGTGGCTCATGAACCAGGCCAACAAATCGCCGTCCGTGCCGTCAGTGATTCCGAGCCAGGCTCAACCTCCATCGCACAGTCAACTTCAACTTCACCAGTCGACTTCGGTTCCTCGGGAGGGCGCTGCGTACAATATTGATAGCAATCCCTACACCTTTGGTGCGGAAGGCGGCAAGGTCACACCATTGCCGCGATCAACATCAAACACAGAGATAGCTTCGATTGCACCGGCAAACGTACAGCACCAGCCAAAGTTGGTCCCACCGATTGGCCACCAAAGCTTCCCGCAGTATCAGTCTCCGACCGGAATGCCTGCAACAGGCTCCTTCCTATCCAGTGGTGCGGACGGATCACACTCTGTCTTTCATCCTATATTGACAAAGGGAATCGGACAGAACTTTCAAGAACAAAAGCACGGCGATCTCTCCGACGCTCACAAAAACGACTCGATATCGCTAGTGACTCCGCCGATTTTTGTGCCACCACCACTCAATTCTCTCCTCTCCCTCCAGCCTCGACAGTGGGTTCTACCACTGCCACAAGTCGCGACTTCCACCACCTGCTGAGTAGTCCTCCCAGAGACGAAGCTGTCAGCACGTTTCCCTTTGCTTCACACCTTCCGACGCTTCTACCCCACGAATCGTCAACTGTTGACTCCACAAAGTGCACGTCAGTCGGCAACAGATCCACTGACGCTTTAGATCTGCACTTGAAGGCAGAGAATCCCGAGCGAGACGACCTCGTCCTCCAATCCACAACCGGTGCTTCTGCGCCTAGTGGTGCCCACGACACCAATGTCCCCATGGACGACGAAAACATGAACAGCTTCCTCGACAGCGTCGCCCTCGAGCTCGACGACATCATGGAATAACTGCTTCCCTTTTAATTCTTCATTGCCCGGTGGAAGGCAAATGCTCTTGGTGATTATAAAGTTCAAAGAGCGAGGAAAATAATATATGCACACCCTCGTACAACAGAACTGCAGTATCAAACTAGTTATTTGGAAATGTGCACAGATGGGCTGGTAACTGGTTTTAGATGCTTTCTGTTTCTAGGGTATTCGCCATTACTGAAACCGTGGTAATGGTCTGAGCTTCATCTTCAGGCTCCTTAGACTCACCTGGCTTCATCGTGACTGCAATCGTGCCAACATCCTTGAGGCGATTCTCAGAACCATTTTGCCCGCCAAACAAGTGCACAAGCCCATTGTCATCGAGCACAGCTGAGTGTCCCACACGACCTCGCAGTGCACCCTCGGTACTTGATGTTTCCGCGAAAGTCGCGGGCTCCCACTGCCAGCTCTGTGTATCAAGCAGGAAAGCGTCGTCAAACACGCTCGTTGGAGAGCTGGCGTCGTCGCGCTGCGGGTCCCATCCACCAAAAATGAGAATCTTGCCGTTTTGCAAAAGCGTCGACGAGTGACCTGTGCGCGCTTGGGGTGGAAGTCCCACCACCGTCGGTTCGTCCCATTTCCACACAGCATCACCTTCGTTTTCTCCACCTTATGGAGCACGTGAATGGCGCTAAAACTTTTGGTAGAGTCATTCCCACCAAAGTAAACAATCTTGTCGCTGCCCACAGCCACAGCGCTGTGATATGTACGAGCGCTGGGCGGTTTTCCCTCCACTTTTATGCTCTTCCAATTCCAGTCATCTAGAACAGCAATAATGTTAACCTGCATGATTTACTGTGAACAAAGCGTGTGAAAAATCAATCCTTACCACAGTCCAGGACATGCACGGAACTCTGGCGGTTTCGTCCACGGCTTCCTCCAAACACCACCATATCGTTCCCAAGGACGGAGCATGTGTGACCACTTCTTGCCGAGGGTGCTGTACCGCGAATGGCTGGCGGATACCAAAGCATACACTCGGTATCTAGCACCATTATGTCTGACAGGAGATCTAACTCTCCCTCGGCTGCCGAATTGCGCTCGCCACCAAACACAATCAATAAATTCTTTGACGCCAAATATACGACATCGTGCCACGTGCGCATGATCGTTTCGCAGTTGAGAGGTGTTGTCCAGCGATGTGTCTTCAAGTCGAACACATGCAGGTCTCCTAATGTGCGTTCGTCGTCATCAGTACCACCGTACACTACCATGCGGTCATTCGAGATCTTGGTCGCTGTGTGACCCCAACGCTCAGGTGGAACGTTTCCCTCAGTCTCAGCCACCTTCCATTGGGCAATTGCTATACACAGTCAGTGCAATGCATGCACGTAAGTTTGCATCACTATCAAACTCGACATATTGTTTCATCAAAGTGAACATACCTGTTGCCTTGGGTTTCGGAGGTCCACTCATCATGTCCTTGATGGACTTGGTAGGCAATGGTTCAGCGCGCTTACGGCCACGCTTTTGTGTGAATCGGATGTTTTCTTGCGTGACGCTGGTTGCTTCGGCTCTGGTGAGAAGAACGAGTCTCCAGTCTCTTCAGCAGAGCTGTTGGCCTTCTTGCTCTTCTTATCTAGCGATTTCTTGGTGATCCTCCCACTAGCTGCTGCTGTATCGACTGCTTCGTTGACCGCAGAAGCATCATCCAAGGGCTTCATAGTCTCAGTCTTCGCCTTCTTAGCTTTTGCCTTGCTTTGCTGGTGTCTACTTTCCTTCTCCATCTGAGCCTGCAGCAAAGCCTGCTCCGTGTCGCGCAGAAAGTTTGGTCGCAGACGCTTGACATCGACGTCATCTTCGTCGTCATCGCTAGCACTGAGGTCAATGGTGCGCTTCTTGGTTGAACTATTGGGAGTCCAAATAACTGATTGGTTCAGGGTCGACTGCTGGTTACTGCTAAGTGGCAGGTCTGCGGTAGCTGCTGCTACAGTAGACGGACATGTTATTTAATCCATAGAGAAGGAGGTTACTATATACAATAAAACAAAGGATGTAGAGTTCTGTGTCTAGCGTACGTTTGGTTAGCACAATGTCCCCTGTGAAGTTGCTGCAGTGGATCGTGAGAGACCCAGCCGTGAATGCGAACTGGATGCCCGTCAGGTTCGCGGGAAGACCCACGTTTACACCTGTAGAGAGGGTTAGTTAGGGTCTAGAGGTTAAATATCTGCAGTTAATAAGGGGCTAGAAAGGTAGCACTCATGCTTGCCTTCATACGACAGCAGTGTCATGAGCTCGTCGGTTAAAAATCTCTTTTTGCAAAATTGAGAATGGGTTTTCCCGCCAAAAACATCGACAATACGTACATACAAAAAATAAAAAACACACATTTTATTACACTTGATATCTCTATGCAAACTACTCTCATCAATCGACGATGAGCATCAACGTACAGCTCCATGAAGAAGCGGTGCCGTACTTGGTGTCGCCCTACGAGAATTTCTTCTTCCTCATCCACCACGTGAAGCTTATAGTAGAGAGCGGAAAGTACGTTTTTCAGCATATAATAGGAGGGCGTTAAGCATTGCTTAATAGATGTTGGGTCTTAACTCTTCCTCCTCCTTCTGGGCAGTGGGTATCCAGGACAGGGAGGCTGCTTCTACAGCCAAGGAGGTCGGTGCTACGTCTCGCAGTACCGACTCGTCTTTGTGTCTACTACAGCTGCAGAAAGCAGTGCCTACCAGTCAGTCTCACTGCCGTTTTACGGCATCCGCGACTGGAGCTTCGACGTGAGCTTCTTCGGTACGAGCCACGATTATTTTCTTTGGCTTGTTGACAAATAGTTGGAACAGAGTATTATGTACTAATCAGTACACGGTGTCTCGTTGCGTACGCTGTAGGTGTCAAGAGCTGGAAGGGTCACGTCAACCGTGTTCCAGGAGGCGGTTTGGTCGGGATTGGGAGGTTTTCGATGGAGTTCTTGGTGGGTTTGTACCCGAAAATGACGATGTGGTAGTTACTTCTAGTTGCTGTGCCAGTTCTTACGTGTGAAGTTGTCTGTTATCGTGGCAGAGCTTTGGCTTTGACGAATTCCGCAGCCACGTGTTGCCATTGCTGGAGGGCTCGAGGACGTTGCACCACCAGTTCCGAGATCTGACTGGCCCTTCAGTATTGATGGTTCCAGGGAAGCTAGCGCAGCAAGGAAATGCAGGGCGCATCGCGTACTATGCTGCAGAGGATCCAATGACGGTTTTTATCGTTGACAATGCTCCAGACAGGTGACGCCAGTGTACTATACACGTAACTATAGCAGCACGTCAATCCGATGACAAAATGAATTACTTAACAAGTGGTCAGGACATAATTATGGTCATGAAGTATACAAATCCAAGTCTTTAAGAAAATCCAGTCCATTTATTAAATATGAAATGCGAATATCTCCAGTCAAACGAATTTCATAACACCTGCGACGTTGGTTGGAAAGACGAGATAACTGCGCTTATTTTACACGACTCTGAAATGAGATATACTTCAGAAGCAGGCTTTCGCTTTTCATTCATGTATATCTGAAATCCGTGGCATATGTAATACATATACTATATGTTGTGCCACGGATTATTAAGCTCATATAGCGTCCATTTCCGCTATATTACTAGTTATATATGAGACGACGTGAAACAAAAGATGCTAGTTTTTCTGCTACAAATTGAAGTGCGTGTCGAGACTGTCGCATGTAAGTTGCTCTTGATATGATGGCCAAGAGACTCAACGTATTTCTCTTCTACTGTAGTTTATATATTTGCATTGCAGTATGAATTCCCTTGCTCATCCCAAAGCGGAATATCCACGACCTTGGGCCACACGAAGTAGTTAATGAGCAGGTCGTACAGGAATGTGTGCAGCCTGAAGTCAAATTCCAACAGCTAACGTGAGCATCTTTTAATGCACATTGAATTCTTACATGACGGACTACGTACCATTCGGAGACGAACGGAACGTTGGCGAAGTTGATCTTGGCTGCCGTCAATGAGAAGTCAAACACCGGCCGGCTGTATCAACACGAAAACCAGAATTGAACATTAGATAGTACAACAAAACAGCGGTGTAAAGCCATTTGGACTTACGTGGTGAAGGACAAGCTAATCGCACTGAAGCATGGCCAGTAAGTGGCCAGCGGATGTAGTGTGATGCGCAATGTGCCAACGAGGAACAGCTCGCGCAGAGTCAAGCAGACAGCGGCACCCAGGTGCGAAACCATCTTGATCTCAGCCACAAAGCTTTTGTCCGTGACTACACGGACATCCAAGTCTAACGTCACCTCATCTGTCAGTGTATTGGCAGAAACGAACTTGACACCACTGATGTGCGGGGTTTTGGTACCCAAGTCCATGCGCACGAGTGAGAGCGTGTTCATAAATGCCGGCTTTTGGGAGTCCAGCACCGGGTTTATACTTGCAAGCACCGAGTCCTGTTCCGCAGAGATACAGCGACATCAAGTCATTTTCCTGGTCGGCCTCAGAGCTAAAATTGAAAACAAACCACACCTTGATCGCTATCTTGAGGTATGGCCAGCCACTAGAAAGAATAACGGAGGAATTGTTTCTCAACATCATTTGCTGTCTCAATCAGCAGAAGAAAAATACGTACGTGACAAAAACTTTGTTGAGCCATTCTACTCGATCCACGTCCGGATATCGCAGCCAATTTGGAACCTGTAAACGAAAAGCCAACCCCATCAGTGAATTGATTCCATTGCAGTATCGTGAAAAAATCGTCAAACTAACCTCAACGCACTTGAACTCAGCGCTTGATTGATTTGAATGACTGGTTTGGAAGTCCATGAGGGCACGTCGTCGATGTCGGGTCTTAAAGTTGGCGTATCCCCACATGTAGATAAAAGCACTCGCAACACCAATACCAAATACCACGTGACAGGTACTGGACAGATACACACCTAACGAGGATAATGTCCAGGCCGTGAAGTGGTCGTGTTGGCTAAACAAATGCGCAAGTGCTCCTGCCAGCGCGACTGGCAAGAATATCGAGACACCAGAAGCACCAGCAATAGCAGCCACGCTGACCATAATCACTAGCGTGGAAAGAGCAATGGGCTTCGGGTCATCTGATTCTGCCATTGAATTACTCTTCTCGCTGGATTCGCTTGGTGGGGCTCCATTAGCAGCAAATACTGGATTTAGGTGGTGATTAAATTTCTCCACCTTGGGTACTTCCTTTCCTTTGCCGATAACGCTACTTTTCACGGCAGGAGTAACCGTGGCAGTGTCGTTGTCGATTGGGTTCATGGAGGGACTTGCTGCTCGAGAGGAAAGCGATCGGCCAGGGGAAACTGGGTCAGCACTTTGACTGGAAAACGTTTCCGAGGATACATCTGTGACTGCCTTAGCAGAACGTCTCCAGGCACTCATTTTATGGGGAGTAACACAAGCATCTACTGGAGATACAGCGCCGTCCGCTGCCCCACTGCTCATTGGACTCCGCGTCTGCTGTTGCTTATCGTGTGAAAACATGGCACTCCAGCGATTAGTTGATGGTTGTCGCTCTGGTGTCGCACTTGATGACCGGCTTGGTGTTAGCATAGTTCGTCCGACGGTAGCGATACGCGCTGCTGGGTCGATAACAAGACGTTGAGTGAGTTTCTCACGGGCAGATGCAAATCCTGAGCTAGACGTGGGGCTTGAAGCTGAACTGGAGACTCGTATCCCCTCTAGACTGGAAACATTGGACGCGCAGCGGCGATCCCTATCAGCAGCAACAATATTAGCAGCGGCAGCTGCCATCGATAAACGGAGGTCATCACTGTCACTAAATCGTCGTGAAGGATCGAGTGGTGACGCTGGTACGGAGCTCCAGAATAACTCGCTATCCAGTGTCGTGGCTCGCTTAATGGCTAAATGAATGCATTTCACCCATAATAACATGCGCGCCTGATCCTCTTCGAAGAAAATGAAGCATTGGGGTTGCAAGTGGACAGTACTCTTCTTCTTCCACGTCTTCACCTCCACACAGAAACATTTTTCCATGACAATGTTGGAATTGTCCGATTCAAAGCTCAGTACTGCGTCTGCAAGCGACAGCAAATACACTAGCTCTGAGCGTGCCTCGTTGCTGCAAAAGCAAATAATAATAATAATAAGAACGTCAGTCAGCTATTGCTAATCCCAGTTCAATGCCGCAACATACAACCAGAACTCACTTGTAAATCTCCAGTGCGTGCTTCATAGCGTTGGCAACGACATAATGATTTGATTTGGGCAGAAGGAAGCGTTGCCTCTTGTTTTTCTTTGCGGTGCACCGTCATAAATCCTTCAATAGAGTCGTGGTCGAGAGAGGAAGTGGTCTTTGCTGCTGTGGACATTTTCAAAGGCAGCGCTCCACTGACATGGTCTCCATCGCCGTTGTCTCCAGCCCCAGCAGCTTCTGTATTGGAGATACCATGAAGGTCCGAAGAGTTACTAGCCGCCACTGGAGACGCCAACGACGACATTGTTGTACAATTCCCCAACTGACACAAGGAGACATCACATGGCGCTGTGGCACACTGGAAACGACCATGTATTTTGGGGCTTCAACTTGAATCAGATATGAGTACAAACTCTGAGATCTGATCCTAGAATCATATTCATGTGGCGCACATAATCTTCATTCCTCCGACTCCCACACAAAAGAACGCGAGGAGATACTAAAGCTGAGGGAGGACCAAAGCTGCTCCCTCTCTAGGCATCGACGCGCGTGCTTTTCCCAGACACTATGGATGACACGGCTCAGCGCAGCCTGCTCTTATGGGTACGTCCCCTCAGCGATATGACTCGAGACTCAGATTTAGTCAAGAGTCCTCTCCTCCTTCCTCCAAGTTTAAATGTTTAAACTATGTCTTAGCTCAAAGATCAAACAAGGGGGAGGGATATAAATGTTTTTAACGCATTCTAATATAATTGAACTGTTGTGTGTGGGTATGTGTGGGGAGAGCAGGTGCAGAGCTTCCATGAGATTCTGGCGACGGACGTGCAGGTGACGAGCATGGCGGACCTCTGCGACGGCGTCTTCCTGTCCAAGATCATGCACCACATGTGCGTTTGTACTCCTATTGCTTCCCTTACCTGCTTCGGGTGCCTGTTGTGACACTGACATTTGGGTCTGTCTTGTTGTCTTGTTGTCTTGTTGTCTACTCCTAGTGACTCGGACTACGTGAACTTGGAACAAATCAACGAGCAGCCAGGGGGCAACTGGGCTCTCAAATCCAACAACCTCAAGACGCTGCTACGGGCGGTGGAGCTGTTTTACACGGACGAACTGGGACAAATCTGTCATGTTGATGAGCTAGTGGACCCGCTCCTGATCGCCAAGGAGAGCGATGTGCATGAGGTTGCTAAACTGTCGGAGCTGCTGTTAGGATGTGCTGTTCAATGCCCCAACAAGTCGGAATATATCCACTCCATCATGCAGATGGGTTCATCAGAACAGGCCAGTCTGATGCACGCGATTGAGAACCTGATGCGTCGTTTCCAACCTACCTCACCGAGTGGAGCATCGACGACTAGCCGTCATAATTCAATGTCGCACGGGGCTTCTTTCGACGAAGTGTCGGCATCAACGCCTTCAATGCCATCGGCTGCTACGTTGGCGACAGGGAGTTCAGCCGAGGCTCTAGCGGCGCAGCTCGCGCAAGCTTTGAACGAGGGTCGTCAATGGAGCTGAGATACCTGGATTTGGACAACGAGAAGCGTGAGCTGACTGAGCGCTTCGAGCGCGCCTTGGCGGAGCACCGAGAACTCACCGATAGATATGCGGCTTTAGAGATCGAGCGTGACCAACTGCGCAGCGAACGCCAGCACACTCTCACGCGTGACAACAAGAAGATCCAGCAGATCGTGGAAAACGAAATCCACGCACTACAAATGCAACTAGAGGAAAAGGATCTGGAGCTTAATCGTGTGAGGCGCGAGTCTGGTGAGAGGCTAATGGTACTGGAAAATGAGGTGCGTCGCCAGGCTGACGAACTGGATATTTCGCGCTCCAAGCTAGGGACACTGAATAAGCTTGAGGCTAGCGTGGCCAAGTACAAGAAGAAGCTAGAGGATATGAGCTCGTTGCGTAACCAAGTACGCGAGCTAGAGGCGTACAACGCACAGTACTTGGATAAAATGGTGGATATGGAGAGCACTATTAAGACCATGCCTGCTCTCAAAGAGATCGTGGAAAAGTATAAGAACCAGGTCGTGGAACTCGAGACAGCCAACATTGAGGCTTCTTCCAGTCTTGGTGTGAAGGATCAGAAAATCCGGAGATTGCAAGAAGAGCTTGACAGTGCTCTTGGTGGTAAAGAATTTCTTGAATCCCAAGTGGAAGAGCTGCGTACACAGGTCGCGAGTATGCAATACCACGAGGCCAACGATGACGGGATGGCTGCTGGTGAAAGTAGTTCAGTCAGCGGAGGAAGTGTTAGCGCGGACATGCTGCTGGGTCGCGATGGTGTAATGAGCATGAGGGAGCGTCTAGCGCGATTGGAGCGTGAAAATACCGAGTTAAAGAGTGGCAATGCCGACGCAGGACAGACGCAACTAACGAACGATTTAGACATGGCTGTCAAGGCCAAGGAGTCACTTCAAGTTTCATTATTCCAGACGCAGAAGCAGAATGAACAGCTGGCGGAAGACTTGCGCAACACACGAATCCAAAGTGAACAACAGCAGCGGCTCCTCTTACAGCTTCAGCAGTCTCAATCTCAGTCCCAGTCTCAGCCGCAGCTACAGGCGCAGCAACAATCACAGCAGCAGTGGCAGAGCACACCGGATGGACCGGAGCCGATGCAGGTGTCGAACGATATCGGAGCCAGCGAGATTTCTGAGTAGCAACAGGAACTGCTGGATTTGCGACGCCCGCATCACATGAGGCTGGTGTGGTAATGCCCCCGGGTGGAGCCATGCAATTACCTGCCCTAACTCCCGGTGCGATTGTCGTCACAAGCAGCAACAATGCTTTGTCAACGACTCAAATTGCTGACTACGAGGGCAAGTTGGAGAAGTTGGTACGTAAACAGCTTGCAAAATGTGGTGTTTTGAGTGTTATTGTACTCACATTCTGTCTGCTACTGTGCTTGTGTCATACGATAGAAAATGGAAGCAGAAGCGGTGGATTCAATGCGTGCGACAGTGACAGAGCTTACAAAGCGCCTCAAGGAGAAGGAATCCGTGATCAACGAGCTTTCCGAGCAGCGCGCCAAGCTGGAGAATTACACGAAGAAGACACTTCACGCCGTGCAGACCAAATACATGGTGGCCGTCAGCTCTCATCGCAACCAGATCAACGAGAAGCAGGAGCGCGTGGATTTCTTAGAAAAAAAGATGAAAGAAATCCGCGCCTCATATTCTCGCGAGCAGGCCCTGATGATGTCGTCCTTCTACGAGGTAAGAACACAATGTCGTTTGCCAGCCTTTGGTTAGGTGCTAGTGTGATATGGTACTGACTAGGCGTGGGAAATGAATAGATTGGCACGGAAATGCAACGCCGCACAATGATGCCTCAGGGCCCTGCTCCAGGAGCACCAGGTGCCGGTTCGTGGCTTGCAAACAAACGGACAGAAGAGCGCGCCAAGAGACGACAAGGAGCATGAAGAGGGAAAGTGTACCTAAAGTGCACTTTACCCTTGACAAACATTTACAGTCATGCGTCGTGAAGGCATTACGCGATGGGCTAAAGAAGAAAGAACTACACGGTAAGTGTAGAGATTTATCGGCCCAGAACCGGAAAAGAGTTTTATGTCGTGCATGGTTTGATCTTTCGTTTCGCATAAATTCTGTTTGTTTTACTCGATGGTGAAACACTCAGCAGCACAAGGTCGCCAATTAATCGACAACATTGACGCCCAGGTTGACGAGTGCACGTGTAGCTTGCTGGCATATCCGGTCATTTGTTGAGCGCACCAGTGATTGCAGCGCCTCGACGCCGCCCAACTCCACGATTGCTTGTTTGTTCTCCGCTGCAAACACAGGAATTTACGTCAAACCAAGGCAACAACAGGAGCTTTGCGCCAAGACCATCCGACGTACGGTTGACCGAAAGATTACGCAGAGCGCGAGCCACTTGGGACTGCAGCTCTATGGACTCCGAGTGTGCGCCGTCAATGATAGGCTTCAGCCCGCCCTTGCGTGCAATCTCAACCTCATTTGCATCTGCCACCACAAAAAAGATATCGCAAGTCAGCTGTAGAAGTTAAGAAAATAGCCCCTTGCTGTGTGCGTGTACCGTTGACGGCGAGGTTTGCGAGGGCAGCGATGGCCTCCACGGCGACGCCGATTTGAAGGAGCTGGCCAAGTCGATGAGTGGCTTGATACCACCCGCCTTCGCAATGCGCTCCTTGTTATCCACTACAATACATACGCCGCAACAAATGCACATCACCAACTATATCATTGGCAATGAAATTCGCAGGATAGCAAGATCGAACCATTCACGCCAAGATTGGCAAGCGCCTTCGCTGCTTGTCGCTGGACATGTTCATTAGAGCTTCCAAGAAGGTCGATCAGCATGTCGATACCCCCTCCGTTGCCATCTTGGATTGATTCTCCGCTGTAAAAGCAAAAATGAGCACAAGCCAACTCACCAAGTTCCAACGGCATTATGACACAAGGCTTCAGCGTACAGTTGACTGAGAGGTTGGCAAGAGCGTGCGCCGCTAGACGCTGCACTTCCGTATCCTTGGACTTTGTGAGTGGCAGCAGCAACTGAAGACCGTCCAGCTCCACAATCTGCACTTGTCGGTCCGCTAAACTCCGCAGCAGCACAACAAGAAAGACAGGAAAAAACTCTCATCAGTTCAACAGTCTCCGTGCATCTTGGAACCAGCTACGTAGAGAGCCACCCACGCTTCACAGCTTCGTTGGCCAATTTCTCAGCGACCTCACGCTGCAGCGCTGTATCTGCCGAACGCGCATAGACGATGAGACGCTGCAGATTCACACGTAGCGCTTCAGTGAAGGCCTCATCTGGAGTTGTAGATAAGATGATACACTCTTTTGTAAGAACAGATAGACAGATGGAGCCAAATCGATTGATAGATAGACATCCTCACCGTCGGTATCTTCGAAGGTGAACTCGTCCTTGCTGCCTTTGGCGCTCTTCGCCCCGGCATTCCCCATGGTTGGCGGTGTCTTGCCGGTGGGAGATAGTGGGAAGAGTCGCCGCACCTGCAGTCGCCGAGACGCTATTTATGCTACTTAATAGGTTATAACATGACATATGATAGGAAATTCATGAACATGTCATCAAGATCAAATCTGTTTAACACTTTTTTTCTAGCTCGCTACTCCAGTAGCATCGACACTACCGTGTTTGTAGTACATGTAGTACAGACATGACCGAAGGGGCTTCAGAACATTTTTCTCGTGCTTAGTCGTAGACACGATCATGGCGATCGAAAATGGAGCCCCTGTTTCGACTTGATTAGTTTCTTGAGTACTGTTCGAGATCGCTGTGGACACACTGTGGCCCCGGTACGACCGACGTTGTGTCATCGATTCCCAGCAAGATTTTCTCTGGTTGTAATACTGAAGTGTTGCAAGAACCTTGTAGTTCCCTGTACTCGCGGCAAGACGCTGGGCAGTCCACCCGAACACGTCACTGACCGACGCATTGGCACCGTGCTTGAGAAAAAGTCGCACCAGTTTCGAGTCACCATTGGCTGCTGCTTGCAGAAGAGGTGTCTTGCCAGAGATATCTGTTGCATTCACAGATGCTCCGTGTTTCAAAAGTACTCGAGCCACCGCACGATGCCCACCTGAAGCTGCAAAATGGAGAGCTGTCGCTCCATGGGCGTTTCGAACATCTACCGCCGCATTGTTCTCGAGGAGAAAGCGCACTGTCTTGATATCCCCGTCTCGAGCTGCGAACAGCAGCAAGATGTAGCTGCAATCGTCTGTCGCGCTGCCGCCCTCGTATTGAGTAGTTTGACAGTCAGGATCACTATTGACTGCAGTTTTAGCGCCTTGTGATAGTATCATGGGTTTGTTGGTATTCCCCATTTGCAACGCAATGGTAACTTTGAGAATGAATGAGCCACTAAAGTCCTCCTTATTCGAGACAGTGAAACTGCAATGGCACTGGAATGCCCTGGATTGTCTATGGAGTCGGTTAACACGTCAGTGATACTGGATTGGCATGAGGAGGTGTCGAGCACACAACACAAAAAAATAGCATGGCTTGAATGACCAAACTGCTGTTTCTTGCTACGTAGTGACGGTCCCCACCAGCGCTTTTCCGGTCGACCGACCATCTTGCACGCGATGTTGAACTGTTTCCGCCCTGGCTACCCACATGGCTACATTCGTTCCATATGGCTACATTTCGTGACGAGCCTGTATCATTCCTGTGTTCTGATTGGTCAAAACCTCTCATTTTAGAAAACCATCGAGAAGCTTATATGGAAGCGCTGCCGGGAGTCTTGGCCGCCGTGCACGCTGCGTTCCCAGCGCTAGAAGCCATTCCTCAGATTGTGGAACAGATCAGTACTTTACTTGACTACTCTGCATTCTGGACCCTAGAAGATGCCAGTGCAACAGGGAATCTACGATTGGTGAAACGTGTTGCCGCCCACGAACAGCTCCGTTCGACTCTTGTCGCGCCCTCCCTCTGACTTGGCTCGTCGATCTTCCTTCTCGGCTGCAACTGCCGAAGCTGCGGAGGAGGGACATCTAGCAGTGTTTAAGTGGCTTGTTATCAATTATTCACCTGAAGATTGGGATGTCACGGACGCTTTGGTGCGAGCTTCACGACACGGTCATTTGGAAATCCTACAATGGGCTCATCACCATCGAGAGACCGCCTCCTTCAGGTGGACGACCAAGATGATGCTAGTGGCAGCTATTGAGGGGCATTTTGGCATTGTACGATGGCTGCATGAGCATTCCTCAGCACCTGGATCTCCGCATGTGATGGATTGCGCTGCGGAAGCACTAGATCTGGCTATGGTTGTGTGGCTACATAACAACCGGACTGAAGGGTGCACGCCATACGCTATGGACAATGCTGCGCGCAAAGGTAGCCTGGAGATTGTGAAATGGCTGCATACCAATCGCACGGAAGGGTGCACCACGGGAGCGATGGATGGTGCCGCCATGAATGGCCACTTAGAAGTGCTGCAGTGGCTACAAGAGAACCGCCACGAAGATTGCACAGTATCAGCACTCCATTGTGCCGCAGTGAATGGGCACGCCGACGTCGTACGATGGTTAGACGAAAACGTTGCTGTAGGCAATCGGCGTCGAGCATTCGCCTCTGCAGTGCGGTGGGGCCATATGGAGGTAGTGAAGACACTAGCAAAGTATTGCTCGGTCGATACCAATGTGAATTCCTCAAGAGAACTCGCAATTGCACGCCATCGTGCTGAGGCAGAGATACGGATCACAGACAATTCTAACTTGACAAGAGCGAGGAGGCAGCGCATTCTCTATTCGCAACGGATTCTGGATGGTCCAGCTGAGGAGAATGCAGTGTGGTACGGCCGCCTAGAGGTGCTCCAGTTCCTCTTTTCCAACGGAATGGTGTCGAAAAATGGTCGGTCACGTGCTGGATTGGCGTCTACCGCAAACGCACGGGGCCATGCAAATGTGGCCCAATGGCTTTTAGACTTTACAACTGAAGAGTGATCTAAGAGCACCGTACAATAGTTGCATGTATAGCAGAGGGCATCTGCACGCATGAATTAAATCGCTGCACAGTACTATTACTTCATGACAGCATATACTACAGCTTGTCCTTCGCACGTGAAACATTGTGCAGCACAGATCACGGTTTGTACAGAAACAACAGCTCAAACTTGTCGAAATGCCAATATGTTGGCAAACGTAGGCCACAGGATGGGATACATAGCGAATACCGGTAGCACCATGCAACATGGTCATCTCCAACAGCAGCAGCGTCTCCAAAACCAAGATATTTTCAATATAACTTTCCGTACAAAACGCGAGGTACGAGGCAGGCGCTGGTTACATTCTCTGCGTCCTCGTGCGCCAATGCACACGATACTGGCATCAACACTGTCCACCCCCAGTCCCCAGACCTGGAATTCTCGCTTCAGCCTATCTACTTGGAGTAAATTGGCACGTACTCCACCACACCCTGTTTGTTCACGATGGTCTTCTTGATGTTGCGCAGTTGCTTCTTGCTCATGGTCTTCAGCCTGTGCGTACGGGAAATCTAACAGCAATAACAACACCAAGGCACAAAAATTGAGTCAGTAACCTCACCACCACCATAGATAAAACAGCAGTAAACTCATTGACGTACCACTTGCACAGCCGCCGACTTGAGTTCGTTCTCCTTCCGGCGCTTTTCCTTCTCTTCACGCGCCTGTCGCTTAGCATCACGCTCGCCCTGTCGTCGCGTCTTAATTTCCGCCTGCAGGTCCTTGAGCTCCCTTGAGCTTGGTGCGCTTGATCATCTTCTCCTCCCATGTGGTGCTCAGCACTTTGGTGCCTTTGAAACCTTGTGCCGAGAAGCGTGTCTTTTGCACCTTCTTCCACGTACGTCCACTCACGGGACGCCCACGTGGTGGAGCGGTCTTGCTGGCGCTGGACTTCGTTTGCTGCGTTGCTTCCGTCGTCATGGCAAAAGTCTGTTGTTCTCTATGTCTGCACGCCGCTTGGCTGCTGCCTTTGGTTATTGATTGACTGGAGCCCACAATTGACTTTTAATGCAACATTCAGACGACATTCAACTACAAGACGAATGTTGCACGAACAGCTTAGAGTGAAATGGTGGCGCCAACAGGTTGCTGCGAGGTCTGCCAGATCGCAGAGGTGCTGGCCAACCCACAGCTGCAGAACCGCTCTGTGCGAATTACTGGGAGGTCAGTTAGGTTAAAGTATTATTGCATACTACTAGCACACGACTGACTGATGTTTGGTCGTGGCAGATTGATGCGTATGACGCACAGCGCAGGACAGCAATTGTGTCGTTCCAGAATGCGTCCATGGTTGTGGAGACACAACGGATGGCACTGGACAACCTGCGGCTGCAAATTGGTTCCATGTTTCAGTTTCTAGGCGAGACGTATTCTCTGAACAAGGTACTGCAAATGATAGACCCACTGCAATTCATGTGGCTGGTTATTCAATCTGACCATTCAGTTGGTGCGTGCAATCAACAGAATGGACAGACGGAAATTCGGCTGGTGGCTCGTGTCGGGCGGAACGTGGACAGCTTGGACATTGATCTGTTTCTTGAGACTCTTGCAATGAGACGGCAGTTCCTTGAGTCTCAAGGATAAGAGACAGTGGACAGACAAGCTTCATAAAATCTACGGTGTTGTGCATTCCTCATCTCCTTACGTTGATGGATGCGCAGCCCAATTTATCTACAACACAGTACCGTAGCTACAATAGGTCGTCATCCGAGTCGTCCTCGTCGAAATTACCCTCGTCGAAATTCTCATAAATGGAGCGACTCGGGGAGCCTCCTCATTGAGGCTCCAGGTATTGGCGACGATTTTTTCTTCACAATGAGCTCTGCTGGAGCACCACTTGCAGAAGCATCAGCTCTGGGGTTTGTTGCCTGGCTAATATCTGTACTGGCGTTTGTATCTGAAGATGCCACCTGTGCAGTGGCTTCTGTCTTAATGATCTTGATCGTCTCAGTTAACTCCGGTGGATCATATTTGTGCAACGCTTGTCGCCACTTGCGCACGATCCCGTCAAACACCTTCTTCCCCATACGCATGGTCTTGTCGGGTGTCATTGGATGCCTTCCTGGCCGTCGTGCATGCCTAAAACGCCCAGCCAATAAGCCGTAGAATGTAAGGTTAATACCCACGCTATCAACTCTTCCTATCAACATTAATAGTCTGAGTGCCCCACCTTGGCACCTGTGCACAGTAGCGATCGTAGCCGATCGTGTTCTTCCCGTAGTCGATCTGCTTCTGGCGCTGCGCCAGTCGATGTGGGTCCGCCTCTTTCTCATCCGCTAGCGTCCGCACCTTGGGGCTACCAGTCGCCATCAGTTCATTGCGAGAGTGACCCTCGTCAGTGCGCCGCTCATCAGTACGTCGCATGCGTTTATGATCGTGGTTTGGCCGTCTCCAACGTCGATTTCCGTCGCGGTTGCTCTGTTCTGAGCCTGCGTCGCCCATAGCTTCTGCCCCACGCTTCATACTGAAGAATGTACCAACGTATGCCGTTTTTGGCGGGAACGGGAGTGACAGATTGGGCATACAACAAAAAGAGGGCTTGCCACTTGCGCTACACTTGCAGCACTCAAGCAATTGGGTTTCATCAAATATTTATTTGTTCGTGGGCGCACATTGCTTGAGTCCAATCCAATCCGAAGGCAGGCTATGCGTAGTTAGCAGATTCGATAATACTCGTATTAAAAGGTTGGCACGTTTGCATGCAGTATTGTGACGAGAATCGAGCGAGAGACGACGCTGGAGAGTGGGTTAAAAGTTACTCGTAATCGTCCTCTTTCGACCACTTGGCGCCGCTGGAGCTCTTGGCACCAGACCACTTTTCATCAGCGTGGTTAGCGCCACCCTTGGCTCCACTCTTGGCGTCG
Organism: Phytophthora kernoviae; assembly: GCA_008080845.1. Classification (NCBI taxonomy): domain Eukaryota; phylum Oomycota; class Peronosporomycetes; order Peronosporales; family Peronosporaceae; genus Phytophthora; species Phytophthora kernoviae. The sequence goes on along the minus strand of VKKV01000540.1, from coordinate 142,674 downwards.
TCCTCGTCGTCGCTGTTATAGTAGGACTTCTTGGCCTGCGCCATGTCCTCTGGGATGTACTTGTACTCGGCCTTATTGTGCATAATGAGCTCGTCGCCCACGAAGTAGAAGCTGTCAGAGATCGTGGCGTACGGCTGCGCAACCATATCGCTGATGAGTTCATCATCGAGGGGTGGCATGGCGTAGATGGCCTCCCACGTGTTGACACTGGACGGAATGCAGAAGCCAAAGTTGAAGTCGTAGCTCTTGACGATTTCGTCACGGAAGTAGTGGCGTTCTATCATCCGGAGGTTATGCACCTCATGAGGTCCCACCGAGAACTCAAGCTCCGTGGCGATACTTGGGAGTCGTAACACGTCCTCAGAAAACTCGTAGCGGATGGTGCGATAGGCGCCCTCCCCTCGAGCTTGGGCAAGATCCACTTTTGGCACGGCCTTGCCTGGTCGGTCCTTCCCGATCTCGAAGATCTTGCGTTTGGACTCAAAGTCTGAGATGGAGAAGTGCAGGAACTCGATTCCATACTTATTGGCGCTTAGTGGACACAAGAAGGCTGCAAAGTGTGCATCATACACAAAGTTAGCCTTTGTCCATGTTGATCCTTATGCTACAGAGATTCGAAAATGAACGCACAGTCTGTAGGCGCCTCCAGTTCCAGGACATCATCGGGCGTGTATCTCTGACGAGACATTTCTTGTGTGCTGTTAGGCTCCTCGTCGTGCGATAGGGCGAGTGGAGAGAGGGAGGGTAGAAGACAGCTAAGGTCTCAAAGTAAGGGCTTCGGTTGCGGTCGTTGGCTCCGGAGAGCGCCCTGGGAGTAATAATGGGGCGGTTGCGTGCGTCTCCTCGTCAAAAGACCGATCTTTCGGCTAAAATAGTGATTCATGTGGTCCACATAAAAGGAAACCAATTATGGATAGTATCTCTTAATTATTAGTTAGTAGCAGCAGCAGCAGCAGTAATTTAGCGGCAGCAACCCAACACTTTAACAGAGACCGTTGAGATTGCTGCTGTTGAACAGACTGTGCAGTGCGTTGCTGAAGTTCATCGGCGTCGTCACGTTCTCGTCTCAGTCTTGAATTAGACGGTGCCCAATTGATTTGACGTGTTCAAACGTCACGTGTCATTGCAACTTCATCGCAGGAATCGCTGGGTGGTTAGCATGGATGCAGTAGAGGTGAGGCAATCTGGTTTACCACCGATGCTGTACACCAATAATCTTGGTGCTGCTCTATAACTGCTCTACAAAATTCGCTTTGCCAAATTGCAGCGGTATTGCTCAGCGACCTGTTCCACACGTCGACAAAGATGCTCTCTCCAGCTTTCAAGGCGAGACAAAAACCAACCACGATCACGCTCCGGCGCGATTTCACCTTTCACGTACGACATTCATCCAGTCAACAACGTGTCTGTGGTTGCTTGAAGATACCAAACTATGAGAATCGATGCAACTGGCCCAATTGAGCGTCGTCAATTCTGTACTCTGATGGCGCTCGTTCCGCTTGCCTGAAGACCATGACTGGCATAATAACGGAGTTGCTGGCATAAGATGTTGCAGAACTGCACTGATCATTGGTATCATTCCTAGATATTTGGCCACTTGATCGGGTCGGACAAGTGCGGATCACCAAACAATATTTGAGTGGACAGGCTTTGTAGGCGTAGAGAAGACCAGGGACACCAGTCTCTCAAATCTTTGACTCCCTTCCTTTCTTTGCATACGATGAGGAGAAGCAAGGCATCGCTCGCCGAAATGAACAGAGCGGCAACTTGCTCCAGCAAAAATATTGAATGTTTTTTGAACGGAATACCTCTTGAACAGCCTATTTCGTGGTCGAATGCATTTCGATGCTAGAACAATACCCCAACTGGCTCAATTTCTCGACCTATCATATTGCATCAACCTACGTAAACTGTTAGCAAGTCTAATATTATAGGTTTTTGTCCTGGGCCAGTTCACTTGATGTTTGTATTGGTCCTACAAAGCCCAAGTCATTCAGGGGCGGACTCGTGGAGAGGGGGCCGTTGCGCCATTTCCACCGAAGCACCTGAGGAAGAGAAGCTGTTGCGCTGCATCGGACGCTCCGCGACAGACAGAAGGACGGACGCAGGGCCCGACAGGCATGCTGCGCTTCTAGACCCGCGTCTTCTCTCGTCTCTCCTGCTTGTTTTTGCTTTCCCCCGCCGCTTTCAAGAGAGAGACATACCTACCAGCAGTACACTGCGCTTCGTCCCAGTCCCTCCTCTGGGTTCGACACCGTTCCAGCCCCGTTGTATGGCGGACATTATCATGACAGGAGAAGCTGGAGCCAACCGCACGTTCCGATCCATCTTCGGTGACCAGGAGCGCCAGAATGACGACGCGTTCAAGCACAGCGGTGGGTTGGAGCAGAGCAGCAGGACGGCATCAGGCTCTGCAGACGCAGCTCCAGGAGCTCCCACAGCCATGGAAGAAGATGATGACGACGAAAGTATGTGGAGTGACGAACCGCCGCTCTATGGAGACGCCATGACAGGCGATAATAATGACCTGCCACCTGCATCACCTCTCCAGTTTGCTGTAAGTTCGTGCACTGATTTTGAGTTGAGTTGTCAGTATTTGACATTTGGAACGTGACTTTCTTTTTAGCAACGTAAATCGATGGAGGAATGGGCGGAAGATGACGACGAAGAGGAGAATTGGAAAGATGCACTTCAAGATCGCGTCAACCAGCTGGAACTCGCTTTCCAGCACAACAATGACACTGCGGCGGCGGAATCTCGGCGAAGATTGGAGCAGCAGCAGAGGCATGTGCAGCATTTGCCGTCACATCACCAGGAGTCACAACGCGTGAATTTCAGTCAGTCGCTTCCAGCATCTACACACTTCACTGGTTCCGGTAGTGCGGCAGAGGGCGTTCGACAAGCTAATCGCCACAAGATGCAGCGCACGTCTTCGACACATGCGTGTATCACTGGTGAAAACGCCAGTCAAAGTTCATCGAGCCGCCAGACCCAGTTGTGGAATTTCCAGCGTAAGGCGGTGACAGAAACGACAAGGAACACATTAACTCAAGACCTGCGCACGACCAACATCCACAGACTTTGTGGCAAGAAATATTCAGACAGCTGAGCACCATCGCAAGCGCTCGGGATCGATGAGCAGTACCTCCAGCAGAACAGACTCGCCTCGAAATTCTCTATCCAGGAAGAACTCTCTGGACGGCAATCGAAATCGTCTTGGCCGCACTAATAGTAGTAACGCCTTGGGTACGAAGGCGACCCATGTCAACAGCACATCGTCTCGTTCGTCAGCACCGGCATCAGCGACGGAGGTAGTATTTAACTTGAGCGACACAGAAGCCATCCGTCGTTACGTGCTCGACGACGTCAAACATGTAAGCCACTGTCTCAGCCTCCTTGCGTCCCCAATTGTTTATCCTAACACGGTGCTTGTTTCTTTGTACTTCTTTAATACAGATATCCATGGAACGATTGGTAAACGATGCCCACCGCTTACACTTTCTGGAGGATTTCTACCAGAGGCAGCAAGGGCCTCGCCATATGCCGTCCGTCACATCCTCAACCGCCGTAGCGCCACCTTCCTCATCCTCAGATATGTCGACCTCCTGACCTCGCTCTGTTTTATTATTATATTCTTTGCTTTGCTGCTGTTCCGATGCGATCTTTTGCTATATGCTCTATTTAACGACAGCTTCTCCCCGCTGAGTTTGTCTTTTGTTGCCATCTTTTTCGTTGCTCAATTGCGCCGTTCCAGTCTTGCAAACATCGAACTCGATGTTTCTTAACATGCCCATGTTGCTTGTTCTGTTTAACCTCAAACCCAATGTTTCATCTACAACGTGTTGATAAAGATGCGGAAGGGACATGAAATTGGTGTTGAACGTTCAACGACACAACCTATGCCAGTCTGCGCGTGCTGGAGTCTGGATAACTTGCGATGCTTTAACGCTTCATCCTCCTGCTGTAAAACATTATCTTCGCTGTACTGGAAGGTGTCTTCACCTTGTGTTGCGTTGAGTTACTAAAAAGACAGCAATAGGAGCAAGGCGATGTCAATTACAGTACTGTAGGCCAACATATCTATCCGAAGAGACCCCGGCATGTACAGCGTGCGAAATCACATCACCACACAAGAAACTGCATTGCACCACACGTGGCTGGGTCAGCATCATTTATAACTTACCGGGTGTGTTCCACCTCCCAATCTATTTGTCTTCGTGCATCGAAAGGTGCCGCAGCACTTCAAGCGTCAGCTCATAGGTAGCAAACGAAGAGCTATGCCCGACTACAGACTTGATCAGACTCGGTACCGTGCCCTTGTATAGCCCACGAACACCTTCCTGGCGCAGCACGTCAAAGAAACACTTCCATCCCGAGGGTATGTTGGAATGACGCCATAAGTTTCGCATCGCGGCACATGGCGCATCTGCATGCGCTTCTTGACTGTATCTAACGGATACACCGCCAGCTTCGACACCAGCCCAGCCACGGCGCCACTCCCAACATATGACAGCGCGGTCGACAGCGACATCCAAGCCTGTGAATCACTTTCTTTTTCCCGTTGCGGTAGTCCACTGCCAGTTCATTGAGCTTCGAGTAGATGCCAAAGCTCAGCCCTGCGTACGGCACGATCTGGAAAACCGTAGAGCCCAGTCCGCTGTAAAACCCTCGCGTGCCCTGTGTCGTCCATATGTGCGTGGCTAGACTGCGCATTGTTGGGAACCGTTTGGGCATTCCTTGACCGGCGAACGCTGTGCGGAAGAGATCCAATGGATACGTAACGACTGTCGCCGTGATGCCTGCCACCGCTCCATTCGTAGCACTGATGACTGCAGTTGGAACTGTAACAGCCGAGTCATCTCCACGACGTTCCCAGCACGCAGTCAACACACGGTAACTGCCGAATTGTATCATTGAGTAGCCGATCCATAGCCCTGATGCGGCCAGATTCCCACGCCAGAAACTGCGGAGACCTTCCTCTGCGTAGATGCTGCGCACAGCCTGCAGTAGCCCTGAGTACTTGACCTCTGCGTGTCCACTCGCGATCAGCCGGGGTTGCACCTGAAAGCGGATTTTGATGAGGTCTGGATAGGATAAAAACGGAATGAGCAATAGTGTCCCATTTAACCGAACGGTAGGAGTGTCAAATGCATTTACCTAGCGGGCAGCAACCAGACGCGTCACACCTATTTGACGAGAAAGAAACACAGAATTAGAGACAGATAGACTGAAGCAACACATTTCTGATAGCGAAATTGCACCTCCAGACACGGCCCCAGCGAAAGCTGCCTCGCTTGCAGAAGCTCCGCGCTTACGACCACCAGCATCCAAGCTAGCAGCATTCGCCATCGGGTGACGAATTTGTTGCTTCGGTGTTTGTTGGATGAATGGTTTGGACCTGATATCATTAGTACCCTGTTCAAAGAGATATTATGAAAAATTGTATATCAAGGTTATCAATACAACTCAACTTTTTAAAATACATATTTAAGTAAACATTAATATATGTCAAATATAAGTAATACATTCTCAAAGGTTTGTGTGATTGAACCATAACGATTGTTGCCTTGAGCTTAGAGGGCCTTGTGACGACTTGTGCTATTGGAGCTGCTGTGTGTATTGGCAGTGGGAGCGTAACTCGGACGTTGCTGAACTTTTGGCCGACGACGATATGCTGACATATTGGCTCGGTCGCTGTTAAGATAGACGTCTGCCTTCCGTGAGGACATCTCCTCCGAATCGGCCGACACTGGGGCTCGGAACAAGATCGCAGGCGCCAGCACCACGAGGATCACAGCGCAGGCCACCAGGAGATCCATCCACAAGTCCGCGCCGTTATTTTTCGCCCCGCGATTAGGGAGTCCATATTGTCTGAGCAGCTCCTGTTCCCGTGCGCGTCTGTAGTCGAGACTTGTCGATAAACCACTCGCAAGTCTTGCTTGCACCTTGATGTTGCGCACGAAACGACGCAAGCGATTTGGTTACAAAGCTCAAGTTCAGGAATCAGATTTTTCACTCTGATTCCAACGAAGGAGGACCGGTCGTTCATCTGAGAACCCGTCAAACACGATTCATCAAGTCTCTGATTCCACTGGAGCCACTCAAAAGGTCATTGAGCTCTTAGCCGTTAACAGCTCACTCTCTCCACACCCTCTCTCTCTCCATGCGTTGGCTCCAGCTCTCTCGAGCGGCCGCTGGTCTGCGTCGCAGCAAACCCTCCACCCTCCGTCTGCGCTCGACGCCATCTCTGCTCGCTCGCAGCTTCAGTGCTGCAGTGACTGAGTCCGACGATGTGCCGCCGTTCGCCCCAGACATCATCGTACCCAAGGGCTACATGGACAACCTGCGCAACATCGGAATATCGGCCCACATTGACTCAGGCAAGACAACACTAACGGGCGCATTCTGTTCTACACTGGACGCATCAACGCCATCCACGATGTGCGTGGCAAGGACGGCGTCGGCGCCAAGATGGACTCCATGGAGCTCGAGCGAGAGAAGGGTATCACCATCCAGTCTGCCGCCACGTACGCGTCCTGGAAGGATTCCAACATCAACATCATTGACACTCCTGGTCACGTTGACTTCACCATTGAGGTGGAGCGCGCTCTGCGTGTGCTGGACGGAGGAGTGCTCGTGCTCTGCGGTGTCTCGGGCGTGCAGAGTCAGTCGCTGACTGTGGACAAACAGATGAAGCGTTACGGCGTGCCTCGTATTGCTTTCATCAACAAGCTGGACCGTATGGGTGCCAACCCCTGGAAGGTCATCGGTGACCTGCGCACGCAGCTCAAGCTGAATGCTTGGGCGCTGCAGGTGCCATTGGCGCTGAGAACGACCTGGAGGGTGTTGTGGATCTACTAACCATGAAGGCTCTGCGCAACAAGGGTGAAAGTGGTGAAGTGATCGAGGAGACGGATGACATCCCTGTTGAGACCCGTACTTTGGCGGAGGAGAAGCGTCAGGAGCTGATTGAGGCACTCGCTGACGTCGATGACGATATTGCGGAGATGTTCCTGATGGAAGAGGAACCCTCTGTAGAGCAGCTGAAGGAGGCCATCCGTCGCACCACCATTGCGCACAAGTTCGTGCCGGTCATGATGGGTTCGGCATTCAAGAACCGCGGCGTGCAACCCATGCTGGATGGTGTGATTTCGTACCTGCCGAGCCCTTCGGAGGTGAAGAACTATGCTCTGGACCAGTCGAATGCTGAAGCCCGTGTGGGCGTGCCGTGCGCTCGGATGCACCCCTGCTGGCACTAGCTTTCAAGCTGGAAGAGGGAAAGTTCGGTCAGCTCACGTACATGCGTGTGTACTCCGGAACCCTTAAGCGTGGTGGTTTCATCTACAACATGAGTGATATGAAGCGTATTAAGGTTCCGCGTCTGGTAAAATGCACTCGAACGAGATGGAAGAGGTGGAGGAAGTTAGCGCTGGTGAGGTTGTCGCCATGTTCGGTGTCGAGTGTGCTAGTATGGACACGTTCAGCGACACGAACAGCGGCAAATTCACGATGACGAGCCTGCACGTCCCGGAGCCGGTGATGTCGTTGGCCGTGACCCCGAAGAACAAGCAGCAGATCGGCAACTTCTCAAAGGCGCTCAACCGTTTCCAGAAGGAGGACCCAACGTTCCGCGTGCGTGTGGACGACGACAGCAAGGAAACAATCATCAGCGGCATGGGTGAGCTTCACCTGCAGATTTACGTGGAGCGCATGAGGCGCGAGTACAGTGTGGATGTTGAGACGGGTGCCCCGCAGGTGAACTACCGCGAGACGATCCGTCAGCGCAGCGAGTTCAACTACTTGCACAAGAAACAAAGCGGTGGTTCAGGTCAGTACGCCCGTGTGGTCGGCTACGTTGAGCCGATCACGGAGGAGGAAGCGGAAGAGCTTGAGGCTAACGGCAATCCGTCGGGTGTGGAGTTCGAGAACGCTATCATCGGTAATGCCATTCCGCCTGAGTACATTACGGCTTGTGAGAAGGGTGTAAATGATGCTGTCCAGAAGGGCTGGTTGATTGGGCACCCGGTGCAACGCATGCGTGTGGTGGTGAACGACGGTCAGTCTCACTCGGTGGATTCGAGCGAGTTGGCATTCCGCACGGCCATGGTGTTGGCTATCCGTTCTGCGTTCCTGAAGGCTGAACCGTGCATTCTGGAGCCCGTGATGTCTGTGGAGGTGGAGGTGCCGAACGAGTTCCAGGGTACTGCGATTGCCGAGGTCAATCGTCGTCGCGGTCTCATCAACAGCAGTGACGCCGACGAGATGCACACGGTGGTGAAGTGCGACGTGCCACTGCAGAACATGTTTGGTTTCTCGACGGACCTGCGTTCGTCCACGCAGGGTAAGGGTGAGTTTACGATGGAATACAAGACACACGGCGTCGTGATGCGCGACATGCAGGAGAAACTGATGGCAGAGCACGAGAAGGCGTTGGCTGCCAAGAACAAGTAGATGCATACAGTAACGTGCGTAGACTACTGAGGGCAATGTTGGATGACTGTCACTAGGGAATATATTTTCCAGGATAGATAGAATGCTCGACGGTCAACAACCACAATAAGCAACATGCGAATTTGTAAACAGTCATTCATTATCCTACGGTATGCGCTTACGCTATGCGCAAGTAATCGTTCATTGCTGCATGTCCTAGCCTGAGCAGATCGAAACGACTGAATATGCAAAGCGTCCCGTAGGTGCAATGTGCATTCTCAATCACGACAAGCTCAAACTGGGTGCTAATAAAACTACTCAGCCTCGCTGCTGCAGTCCGACCTGACTTCGTGCTTTCGTTCTCTGTCTTTAGTTCAGCGATTCTCTGCACAATTGTTGGCACGAGATCGTGTTTGTTTGCCTACATCGAGAGGCTAGGCCGATCAATGCGAGTCGCACGCTTGCCAAACTGATCGGCATCGGGACGCCACAGTCCGGAAAACGGTCAAGCGTGTGGCGTTGAAGGTAGTTCGCAACCACATCTCTGCCTTTCAACGCCCGAGATTTCGTCAGCGATACGAGGGGCCACGGTACCACCACTCAGGGTGTCGCGGTTGCTGGGCATCCAGCTTGCCGAAGAATGCTGCTCAAGTACGTAATACGCCGATCTTATCAGCTTCTCAAAGGCGTCCTTGGTTTGCTGCTGCCGCTGGTTGCGTGTGTGGAAACGCTCCGTCCTTGCTGGTGCGCGTATCCAGAAATTGCGTTCCCAAACATCGCGCGGCAGAACGCTCGAAACTCTTGGGATAGATCTGGATGGAGGTCCTCTTCAAATGGTGCTGACACGTTGGCAAACATTTTTTCCCAAGGTGTCTGCGTCTCGAATTTCAAACGTGTACTTTGATAAAGCTTCTCTATCTCTGTCTCAAAACCTGCCCACCAGCGGATACTTCTTTAACCATACCACTCACCTCTAAGTCGTTGAAGATTTCTTGCGTTTGTAAATCGCATACTCGGCGTAGTTCACGTATTGAGATGTGAGTCCAGGGATGAAAAACGAGCGGTAAGGTGATGCCGATCGATCTGCGTCTAGGAATGGCTCTGAGTGCACTAGCTCCCACGTGGAAGGCTTCTCCCAGAACTTTGTTTCATGTTGATCAGGCAGATTCAGATCTACAACGAAGTCGCAGGTCTCGATATCCACATAGCGACTGGGTTCCTCACGATTTTTGTCGTTCATGGCACTAGGAATAATCGACGTGCCGTTTTCGTGCTGTTCAAACGGTTTGGGTAATAGACCAGAGAATGACGACTTGACAAACTGCACGTTGGTGTGGTTCGACGGGATAAAGAAGCTGGTCGGGAAGCGATACCATTCCTTCAGCAGACATAGAGTCACTGATTGTACTGCTGCGTTGGGGGAGTCAAGAAGCAAGCTAGTCGTCGGATTGGGCAGCACATTGACATACAAGTGATGGTACACGCGGGCAGAGCGCTGAAGTTGACGAGATTGCTGGTGACACGAGACACCGATAGCAGCGCGTAAATGCCTAGCGCTCCCACCACGACTACTTGCGTGAGTGTACGACCCACGCTGCGCTCATGGCGGAAGAAGCTGCTGATGTGATACACTACGGCGCTCAACGTAATCGCAGCAGCTAGACAGAACAGCGAATAGACTGGGAGAGAAAACGCTCCTCCTTGTGTGGCTGGGAGAACATAATCACCAGCCACAAGTACAACGGAGACAAGTACGCAGATAACTGAAGCTTTCCCGTCTCATAATGTTTGGGCAGCAGGAAGACGAACAGCATTGCAGGTAACGCAAGTAGCGCCACCACATTGAAGTTAAGCGCGAGATTCAGCACATAGTAGCTCCAGGGCTCCGTTCCGTAAAGCGTTGAGTCCGTCTCGTTGCTGAGCACATTGTACTGCACAATGTTCCATGCTGGCAATACCCACCGCTTGTAGTAGTAGAAGTTAACAGCCAGCTCGATCGCCAAGACGATCCCCCAATACCAGCACCGACTGCCACACTCTTCACCACCCCACGGGTGTAGAGCGTCTCGACTGCAAAGGCACAAACAACACTCCAACGTAGGGCCATCCACAAAGAACCACCACGATCCCCCAGAAGAGTGCGAGGTAGTGGTTCTTGTCCATCCACGCACTGCTGAAGAACATCACCAGCACCATGGAGAATGTACTTGGTAAAAATGCCGTACTGGCATGGAAAATACCAGCATTAAACAGCAAAATCCACAGCAAGTAGCGCCCCGTTCTACGCCCAAATCTTGCACTACTCGACCGGTAGAACAGCGCCTCAGCGTAGGCCGAAAGTAGTCCAAGGGCGGCTCGTAGTCCGTAGAACAGCAGCAGTTTTTGGTCCGCCACGAGTCCCAACGTCGCCCCCAACGCTGTGGCTTTGGCCAGCACCAAGTGCAGTAGCAAGTATACGTAGGAACGTAGGGCGTATGCTGGACTATACTCCCACGTCTGGAACCCGAAGCGGTAGAGCAGGTAGTGCAGAGGTTCCCAGTAGTTGAAAGTCTCGTCACAGTCTGCGATGGGGTTCAAGAGAGCGGAGGCAGCGCGAGGCAGAATCAGCAGGGAGAGCGCCGTCTCCATGGAGGGCAACCACAGCTGACGCTCCTCCAACTGTTCGCTCTGCGTCTGCTGCTCCGCAGCTGGGAGCTTGGTGACGCGGCGAGGCATGATCAAATAATAATGGATAAAAGCCTAAACTAAAAGCCTAAATTAAATTAAATTGTTTTTAAATTGTCCACGCATCCAAACTACGTCATGGACTACTACCGCATACTGAACGTCACCAGGTAACGCTCCCTCAGCCCCCCTCACTGCACACTCACGAGACTTATTACGTTGTTCGCATCTTCAGCTGTATTGCCATAGTCTTTTTACGGTCTAACCAACTCGCTGTGGTTCGTCTTGTATACGCAAAACCCAATAGAACTGCTTCCGTTAAGGAGATCAAAGCCGCATACTTCCAGCTCGGTACATTCAAGGTCATGTCCATGTAGTCCTCCTTACTTCATTGCATTGACATTTGTATGCTATTTGTGTTGACATTTTCCAGCCAAGTCGCTGCATCCGGACGTGACTGGCAATGACGAGAGCAAGGCAGAGCGCTTCAAGTACGTAAGCGAGGCCCATTCTGTGCTGTCGGACCCAGTGCGTCGACGTGAATACGACACCTCTCGTCCTGCGGAGAGCTTCCGCTCGTACAACACGTCAGGGATGACGCAGCATCCTTATGCAGCCACAGGTGGCACTCCAGACTTTCGGGCGCGTCCTCTGTACGGCATCAACGAAGAGGTGTGGCTCGCACATCATTACGGCCCGCAGGCTGCTCGACGCAGTGGGATGCCACCGCGTTATTATGGCATGGATGTGGTGGAGGAGCTGTTGGAGCAACAACGGAGCGTATCCGTCGGCGTCAGCGCCATTATAAAATGCACCGCTCGTCTGGATACTTTATGCGGCGCGATGCTCGTATGAAAAAGCACGAGGAAGAAGAGGCTGAGGCAGAACGCAAGCGAAAAGAGGGAAGCAGCAGCAATGGTGACTGCGTCATCTGTTGAGAGGTGGTGGTGTTGAGCTGCGTAGATTGCAGCGCTGTAGATTACTTGGATGGTCTTTAGACTGGACCCTGAATGCACTGGAAAAAACTTCCTATCTATTGAACTCGAGCTATCAGAATATCATGGAGGGAAAGGGGACACTTTAATAGCTTCCAATTCCGTGTGGTAGCGCCTGAAGACCAAGCGCATATGAGTACAATCTGGCATCGATAGCGTCCCGTTCGTGGCGTTTGCGAGTCTCAACCAGTCCACGAGCCCTTCCAACGGCGCGTGGACGACGGTTATCATCTCATCAGGTTCTAGCTGCTGCTGCAGCGGAGACTTTGATCTTCTTCTCGAACTTCTACCAACAATAATCTGCATTTCCCGTTGGTAATTCCTTGGTCGTTGACCATCGGTGGGCCCATGTGCAGCACGCGAGAGCCGACGTAGCCAGTCTCTTCCTTCAGTTCACGCATAGCGGCGGCTTCCGGCGCTTCCTGGGCATCGATGAGTCCTGCAGGCAGTTCCAGCACCCACTGACCCACAGGAGGACGGAATTGTCGGATCAGCACCACACGCGTGGGAGCTCCTGGCTTGGTCAGGAATGGAAGACCACTACAGCGTCACAGACTTCCTGTTCAGCCTCATCATTTCTTCTACAGCAGCGTCCGTGGACTTGGCATCAGCATCCAGTGAGATGTTTGGATAGGTTGTGGTTCTCTCGAGTCCTGTCCAATGCCGTTCAGAGCCTTGAGCGTCCAGGAAGAAAATCCGCTTGAGGCGGATCCACGGATTCTCAAATACTGTTTGTTCCGACACGATACGAGGCAATGGACGGTTGTCACGACGACTAGAAGAGGAATAGGACGCAGTGGAGGGCGCTGGCGTGAGTATTGAGACAGCGGCATTGTGACGTAGACAACGACGACCATGTTGCAACATATTGACGTCAAGACAATTGTGGACCTCACATCAAATGAATTCAGCATACAAAAATCAAATATAACAAAATTGTTTTGTAGCCAAAATGGAATATCAAAGACCGTTGCCTAGTGCCCTTGCTTAGTGCCGTTCGTGCCTGGACGTCGAGCACTCAGCTACAGTCAAGACGGTGGTGGTGCCTGCAATTACAGCAGGCGATGCTGTAAACGGCTTCTCGCCCGTCTCGGACCATTTCCCTCTGCTCAAAGTGGGGAAAGTGAACTGTGGCATGGCCTCAAGAGCCAAAGATGCAAATGGCAGCAGCTCCGATCCCCATGAGTCGCTTAACTCAATGCTACGCCAGAGATGATCTAGGCAGATCATATGGCGGTGCTGGTGGAAGACGCTACGGTGGACGATAACACACGCAACCAGCGGCAGCAGCAAACCAAGGACGCCTTTGAGAAGCTGATAAGATCGGCGTATTACGTACTTGGAGCAGCATTCTTCGGCAAGCTGGATGCCCAGCAACCGCGACACCCTGAGTGGTGGTACCGTGGCCCCCTCGTATCGCTGACGAAATCTCGGGCGTTGAAAGGCAGAGATGTGGTTGCGAACTACCTTCAACGCCACACGCTTGACCGTTTTCCGGACTGTGGCGTCCCGATGCCGATCAGTTTGGCAAGCGTGCGACTCGCATTGATCGGCCTAGCCTCTCGATGTAGGCAAACAAACACGATCTCGTGCCAACAATTGTGCAGAGAATCGCTGAACTAAAGACAGAGAACGAAAGCACGAAGTCAGGTCGGACTGCAGCAGCGAGGCTGAGTAGTTTTATTAGCACCCAGTTTGAGCTTGTCGTGATTGAGAATGCACATTGCACCTACGGGACGCTTTGCATATTCTGTCGTTTCGATCTGCTCAGGCTAGGACATACAGCAATGAACGATTACTTGCGCTTTTATAAGTGGGTATGTAGAGGCAACAGAAAGACTCACGATCTATACAGGAGATTGAGGTGAACAACACAAAACTGACAAAAGAGCGCCATCGTCTACATGTAGAACTCGCAGCACAAGCTAGAGCCATGTTATCACTTTCATTCTCTATGGGGCGCATCTCATCCACCTCATTTAACGGTTCTCCACGATAATCGGCAGCGATATCTTGGTTTGTACGTCCAGATACGCTGGGCACACCACGCACAGCTCAAACTCGTACTTCCCTGCAAATTAATAAAGGCATTACCCAACATAAACGATTTCAAAGTCAAACACTAAGCGCGTCTTGAATCTTGTGCAAAGCAAACGTACCAGGTACTTCCGGACCTAAGAAGCCTGTCTTCTGAACGACTTGCTGTGATAAATCCAGGCACTATTCGTAGCAGCATCAACAGCACAACACAACCCAAGTCAGGACAGCCCACCGCAATAAAAATACTATAACATTGAGTTTCACCTTCCACGCTGCGTAGAGACGTCCAGCTCCCTTATCGAACACGAGAAACCACACGTGTTCCTTTCGGAATGGGCTCTTCGGATCCACGTGATCGTAGAACGTGGCAGCCAACGAGGCTGTCTCACCTGAGCCTAGGTGTTGGCGCTGCAGCGTAGTCTGCAACGTGAGCCAGTCTCCAGGCTGGATGTTCGGCTCGTCCAAAACTGCCAACGTCGTTCCTTCAAGGTGCAGCTTCGGCAGCTGCGCATCCACTTCTGCAACGCGATCACGCTGGTCGCGCAATGCTAGCTCGTCAGGCACCATACTACCCTGAGCCATACTGGATAGCAATGATAACGCACGAAGCAGGGGATCGCAGGGTAGGCTCGCTTCACCAATTGCTCAGCCGCAATCGTCGCAAAGATATCCACAAGGTACGGTAGCTCCAGCATCACCTTCTGGAAACGTTGATCCACCCATAAGGGGCGCGACACACCGCGTAGCTTGTCACGACGAAGATACTGATACAACGCCAGCATATTCTCACGTGCCACTGGGTCTGGATGTTTGCGAATGCGCCCAATCACCTCGCTAGGCAGCGCCTTGGCAGCCTCCATCTTCTTGGCCAATTTATCATGTGTCTTAGTCCGGTGCAAGGCTTCAAATTGTGCTTCCTCTTGGATGCCTCTGCGGGGCCAGCCATCTCGTTACACGTCAAGAGTAACTCCACCACGTCGTGCACGCTCATCTTCTCCTTCAAAGCATCCAAAAACTCGCACGTGTCATCCGTGAGACCTGCGTACGATCACGACGCCCTGCACTCTTCTGCAGCCAGTAGACGAGGTACGCAAGACCTGCGAAGACGACTCCGAAGTACAACAACACGAACAGCGAGCCTGTGCTGCCAGTAGTCCCACTGAAAGCCGAGGCGAAGGCCACATTCATCAGCATCGACTGTCGGCCATCAGGGTGGCCATGCAGACGGTAGTTCTTCATAGACTGGGGGTTTGTGAGCGCTTCATAAGCCTTGGTGACACGTGCAAACTGGGCCGCAGCCTTCGGGTTGTGCAGGTTCTTGTCAGGATGCAGTTGTACCCCCAGGGCTCGGAAGGCCTTCTTGATCTGACGAGAGGAGGCGGAGTCACTGATGCCCAAGATCTCGTATGGATCAAACACGCCTGACGTATCAACGCTCTGTAGAGCCACCATACAGCGCCAGAGGAGACCGGCGGCGATGGCCAATAGCGCGAGATGCAGAGCGAATCCACGTGAGGGCAGCTTGTCGGGCGTACGCAAGACACGATATACGGTGAAGAGAGCGGCAGGGACAACGTACAGAGCCAGCATGACGCTCGCGAACGCGTAGAAGGCGCCATCCGCCTCGGACAGCAGCTCCGTCTCCATGTTGCTAAACCTGTGGGGGTGTGTGTGTGTGTGGCAATGGCACTCAAACGGGGATTAGACGTTTGATGTCAGTAAAATGGGGATCGACGAGCAAAAGCTTGCAACAAATTATTGACGTTGATAAGATGCCTAATTTGTCATTATCGTCCGAATAAGACCTTCGTGTACGTTCGTCCGTGGACTTTACACCTTGATGCTACCACTTTCACTGCGATGAGCTCGCGCATCGGACTATTCCGGTGTCTTCCTCAAATACACTACCTTACAGCGTACGCTCGCAGTGTGAATCGACACAATACGTGGTGTAGACGAAATTGACCGTGACCGGCATTAACGGCATTAATACGTCTTAAAGTTGTCACTATAAATACGAGGAAGGAACGGCTTATCGACCTGAAAACTCAGCAGGAATACTCAGCGCTGCTTTTTATGGCGTCGCAAGCGTTTCTCGACGCGTTTCTGGCTTGTAAAACCACCCATCCAAAATGGCACTCGGCTGTATATTTAGTTTCGTATCACGTGACGCTCTCACCTGGGGAGAAGGACAGAACTTCATTTCCGTTCTTCCTTGCTGTCCTCAATCGACTCCTCCATTGTAACGTTACTGGACAAGATTCAGCCAGTCGG
Source organism: Phytophthora kernoviae (assembly GCA_008080845.1). Taxonomy (NCBI): domain Eukaryota; phylum Oomycota; class Peronosporomycetes; order Peronosporales; family Peronosporaceae; genus Phytophthora; species Phytophthora kernoviae. The sequence continues at coordinate 126,271 of VKKV01000540.1, read as the reverse complement.
TGGTGACCTGTGGGTGCCCTTCGAGTCATGTCAACACCCTTGAAGGCCCTGATCCAAGAGCGACTCCGGGCCAAAATAGTGCGTCGAGGTCCTGACTACGACTTTGAAGACGAATATGAGCGCGACTCCAATCGGCTGATTCGACAACCTATGGAGGTGGCTACCTACGAACTCACCTCTCGTGAAGAGCATAGAGACTTGATGGGGAATACGCCATCCCAGGGAACAAAGCCACGACGTGATTCCACAGGATCGACCAACTACCCGATGCGTCTCCACACGCACATTGATCCATCGGCCTACCTGATTCCTTCAGAGCATGATGGCCCATACTATCCTCCCTCGGGTGCGTATGAAGTCAACAATACTAGTAGTAGCAGTCACGGTGATCACAGTCGACACCGCAATTCTCGCTACCCGCGAGCAGTACCACGAAACCAACTTGTACGATCAGTCTCCCCGTCATGAACAGCAGCAATACCAAACGCAAAACAACCGCCGTCACCACTACCATCATCGCGCTCGTGAGCAACAGCAACCACATTACGAACCGACACCTCGAGGGGGATACGAAATCAGCCACTCGAACCAAAGTCGCGGTTCGGTCTCACCTTGGCATCGCCCTGAACACATCCCAACAGCAAGTAAAGGGAGATCCATGACCAGAAGCCCTGTGGCCGTTGTGACAAGGTCTATGCGCTCTCCCCCATCGCGGGGACAGCGTGAGAGAGACTACACAAGTGACTTCGACAACGGCTACATGCGACACCAGCAGCCTGACACAAAGAACGCGTTGATGTCCCCAGAATCTACCAACCCCAAGACCAATCAAATAAATAACGGTAGTCATCAGCCCCAGAACCACAGCGTCGACCAACGTGAGCGCTACGTTTGGAGCGACCGTGAACACGCCTATAGCAATCAAGCCTCTATCTACGAAGTGAGAGGGCCTTCTCCAGCGCACCATCATCGTAACCATGAACACAACTACCCTATAGTTCATGACGCAGCTCGTTACTCCCTAGAGCGCCGCAGACATTCCATTCAAACTGGCAGTGACAACATCAGCACCTGCTCCGTCAAAGCGTCTTCGCCTGCCAAACCTCAGTCCAAAGATACCAACCCCAACGACAAAATTGATAGTATATGCCCTATTGAGCGGCAGATTCCGCCACTATTGAGTATGGACATCATTGAGCCCGTATCGCAGCCTTCAAGTCGAACACGCGCCTGGGACGCCATTTTGTCTCCTGACAGCCGTCTTGCAGCCAAGGTACGAAAGATATGAGCAACGCAAAAACTATTCACGACAGTGCGATCTGACCTTGTTGTTTGGCAATAGGCATTTGTGGAGAAGCGACAGCGACGAACAGACAAGGGCACGCCTAGGACGATGGCTACCCAACGGTGGCTCGCAGTTCTCGACGCCCGAGCGAAAATATCTGAGACGAAGCAATGATCGTACAGTAATTTTTGAATGAAGTGGTACACACAAAGTAGATGGGCTGATTGTAAACCCTTGAAGTGAATCACTTCAACATACAGTATCAAACGAATGTTACTCGAATGTTACACAAGATCTAAAAAAAATCATACAAACAGCAAAATGCTGGGGAACTCATATGGGTCCAAGAGCACGGGGCCGCTCGGCGCCGCCAACGTCGTCGTCCTTGCGTGCAGCTGGAGCTCTGGTGTCCATCGCCTTCTTCGTTAGCATGTTGTTAATGGGGGCTGTGATTCAGTCCACTGGAGTGGGGGAGACTGTTTCAAACCAACTCCTAAATGAGCAAAAAGTCAGTGCCGGCGCTTCGCCTTGCAGCGACTGAAATGGACGCAGATTCACAGATTTTACAGCAGCTCCAGCTCCAATTGAGTCAAGACACAAAGGATGTCCGTATCTCCATCGTCTTTGACCACGACACCGTCACTTCAGGAGATTATGTGCCGATGAAAAGGTGGACCTTATCCACCAGTTGTCTTGGGAATTCTAGTTGTTACTGTTGTTGTTCTTTACAGAGACTAATAAATGGGGTTCTGTGCATTAGGCTGAGGCAGCCCCAGTATCTCCGTCGAAGGCAGGGCCGTGGACAGTGCCGAGCTCTTCACGTATGTGTTGGTCGATATCGACGCGCCGGATCCCAAGGCCCCACACACGCACCCTTTCTACATTACATTCTGGCAGACTTGAGTGTGGACGAGGATGCTCAGGGCGAACAGCAGCAGGAAGAAGTGGTAGTGGTGCCGTATTATCCAGTGACACCGCCAGTGGGGGAGCATCGTTATGTGTCGCTTCTGTTTCGGCAACAAGGAGACAATCTTGATGGACACGACACGACGCTGACTGAAAAACGCTCTAACTTCGATGTGGCTGGGTTCGCCACGGAACACAAGCTAGAGCTCGTGACTACAAGCAGTTTCCATTCGCACCAAGACGACTGAACGGGGTTGAGTCAGTCCTACGACGTGTTGATTACAGTTAGTTTTTTTCTTACTTCCCTTTACATAAGCCGATGATGAAATGCAGGTGTTAATGCTAACGACGTTCAGGGGTACTCTCTATCTGCTGCTTCTGTATGTTGCGGACAAGATTCTGGTGTTCAACTGGGAGGTGCCTCAGCTCGTTGGGTGTGGCCTTAAGAAGCTTGTCGTACCGCTTCGCGAACTGTACGAGCTCAAGCTGAGCTTTAGGTAACTTCAGCAACTGGTTACTTGGCAGTCGCAACAAGTTCTGCAGCATTTCATGCTGTCCAGGCGATACCTTTGCAGATACTTCCATGTAGCCACACTGTCAGAAATCCCAGCAGTGTTCTTGCTGCTACCATTGTCGTTGGTGTTGCTATTGTTGTTGTTGTTGTTGCTGCTGCTGCTGCTGCTGCTCGACTCATCTTTCACGGCGACTAGATTGTCCGCACTCCTACGCAAGCGAAGACGTTGTTCGAGTTGCTCCAATTTCTGTGTCACCTTCTTTCGTACCAGCAGCACGAACGGCGTCCCAGATAATTTGTTCTGCATCATAGAAATTCATGGGAAAATGAGATTATGAACACATTTATCGCTGGAGCGTCCATCTTACCAGTCGTGTGTGGATGTATTTATCCGAGAGCATACGGATCAATGACGCTTCCTCTTCGGCAGAACCAGTGCTGGTTGCTGCAAGCTGGTCTACTTCGTCGGAAACCTCGCGCAGCAACTTCTTCGCGATGAGATCGGGATTATTGTCGACAGAATTTCGCTTTGGCTTGTCAAGTGGTGGGGGCACCGCCGGCGGTGGCGGGATGATCAAACCCGCAACTGCGATCGCTGGGGCCATCCGCCTTGGGGCTGCTGCTGACTTGAAGCTCGTCAGGCGCTTTAAGCGAGTGTCGAGTGTTTCGGAACTTTTCGACTCGGACAGTCGATTGGATTCGAGGTGGCTCAGACTAATGGAACGTGAGAACGACGGAAGTGTCGAGGCTGATCGGTACTGATGTGCTCCGTAAATGGTTTCGAATGTCTCGTCCAGAATGCCAAATGCCGACTGTGATGATGGTGTCTGCACCCTCCGTTCTTTCGCTCCGCTAGAAGCGCTGGCATCGCCATATTGACTCAGACCTGCCGCGATATCAAAGAGACTTGTCATGACTGTGCCAAGTGTGTGGTTGACTGAGGTTAAAATCTAGTTGAATCACGTCAATGTGAATGCATCAAGCTTGGCGATAGGGCCCAGAGTTCTCTTGGAGCAAGCTATCATTTTGCCTATTCTTGGTGCTTGGTGAATGCTTGACTGATGATAAAAATACGGCTGCCCAGGACACAGCCGCTCTTTGGTCCAGTCCAGCAAGTCGAAGGTCCCAGCAGCACCAAGCTATGTCGGCGCTTACGTCCGCGCAACTGCACGTCAAACGTAGCTCCACGCGTCTCCACGCCCCACCTGGTGGCGTATCGAGCCTCTCCTTCGGTAGGTGGTCGTCACTTCAGCTTACCATTGGCTTGCTCTACAATAACTCAAATGCATCGCATCTTTTTAGGTTGTGGTGGTCTGGGTTCTACCTCTCCAGCAGAAGAAGTGCCGCATACCAAGGAAGAGCCTGCATTCTCTCACCCAAGTAGCAGTAGTCGGTACGCACCGCCTCCTACGGGCTACAGTAACAACAATGCCTCAAGTGGCTACCCAGGCTACTCTACCCCTCAGCATGATCCTGCCCCACACAACAGCTACGCCCCTCCCCAACAGCAGTCATATCAGCAGCAACCGTACCAGGCGCAGGTGTACCAGCACCAACCCTACCAGCAGCAGCAACCAGCCTACAATCCGAATAGCTACGGCAACAACAGCTTCTCGAACCCAAACTACGCCGCCACCAACAACGGTCTTCAAGTCGGTCGACCTCCATCGTCGCGTTCGAGCTGCCACTCCAGCTCGAGTTCCCGCTCTTGGGGGTCGCAACCGCCGCTCACATCCTCCAAGCGGGACCAAAATTGGGAGAAGAAGCGGCAACTGTGGCTGGCACGCAAGAACAGCGGCACTTTCGGCGAGTCCTGTCCACCCACGTCAACTTCAACTTGGAGTGCTGGTCACGTGCTGGACGACGGTGCGAATCCACCATCGCCGCTGTCCAAATTCATGCACCAGCACGCACAGCAGCAGCAGCAGCAGCAACCGCCGCCGTCTCCAACCGCCGAGTTTCAGCGAATGGGTACCGCCAGCAGCACGCGCAGCAGCTTCGTTCCGCAGTCCTATTTGACGCCAGGCCCGACTGTGGCAGCGGGAAGTTCGTATTCTCGCCGAGAGTCCCGCGGTGGTCTGTCCACGGCCTCCTCGACTTCGTCAAGTGGTGGTCGCAGACTGCAACCTCCTGGTGGTCATTGTCAGTGGTCGTTGGGTTGACCTGGAATCTAGGCCTCAAACTTAGCAGTAGAGTCTAGGCCTGCAGCTTGAAGCTTGGCAAGCGAAACCGGTGGCACTGCGCCGAAATAAATGTGAGAAAATTGGTACTTGAACCTGAGCTGGTGCTCCTTGAAGAAAACGCCAAGAGGAATCGGGTGAGACGCCCATATGGGTGCCTGGATGGCGCCAAGAACTGCCTTCTTTACAAAACAGACGTGGCGTAGTCCCGATGTAACCTGCAACCTCACAACGTGCTGTTGCTGCAGATCACAACAACATGGGGCTCGACACCGAAAATCAAGAAGAAAATGAGATCTTTAAGGGCGGGTTATCGCTTCGAATAAATACGAGGTTCTGTGCTCGAGAATAATGAATATGGGGCTGTCTCGACGTCGCGTCGACGGTGGAGAGGGGCGACTCGCACCTGTACCAGGCTGCCTCTCCGAGTCTTGGTTCTTCACCAACAGATCAGCCGCTCTAATAGTAGATAAATTCACTTGTCCTGTGTCTATCCTTCACCGCTTGGGCGAGATAGACAGCATGATGAAGGCCGACATGTCGAAGGCCTGTGCTTGCCGCTTGTCCAGCGGGTCGATACATCGTGAGTCGCGAGGGAAGCACAGTCCGCGAAGTAAGGGCTGGGGTCTCTGGCGACGGCAGCATCACAACCTGTTGGGGCTTGGCCAGTGTGACCAGAGGACGCCCAAGCCCATTGTAACATCCTTGTCCTGGATGCCGAAGTCGTTAAAGCTGTTGGTGATCTCCGCTACCCGCTGCTTCTTCTTCCTCAGCAGCATGTTCTCGCGGGAATTCCGTCGCAGTGGTAGACTGTCGTCGTCCATCACGCACGTCTTGTCTAGGGATGAACTTAGTAGCACTTCGTTACTGAAGTCGTTCATCTCCAATGTGAACTGTAGTGAGTGTCGTTCCTGTAGTTCCTGGTCGTCGGCTTCGTCCCCGCTGCTGACTGGGCTGGCGCGTGATCGTTTAAATCTGTGATTGTTTCCATCGATGCATCGCGTCCAGGTGTCGCTAGTTCTGTTGTCGGTTCCTGCCTCTTGGGCTAGTGCTACTAAGTCCTCGCAAGCTCTTGATCGCTTCATGTGTGCGTAAGCTTTGGCCTTCGAGTTGTCTTCTCGGCCGGCAGATTGCGTTTTGAATGTGGCTATTCCGTCGGGAGAGTGAGTTCGAGTGGCAGGCGTCCACTGTCTACATTGCGTAAAACAACGCACAATTCGGAGTCAAGAAATCAAGCAAGAGCGCGGAGCAGACGGGGCGAACGGAGGAGAAAAGGGTCAGCGAGTTAAGGGACGTTGGCCAATCAAATAACGACATTGCCTAAGCCACCACCCCTTCCCCCACCAATTTCAACATTGTGGTTGAACCAAGGCCTGCGAAACGGTTGCCTGCAAAAATTGGTGCTAACAATATCCAGGAAACCAATACAATCACTGTTTAAAAGACCTTCACAGAACGTATACCCGCCGGAAACGCATGCTTTAAACGTGGGCAAATCTTTGCAGTGTGCGCTGCAGGACAACTTTGTCCTTCACACAGGGTGGCAGGGCAACAACGCGCCGATGAATACGCGGCGGCGTCGCCGTAGTATCGACCCGCACCACCAAAGCAGGCGGCCGCTACCCGGACTGTCCAGATGGCCTGGTCCATCCCGGCTGGCTGGCAGTCTCAGAGACGGAGGACGAAGTTTTCTGGCGGTTTGGCGCTGGTATCTTCGTCTGCCCAACTTCAAGCGGAAAGCAAGGCCGCGCTGGGCTTCGAGCCCAAAGCGTGACAGGCCGATGAAATCTCGACCGACCGAGCCGTTTCCTCGACGTAATTTGCACGGCAACTCGTGGAGGAAATTCCGTGGTGTTACTAACTCAAGGCTTAACTAACGCTAAATCGTCGTATCTTCCGAAACGCATGTTGAAGTTCCGCCCCACATCGAGTCAGAGGCAGGCCACACACTTGAATAAAGAGGGGCGCGTGCAGCCGGAAAGACGCCAGCGCCGCTTGCGCGTCACGAGTAATTCGTCCTGCCTGGGCACAAAACGGACGCTAATTCGCTGCAGCCGATTAAAGGCCAACAAATACTCGTCTACAGCTTTGCCGACAGTTGTCGACGCGCCTCTGCTGGCTGAAGCACTGCAACATGCGGACTGCGCATTGCGGAGACTACGTGTACGTTTAGGCCCGCGCCCTGGTGCCGAACCAACTGCAGCTCATATGTTTTGCCGCGCGAGTTGAACGTCCACCGAGATGAGTATAGCAGTTTAATGTTGCCTACGTCGACAATATGCGCATGGGCAGATCTGAGGCGAGATAGAACGCTAGAGCTGCTTTTCCACCCATCGCAACGCATTGCTCCTGCGTGTTCATCGTCAGCGACGACCCGACGGCGAAAGCTTATAGCAGCCCAGTCTTCTGTTTACCGTGTTCGTAGTTACAAAGCTGCCCTATCCGGTTGAAGCTGCTTGCAACGCCTTGAAGCTCTCATTTAGCAGATCACACAGTAATCTGGAAACATGAAAATTCCTCCAATTCTTAGTCATGTGACGAGGGGTCTGCTACTTTACCTAGGGTCCGCTGATCCATCTGGGTGAGGCTTCGCTCATTGTTGCTCACATAGCAGATTCGCAATGTCTTGGAATCCATTGCGAGCTGCCACTTGCGCTGCTGTCGATTCCTCATCATCCTTCAGCTCGAGCAAACTGCTGTTATTGCAGTGCCGCTTCAACAGCAGCCGAACTGCGTCCCCGTTCCCTTGTCTAGCTGCAATGTGCAGCGCTGTTTCACGCTGGGCTGTTAGCTGAGTAGACACACTGGCCCCTGCGTCCAACAGCACCGTCAGCGTGGTCACGTTGCCACTGTACGCTGCCGCGTGGATCGGCGCCCAGCCGCGGTAGTCCGTGGCGAGAAGATCGGCGTGGTGGTTCAGCAGCTCTTGCACTGTGGCTTCGGAGCTCGCCAGCACTGCAAAGTGCAGCGGGTGGCGTTTAAATATGCGTTTCTCCACGGCGTCGACGTCGGCTCCGTTCTGCAGCAGCAGTTGGGCCTCCGCGGCATTTCCCCGGTCGCAAGCCCAGTGCAGTGGGGTGAGGCCGTATTTGTCCAGCGCCATGGCCTGCGTGGCGTCTTGGCGCAAGATTTCGCGCAAATCCTCTAGTTCGCCATCACGCGCCGCCGCGTGGACGGGCGTGGTGTCCACCTCGTGGAGCTCGTCCACGCCCACCTGGTGCGGCTCCTGTTGGTTCTGGGACTCGAGGCTCGTCATGCTCTGGATGCGAGATGTGATGCCAGTTCAATTATGACGTAGCGTTAAACGCAATTCTTCTCAAAATTTAAACTATGATTTTCTCGCTATTTGATTGAAGAAGCCGGCAATGGTTTGCCCGTTCTCGCCCTATGTGACCAAGACGCCGTGGTTGAAGCAATCTGCACTATCCTTGACTCGACCGAAATGACAATAATTTACCACCAATGCAGACCTCGCTACACAAAGCCAGTGGGCTTTGAAGCCCACCGAGCTACCAGTGGCCGTTTGCGTTTCATTGGCTTGAGCTGGATCAGATGGGAGGCGGCGGTCATCGACTCACGTGAGCGGCGCTGAGCCCCAAAGATACCGACTGGCTCTGTAAAGCGGATTGGCCTGTTTAATCGTGACGCTCGAAGCGAGCTCACGAAGCATGCAAGCGCACTTGCCTCAAGCGGACCTGTGACACTGAGCAACTGAGAACGCATGTTACGGTAACCCAGCCCGGCTCACGCATATCGCCCCAGCTATTGTACCGGTCACTGCTGTAGTGATCATAGCGACAATCGCTGCATTCTGCTGCAGCCCTGCACAGAGGAGCGAGAAAACCCGTGGGAATGCAGAGACATGGACATCCATACCACCGATACGAGACTGCTTAGGGAAACGTGCACATCAATGCAGCGACCATCAAGTAAGCGACGGTGGTGTGTGGTCTGCCTCCACCCAATATTGGTCATGGATAAGAGAGGGTAAACAGTTGCAAACAACGTGCCATGGCCATGCTCTTGACGGTTTTCGCAGCGCTGTCCACTGGGATGGTGGACTCTTCTGCACGTCACGTCGGTACGTTGTACCATTTACACTGCATGGACTAATGTAATGATGGCATCTACAACTCCCAGCTCTCCTTGGCAGCAGCACGTCGTGACGTCCGCAGACTTGGCAGGTATTGGAGACCAGCGCCCACAATGGGTCTACATTGCAGCACGAGCATTTCCAGAATTAGGCACAGTTTCCAAGGCTAAACGTGCACGGAAGGCAGGGATTCTGCTGTTCAACGGCCAACCACAAGTGCCTACTATCACTCGCGCTGCTCCAGACGATGTCCTGGCCTACTGCAGTCCTGAACAGCATACCCAGACAACTAGTACTCATGTCAATAATAGCGAGGCACAGAATTGGCTGAAGGTCTGCAGGACGCAAGGACTGCGTATCGTGTACGAATGTGACAACGTGGCAGTGGTCGTTAAGCCTGTGGGCATCCACGTCAAAGGCCGTGGCAAGCGGACGGTGGAGAGGGCGCTGCTGTTGCTACTACAAAAGCAAAACCTTGAAATCGACGACTTTGTGCTGCCTGTGCCCCATGCAGTGCATCGGTTGGACTACCGTGTGGGTGGACTGCTGCTCGTGGCTAAAACCAGGCAGATGGAGGTGGAATTGTCGGCGCAGTTCGAGCGACACTTTGTCATGAAACAGTATCGAGCGATCTTGGTCGGCAGGGTGAACAAGGACAAGAACTTGCACATGGACGCTGGAACTGGTACTACTAACCTGCAGCCGATTGTGCTGCCAAAGGCACTACAAGAGATACGCGACGAGCTGCAGCTTTTAGACAGCCCCATCGACGGTAAACCGTGCCTCACTGCCATGCGGATTGTAAACACGACACGCAGGTGAGTCGTTTGGTATGCTTACTCTTCGGCTGATTCTTATCGTGCTTCCCATCTCGTGAACGTGTTGCAGTGCGCGATACGACTGGATAACCACCGTAGACCTCTGGGTGCTCACAGGACGTAAGCACCAACTTCGTATCCATACAGCACGAAGCGGCCATCCGATCGTTGGTGATGATCTATACCACGATGCACAGAACGTGGTGAAGGAGGACGAGAAAGGTAAATTCATTGCTGAAGATGGAGAACATCAGCAGGAGGTAGTGCGTGGAATGGGTTTGTTCCTGTTCTCGGTTGGCGTGGCTTTCGATGATACAAATGGCAACAGGCGAAATTTTCGCATTGCCGAGCCTAACAAGTTTGCGCGTTTCCGACACTTCTGCGGTCTGAATTGGAGTAGACAAGCTGCTCGTCAAAGTAATGTGGGTTAATTTGATTTGGACTAGTCTGCAAAAGGAACATCGTGGGCTAATAAATGATCGGTGTTTCGTAATGGTACGTGGAGGCGGCTGTCATTCACGGCATCCCTCGCCATTAGTGACAGCAAACCCATGCACCCATGCATCTAGTGTACACGCTCAAAATACGACGATTCTCGTGTCGTAGTATGTACAGCAGCCTTCCGCTGTCACTTGGCTGTTCAACGCATAGGTCTACTGCTGTGGCACCACATTTTGCAGAGCCACAAGTAATTGTGCGGCTGTTGGTCGACACCGTGGGTCAGGATGGAGACACCCCTGCAGTATCCATCGAGATAGGTCCGAAATCGGCCGTGCGTATCGAAGCTCGCCGGTGTACTGAGCCATCATCGTCTTAACATCCGCGAGAGTGGATTTATCCGGGCAGATCGGGTGCTTTCCGGTGACCATCATGCAGTACACAATGCCCACCATCCACATGTCTGCTTTCTCAGCTGTGGCTTCGCAGTCACCCCGGTTTGGGCGGAAGCATTCAGGAGGAAGGTATCGCAGTGTGCCGACCGTAGAGTTTGATGTAGCAGACTTAGCATCACGCGCCAAATCGAAGTCGGTCAGCTTCACGCACCCATCGTGGTCGATCAAGATGTTGGATGGCTTCAAGTCGTAGTGGGCAACGCTCATCTACAAGGACAAAATAAAGGGTCAATCAATCATGAAGCATCGGTAAAAGTCATCTAAGACGTGTGACTTACATCCTCGTGCAGGTATTTCAGCGCACTCAGAAGCTGCGAGATCACCTTGTAAGCTGAGTCATCGTCGAAGTACTCAAACACCTCGATGAGATGCTGCAAGTCTGACTGGACGCTTGCTACTGTAAATGCCGTGTACTGCTGCTGTTGGTATCGGATGAGGAAGGGCACGTCACCGACCTGAACGATGTTGGGGTGGTTGAGTTTCTGAATAACGAAAACAAGTTAGTAAGGAACTGGTAGACTTTTGAGTGGAACAGAATGCAGTCGTACCGAGTGAGTCTGGTGCTCACGCTGCGCGTGTCGGATTGATGTCGACAGCTTGAGAGCACAGGCTTGCTTGTTGTTGGCATAGTCGATGACATCCCACACTTCTCCGTTGCCTCCCTTGCCTCGAAGACGGAGAAGTAGGAAGCGGTTACCAAGGATCGGAAACTTAGAAAACGGGGAAATCTTTTCAAGCCGCGTAAGCATCAACTCTTGCTTGTGGCTAGTTTCTTGGCGCTGCAAATACACAAAAAGGCACCGTCAAAATCAAAGTCATACAGTGCACGACTCCAGCTAAAAGTTGCTTACGTAGAACATGCGGATTTCTTCCTCAAAACGTGACCGTCGGTCTTTGACCCAATTGGCATTTCCTTTTCCCATTGCATCTCGGACAGCGTTGTCATGAAACCGCTTTTCGGCCATGATGTTTTCTCTTCGTCCACCAGGAATGAAGAAGACATGACTGTAACAGGAACGACAAACACGCACAGAGTTAGGATTCATGTCGCCAGCTTTTGTTTCTCGTCGAGCTGTACGTACGAGTCTCGCTCTTCCACCTTGCCCCACTCCTCGAACTTTTGGCCCTGCTCAAAGTATCGCTGGAAAACCTGCTCTTGAATGTTCCATCGGAGTTGCTGTCACCACAAAAAAAAAGAGTAAGACCTCGTTAGTTCTCTCTTGTCTAGGTACAGAGTTGAAAGTGTAGCCAGTTATTTCCCAGCAACATACACACCTCCATCTCGTTTTCTTCCACGTCAGTAGCTCGGTATCTGTACACGTCGCTCACCAACTGCACGATCTGCTGGGTGTGGTTTGTGCCTGTTCCTGCTACAAACGTGATGGTCGTCTCTGGTTCAGCCTTGACTGTGTTATCGTCCACCGTAGTGTCTTCCACCAGCACCGTCATCTGATCTGCCTGGGTCATCTCTGGCGTAGAATTGAGCAAGCGGCTCATGGGGATCGGAGCTGCTGCCATTTGCATCTTTGGCTCTTGAGGGGTGCAGAACACGTGCTTGGCCATGCCACAGTTCACTTTCCCCACTTTGGGCAGAGGGAAACGGTCTGAGATGGATGAGAAGCCGTTTACAGCATCGCCTGCTGTAATTGTAGATACCACCACCGTCTTGACTGTAGCCGAGTACTCGACGTCGACCATGGCGTCATAAGGCACGATCTCCTCCTTCACTTCAGCCACACGAGCCACAGGCGCCACTGCCAACAGATTCGGCGTCGGCGACGACCGTGTGAGCACTGTGTTGGGTTCATCGCTGAACATTTCGTCGTCCGAGTCCATTGCGCCGCTGTAGTTGCCAGCCACGAACTGTACGTTGTTGTCGTTGTTGTTGTTGTTGCCATTGGCGCTGTAGCCCCCGAACATGTTCGGGTTGAAAGTTTTGAACCCCTCTGAGCTGTTGTAGGCGGTAGCTTTAGGCTGCAGCTGTGTAGGCTTTTAGAAAGAAGAGAGAGGCAAAAAGGCAAAAGGGCCGAGGGGTGTGGGGGACGAGTGAGAGAGTGCAAGTGACGTCGAAAGTCGTTTCTCCGTTTCTCGCTTTCTCGTCGCGTGAGCTCCGTTGGGGTGTGTCGTTGATGGCGTTGACGGGCGTTTGACGGCAACAGCAACCGCTAACGCGTGACGCTTCTTCTACTTATAGCGCGGAACGGTGAATGCGAGACTGTGAGGAAACGAGATCAGGAGGGATGACACGAAAGAAGAAAACTTAAATTTCATACCGAAAGAAAGAGAAACGAAAGATGTCACCCCACCCAGATTTGTGATTGTTTTTCCGTAGAACAACTTCAAGAAGTCGGTATACTGTAGCCAAGTGAGAAAGAGGCGACGACATTGCTGTAACGTCAAAAGGCAACCAACGGACAAATAAAGAGGAGTTTCCTGCGCTCGTGTGTGCACGCGTGGATGCCAATGCCGTTTTGCATGGGATACATGTAATGAGGTTGCGCTCCAACGCGTGGTGCTCCGTCGCATCCGAATAATCAGTCAACTTTGCAAATCAACTCGAGCTCCTGACCTCACGACCGCCATTCCACAAAGAAATTGTAGATGGGAAGGCGAGCAGTGGTTGCTACAGGTCTACACTTAAAATTAGGGGGGCACTTTACTGCCACAACAACTGGCTGCAGGCTCCCAGGCAATAATCGTAGTACTAACTTTCGTCCATCGTGGCGGTCGGAATGGCCTGAGAAAGCCTCAAACGGCAAGGTGTCGAAGACTTGTTTGCCGATAAAAGTGGCTGCTATAACGGAGTAGGTAGACATCAAGGTTGCTGTGGCGACCCACAGCAAGCACTCTTGCCCCGACAAGCTGCCGTGCGTGACGCGAAATCAGGTCGCCTGGTGTATGTAGCACTCGAAACGCTCAGGCAGAAAGACGAGAATAGTATAGGTGCCGTCTGCCATTGCTGATGTCCATTGCGGATTCCGCAATGCAGAGCCATCGTATTGGACAAGTGCTGCGGCGTCGGCTCGTTCAGTATGGTCGCTGCTTTCTCTACATTGAGGGCTGAGTAGAGTGAGACAAACGCGTGATGACACAATAATAGTGATCAACTGTCATTGACTGAAGAAATCAGGAGGTATGCAATTTAATCATTGCCACAGCCTCAGATTTCAGTATAACTTGGGGAATATTCACTGGGTTGCATTTAGTGTTGTCTACCGGGCTAAACTCTGAGCTTACATGCCGCTATTCTGAAGATACGTTGTTTACCTTCAACGAAGGTGCAATCCAAGTTGGAGTGCAATCATCCCACAAGTAACACAACTGCTGCTTCGCATGCCAATGAAAGGTGCAAATGCAGTCTGTACCACAACGGAAGCTGCATCCGATACCGTTAGAAATGTCGCGCGTGTGGCCGGTTTACGATGGATATGGGATCGTATAACTCTATCTACTCGTGGACTTAGTGTTGAGAGCAATATGAATGAATATACAATGAAGTACCAGCATGCACACCTGAGCTTATTTCACTTCAACTTCACCTCCTTTAGAAATGGGATTTTCAAATTTAGAAAATGGGATGTGTTAAAAAATGCCACCTCAATCGATAAATTTAGTAAAAAGATCAAGCTCAACACCACATCGAGGTTAGAGATCAGCAAGGACATGTCCATTTCCTTGCTGTGGTGTATGCAGCGTCTGTACATGCATTTATATATATGTATCTGCGTTCAAGTTTGCATTTTCATTTAGGTAACTCGTATTGGAAATGAACACATCGCAGACCATTGTTCAATTCGAAAATTGCCCCATCTTTGTCATTTTTGAGAATGTCTGTCAAAGCCGTTAGAAATGTGACATTTCTAACGACAAGTTTCAAAGAGTTCCTACATTTTATTGACGGTGTTGCTTTACATGGCATTTATAAGGCTTAGCATACTGCGCGTCGGTAGGGTATCTGTCTAAAGTTTGCCACTCGTTATGTTGCAACCCCCAAATTGGGTAAAATCCATGAAAGCGCGTTCTGATTGGTCCCTTGAGTCCCACGCCCATGTCGTTTTGTCGCTTGTCGATACTTACTCGTGGACAACCGACAACCAGCCTTCGTAGAGATATGCACAGGCGTGATGGTATGCTCGTTCGACGTCAACACCAACAACACACCTCAGGAAGGCAGTCTACCGCCGTTAGAACCTCGCCGTATGGCCAAACTGGAAGTCTGCACGACAGGACCGTCGTCTCAGAAAATGGACAAACTTAACACCAAGACCAAGCAACCAGAACACGAAATGGAGCCGCAGGACGCCAATTCGAAACCTTGTCAGCGACTGCTGCAACTCAGTGGATTCCTGATCGAGGTGTTGGACCAAGACGAGGAGCTGGACGAGCGTTCACTGCCCTACTCCTTCCAAGTGAACACATTCAAGCTGCAGTTGCAACCGGACGGTAGCTCTACCAGTTCTTTGAGTGACTCTCTAATACTAACAGCCACCGACGATGAAGCCAAGAAAGTTTGGGTGAAGAACATCAAATACTGGAACCGCTACGGCTGGAGGGATATCGTGCAAGTGGCTGCCGAGCGTTGTGACCTTGTGAAGCTGCAGATGATGCTACAACACGTTGACCAGATGGAAATGCGTTCGTATCCACGCTATAGCAGCGACGAGACGTACTGCCGATCGCAGAACAGCGCCATGATGATATATGGCGGACGTAGCAGCTACAGCGGCCACTCGTCTTGTGCCACGAGACGCAACACCAGACGACGGTTCTACCGCACGGCCATCCCAGGTTCGTTCGCACCGCCGTCATGAAGACGATGTCTCTGACCCCACGGCAATGCATGCCTGCTTGCCAGTTTGCCACGCCAACGGGTGTACATAACTTATTTCCAAAAGACTTACGGACCGCACAGCTAGGATTTCAAGCTGAACGAATGAACTTACTTAACTTTTCTTACGAAGGACATTCCTTTTGCTACAGTACTGATGGCTCAATTTGCAATGCAACCGTAGGGAGTGCAGATCTGCTGGTAAGCAGCTAACGTATTCGTTAGAGCACCAGTCATACTTTGCAGTTCGGCCTGCTATGTTGTCCAGTAACACACTGCGGTGCGACTGACACGAGAGCAATCGTCTCCTAGATTTGTACCAGTACGATGTGGTCTTGGCACGAAGCTGTTGACAAAGAAATTGTATTTCCGACAACAATCATGTACTGGGCCATTGTTGGCCGATCTATTGTGAGCCCTAGCGCTCTACGGGGCGTGTATCCTACATGGCAATCATTACACCGTCCTGCCGCCGGCCCTGTGGTAATCACAAATGAAACTCGGTACATCAGACACGCGAAATGTTTGTCCGAGTAGAATCCAGATCCTCGGAGAGCAAGCCGACAGTAGACTGGGTGGTTGATGTAGTCGACATTGGCAGATTGTCGTTGGGAAGCCGCAGCTTCGCAAGTCGTAGGCGGCGGTCGCGTCTCGCTTTTATGTTCTTCGCACGCGGCTGGCGCAGTGACGTGCCGCACACACGGCAAAAATTAGCGTCTTCTTGGTGCAACCGCTTGAAGCATCGTGGGCACTCGATCACCTCAGTCAGGATATCCTGTGACCCCGCTTGGTTCAATATGAGTGGGCAAGCGATAATGCCGTAACCCACAAACATGACGACAGTGGCAAGCATCCGGCCAATAATTGTCTGCGGGGAGATATCACCATACCCCACTGTGGTCATCGTCACCACCGTCCAGTAGAGGCTGATCGGGATGTTGGAGAAGTCGTGACTATCACCTTCAATGAGGTACATAGCGCACCCGATAACGAGGATCATCGTAAAAAGCGCCACCAGGAACACTGCGATGCGTCTCTTATTTGACTGGATGTTATCACTCAGTGCAGCACCTGCATCCACGAAGCGCGCAAGTCGAAGCAGACGAAACACGCGCAGCACTCGGAAAATGCGCAGCACCGCAAGATGTAGCAGTGGCCTTGCTTCAGGCAGGATAAACCCCAGGTACGATGGCACCAGTGCACACACATCCACGAAGCCCATCAGGCTGAAGACGTATCGACCTGGCTGGCGCAGACATACAAGGCGTAATAAGTACTCCACCGAAAACACCACAGTGAAGAACGCCTCCAACGCCAGCATATAGTCTCCAATATCATCTCTACAACATCACCATCGTAACAACAGTCAGCATCTATCATATTCATTCAGTACAGCCACATCACCAATACTGTACCTGATATCGTCTACACTATCCAGCACAGCTATTAGCACACACAAAATAACACCATACCATCACGAATTAGCCCCCATTCAATTCCCACGTCCTTTTGCATTCACTCACCAACTACTACACTCATAGAAACCATCACTAGCAGCACGAGTGCCACGCGTTGACCTGTGGGTGTGCTGCTCTTGAACATGATCTGATACACTCCTTCCCAGCCTTTTCTGGCGCCACCTTTCACGTCCACGTCCACTACAATCCCATTCACTCGGAAGCGAGGGTCGTGACTTAATTCGTGAGCCAATTTATCCCTCGAAGCGTTCAGTTCTTCTTCGTCCTCGTCCATGATTTCATTATCGGAAGGCGATAGGTCTACAGTCGTGGGGCGGTCGATCTCGCGTTTCTGGTGGCCATTTTCCATCCGTCGGCCATTTTGGCCGCATCTGTGAACCCCACGGGGCTCATGTCTACCTTGCTGTCCACATGACCGTACTCTGGCTCCTTCTTGTCGCTCTTGAGCTCCTTCAGATGCGATAACATCGTCTGCGCCGTAGCTTCAGCCCCAGTGTGCAGGTAGAGCGCCAGATTTAAAATAAATTGGCCAATCAGAAGGTTATCCTAATGATTTTCGCTAATTGGTTGAAACTGAGTCATATGAAATTGGCCACTTCAACTTCAGTCTATAATTTGCCTGCATACTACGCGGATGGCGGACGAGAGCGACGTGTTCGAGGACTGCGACTCAGACTTCGATGAGGATGCAGACTGGACCTTCACGGATGGAGAGAGCGCGAGTGTCCTGCAGCTTATCGGCGGCGCAAGTCCTGTCAGGTATGTGACTGAGGGGCACCAAGCACCGCCAGCTGCAAATCTGTCTGCGAGCACTCAACAAACTGCAGCTAAAATACATCCTGGGGGCTCTGATGAGGAATTGTTAAATGAACTTTTCCCAGAGAAAAAAACAGAGACAGCTGATGTTACGATGCAGCAACAAAGTAATGGAGGAGACCGCCGCAATTCCGAGTGTGAAGTGGAGTGGGCATTGATGGCGCTGGAAGAGCATGAACAATTAGGACACAGTAGGAGTAAGGCCACATCTGCACGGAAAGATGGAGAAGATTTTGTGAGTTTGTTTGAGGAAATGTATGGGGAGATACAGCCATCACGCTATCTACGCCGTCACCTCCCGCGAAGGTGACAATGGCCTACTCTGATGCAAAACAAAAGCAACCTTTGCTGATGAGAAGAGAGATACACCACCTAAGCAAATTGATACTACACCCAAGCCTGCTGATAGCCAGCCAACTATTGGGGTGATTGAGAGGAAGTTCGTTGAGAACACCCCAGAGACAATCGTCCCTGTCGAAGTTCTCGATACGCTGCGTCTTATTTATGATGCTGTCATTGCAGTGAGTGGTTGAGAATGAAGCTTGTGGTGTATGACATATGAAATGATCTTCAGGCAACTAACGTTATTGATGTGCGGTGAAATCGCAGGGTGGAGACAATATCCTGTCAGTTGTAAACCATGCCACCAAAATTCTCTGCCTTCCTGATGATCCCTGTCCAGACCCAGGTTATTCCTTGGAGTCATTTGCTAAAGTGGTGTGTGTTCTGGAAGAGAGCCTATATCGGCAAGAATTTGTTCAGTCATTCGCTTCAAGTCGCGAAGAACGGTGCGTTAGTCAAGCGCTGCAAGTCACTTGGTGGTGTGCAATGTGAATTCAAACTGACGGCGTTATTATTTGCATACCACTGCAAATAGGATCGAGCTCGTCTTTGTTGCCCTTGATGATACGTTACGTGTGCTCCCTCCAAACTATCGCGTCAAGTGGACCAAGACAATGGACATGCTCCCCGTGTTCACAAAGGTGAGCTGGATCGACTCAATCGCATTTGAAAAACAAACAAACAGAATTCTTACACTTTCTCCTTCGCACTCTCATAATGATTCAGATGCAGATGCAAACCAACTCTCAGGCGGGAATGCCCACACCAACGGACAAGAATCTGTCTACTCTTCATATCGATATGCCATTGACTCCGACCTTGCCAACACAGGCCAAAAGCAAAACAAAGCAAGGCTCAACACTAGCAGGGTGGGCTACGTTCCGCCCGGAAAAATGCCAGCACGTCGACAAGAGCTTACCCTCATGGACACGGTTAGGTCAAAGCAGGCTGGTCGATCGTCAAGTACGGGTAGTAAGCCTCGTGTGCTCATTCGGCAGTATCAACCTGCGACGCGCCGCATGCGCTGCAAAACATACAATCCAGAAGAGAGGGAGCTTACATTTCGTCCAAGAATTAACAGAAAGTATCTGAGGCAGCGGAAGGGGGAACACACGCAGCAGAAGGGAGACTTTACAGTGAGGATGCAGGAAGATATTTCTTATCGACGCTTACAAAAACAACAGCAAGAAAAGGAGCGAGAGCAATTCGAACAGCAGCAAGCGGAAAGCACGTTAGTGGACACGCTAATCGCCAAAGGTTCACAGCGCATACTGCTTAAAAACGGCATGTGGTCCGAGTCGTTAGAAGAAAGACTCAGTAGGCTTGCGATGCACCGCACTAGCGGTGGGGCTGACAGCTCGCGATCGAGAAAACGTCGCCACAAACAGCAGCAGCGAAAACTGCAGGCAGCTTCGATCGCCTCGAGAGCTTGCGAATCTTTATATCAGCGAGCCATCGAGCAAAGAAGTCGTGAGGCAGAGCGAGTGCAAGAGGACATCCTCGACATCGAGTACCAAAGGAATCGGCCGAAGATGAGTGAACGCTCGCTGCGCGTGATGAAAGCAAGAATTCGGCAGGAACTTTCACAACTATGCGCAGATTTGCGGTATCACACAATGAAAGCTGGGGGTGCGAACGTTGCTGAAGTTCCATGTGATGAAAGTGATTCCAGTCACAGCGATGCATCCTATGTGACGTTCGTCCAGTTTTCTTGTGCGCTACTATATTTCGGCTTTGTGGCAGACCTGAATACGCCGTGGCAAGGCGGAAGTAGCGACGATAGCAGTACTGAGTATACCTTGCTGTGGCATTCCTGGACAGTTTTCACGGAAGATGGCACCGGCGTTGCAGCACCTAAACTGGCGATCAAGGTGCTCGAGAGAGTGCTCTTTGCAGTTATCCTTGGAGACCGCTTTGGAGGACACCAACAGCTACAGGGCCGCGAAGTACAAGTTTTGCTTCAGCTCTTCCGAACCAACTACTATGCTAGAAAGCACACGCCGTTGAAATCTGAACGAAGCAACGATGTGGAAGTTCGCAAAACTGCAGATCAAACGAGTAAACGAAGTTCCTCTCGACGCGGCCGTGTCCACTATTCACTCCACGGAAAGCCCATTCAAAACGGAGATCTATCTGGGACGGACCCTCTCGGTGAACGGGAGCGTTTGTTACAAGCGAAGATCGACCAAATGCGCGAAGAGAAGTCGCGGCAGGAGCTTAAGGGCTGCACCTTTCACCCCAAAATTACAGGGAGTCCCAGGGCATCCAATTCCTGTAACCATCGACATATTCACGAGGCCCATTCATCAGATCCCACCAGCATCTCCTCGACTTTTGAGAGGCTCTATAGCGATGCATTCCAACGTCAGAACAACGTGCTGGAGAAATACTTGGAGGCCAAGCTGCACCGAGAAGAGATAGAAAAGCGCGAATGCAAGGTGCGCCCGAGCTACGTGAATGGCTTGACGATCGAAGAACGGCTCAACAAGTTACACGTGGCACTTGCAAATAACGCGTTACCCGTGGACTTCCACAAGAAAATCGACTCGATGCGTACCGCCACAGAGATGAAGGTATTAGATGAACAAGCCAAGGCCCAGCGACTACAGCCTGCACATTTCAAAAGAGCCCAAGATGGTCGAACCATCGTACTTCCCTTCCGGTTAGCAACAGAGATACGAGCTGTTTTAGGTGCTGAGCTGAAGAAGAATCGGCAGCAAGCTAAGAAACGACCCCGCGACCGGGTTTTGAAAGACTTGCGACCGTCTAGTTTCGTGGACGAGCAAGAGGTTCGAGTGCCAGTGGACAATCGCGATGAGCCCGATGATCTTGATGCGACAGATGCAGAGATATGCCTTGATGTCCATTTATCTCCCTCCGAAACCCACCAACTATACTTGAACAGTCACGACGATCCACAAGAAGCAGTAGCAAAGTTTGCGCAGCGGTTTACCCTGAGCAACACGCAGAGGCATTTCCTCGTTCAGCTGGTCGAAGCTCGGTTAGAACAGATCGAACAACTCCACGTCTAGCTTATCTTGACGCCCAGGCATGCTCTCGAACGGTTCGTTGGTGGCAGAATTGGATTTCCCCAAATACTGTCATGCGTTCATGCTTGAAGCGGTGGGTCAATATCAGGAGTCTCACGGTTGTTACGATATCGAGTGGAACATTTTCTTCGGCCATAATATGACGCACCAACGTCGGTGGGGCTGCACTACTGCTACGCTCAGGTAATTACAACAGGCAATGCCTTCACCAGTATTATAGCGAGGGCCACTTCAACTTGCAAATCAGTTCAAGTCAGTAGGCACGCTTTCTCCTCGACTGTTTTCTAGTTGCGACCTTCACGACCAGGAAACAGTACGAGTTTTGCCAAGTTAGCGACACACAAGGAGTTCTACCTCGAGACAAGGAAATAAGGTATGAAAAGCATCAATCTTCCAACTCGGGCGCTGAAGCGCGCACTGCGTCAAGCAGAACGGGAGCTGAAGTGCAAGACGCAGGAGATGCAGCAGCTTGCTCTAACGGCTGCGTGCGCGCGGATCGAAGTTCTTGAGCTGACAGCTCTTTGCCAAAAGAAGGACCGGGTGATCAAAGAGAAGGACCAAACAATTCAGGAGATGAACGCGATTATCCAGGAGTTCGAACCAGAGGATTTTATGTGAGATAGAATGAATATTCACGCCCAGTTTCGCAGCGGCAGCATTTAGAAGCCCGCAATGACAACACTTCATTTCAAAGAGATCAAACCTCGTGTGTACTAAGAAAGCAGTGGCTAAGCAACGCAAGATCGATACGAAGATTTCAAGAAACAGTTTTTAACGATGTTGTGCTGGCCCCGGCGACAGACGCAATCATGTAGAGCGAGCAGCTCCATTGTACTACCCAGCGAAGCTTATATCGCTTGCCTCTCATTGTGTCCTAACAATGAACGACGTGTCAATTAGCTCGAGTGTTTGCCACAATTTTCTGGCCAAGAGGCGAGATTGCCAGTTTCCGGCCGTGCAATGTGATATTAAGTCCTGCTCACTAATTCATTCGGTGATAGACGGCGGCAATGATATTAAGGATGATTGCGCTTCAACGAACTACCGCTGGCAAAATTAGCGTTGCCAACGATCCGTTGGGGATGCCGTTCCCTTAGTCTATTGCATCGTGAGGCGGCCATGAAGTTGGTGCAAGAACAGCTCCTGACATAGCACCAATATTCGCTATATGTCTTCGCGGTGATCAGCTACATGTAAGCGCAATTCGC
The DNA here is from genome assembly GCA_008080845.1 of Phytophthora kernoviae. Classification (NCBI taxonomy): domain Eukaryota; phylum Oomycota; class Peronosporomycetes; order Peronosporales; family Peronosporaceae; genus Phytophthora; species Phytophthora kernoviae. The sequence continues at coordinate 103,860 of VKKV01000540.1, read as the reverse complement.
TTCCTTAATGCCGATCTGTAGAAGAAATCATCCATTTGCTCCGACGAGATTCGTGAGGTGCTCTAGGCGTTGAAATTGAGTGCGAACTTTGTGTCTGCCCGCCATGAAATGTACTTGCAATCGCCTGATAAAGCAGAATGCCCAGAGCTACACCTGTCTATGGATAATCTCGCCGAGCCTGACTACAGTACATGTGTACGCACGCAGACACACACGGACCCATGCCTCGACATTCATTTATCTTCCCTTGAAAATCCACCAGTTGCGCCCCTGATGGAGGCAGTCGCATGATTTGCTCACCACGGTCCACGTCACTTCCAGCACAGTGCATCGAGGCTCAACTAAAACAGTTCGCGTATCTCCAGCTCTAGTTTGCTTGGCGTTTTCCCGGTGTCTGGTGAGCGGATGGTGAGTCTGCGGCTGGATTTGTCTGCGGTCAAGTCCATGAGCTCCACCACGAAGGTGTCCACGACCACGAACGGGGCGATCGTCTCCTGCTGGTTGCTCTGCAGCAGCATGTCGACGTCTTCGTTCCAGTAGAGTCCGAAGAGGTTGGTAGACTTGATACGGCACTTAAAGCGGTGGTCTGGACAGCACATGCACATAAATGTCAGAAGGACCATCGAGTGAGCGCAAGCCTGTCTGCATCTTGGCATTGAAGTGCGTCGAAGACGGTCCGAATCGGCAATGGCGAAGATTGGTGATCATCGCCAGCACCGTAACGCCGGGCCACACGAGAGGTACCTGTGCAGTCGCGACCGAGAGTCACGTCCAGCGGAACGGAGGTGTTCCCTCGCGGCTTGATCTTGCGGTACAGTGCAAGGCCAAGCATTGCAGGTGTTCCCCGTCAAGGTCCCACGAAGATAGTCCGTCCGCATAGAGCACAACCGGCGTCGAGGCCGAACACGCAAGAGCACGTCAAAGAAAAGCACAGGGGTTAATGATGCTGATCAAGTACCAATTGCAATGCCACGCAACCATGAAAGCACGCGTCAGCTGCACTCGGTGCGCGACGGACCGCCTGACGAGCAATATGATGACTTGACTTGACCGTTAATAGTTGACTCACCAGCAGCTCTGGGGAAGCGAAGAGCTCGTGCACCGCGAAGTACGAGTCAGCGCCGCTCAACGTGCGGCTGCATCCTCGCATGACTCGGTCGGCGACCAGTAGCGCTCGGTCTGGGTGTTCGTCCCCACCAACATGTGCCCCCACAATGCGTTTGACAGCCGCCACGAAAGCTTCAGTGCGGTGGTCCCCTACGAAGCGGACACCGTTGAGCACAACCTCTTCACGAGTGGCATCTCGAAAGGCTTGAGCAGTGTCCACATCGCAATGCACCGACAAGGGGATGGACTGTAGACGCTCAGCAAACGTATCGAGAGCTTCAACGTAGTCAGCCGGACGTTGCGCACGAGTGGTGAGGCGACGAACCGCTCGCACCAGCTCCACGTCCAAGAGTCGAACCGTGGTCTCCATTACGAAGCAGAATAAGATCAAAGATCGTTTTTATCCACAGACACACAGAGTTGATCTAGTTGAAGCTGAGGTCAATAGAGAGGTGGTCCTACTGATTTTTGGCTAAGGAACAACAGAGAGGGAGGGCGAAGGCTTCTTCTTCTAACTATCTCTAAACTATGGGGGATTTGTATCTCTATTGTAGCTACATAGCCTTTTGGTCGAGAACTTCTCGACTTGGGAAGCATCAGCTTGGGGGCACTGGCAACCTCGCGCAGCTGACGCTACGGAGGCGGATAACGCTAGCGTTGGTTGGGGCGAACACGACTACTTGACTTCATCCATTGGGTTCATTAAATACCTCTTCGCGGGGTTACGAGCCACACTTGAGTTCATATGTGTGGCCCCAAGTCTGTTTTTTCACGGCCAATGTGGGTGGTGGTTAGTCCCAAACACCACTTTGTGGGTTGGACTAAACACAAGCCACACTTGAAACGAAGAGAACCGGATCGACGGAGGCCGCGCACGTGTGCTTTGGGTGCCTGTGTTGACGTCCTCACTTGATGACTGCGAAACGCTCACTCTGTGCCAGCAACGGCAAGTCCGCGGGGTCCTTCTGCTCCGTCACGTCGTAAATATTCACATAGTAGCCCTCGGCGATCGGCATGCCCCAATACACTCGGCGCCAACGGAATGTTCCGTCGTTTACCACTCGGTGTGCGATGGTTGTGGGTACAGTCCATGCCACATTGCACACGTCGATCCGCACGCACTGGATGCTCGGGTCAACTGCTTCCCATTGCACTTCGGCCGCTTGGCCTCGTACCCAACCCGCAAATCGAGGCCCGTCCGGAGAGACAATCTTCAGTCGCTGGTTCAACATTCCCGAGGCTGCCGCAGCTGCTTCCCTTAACTGTAACTGCTCGTTCGTCCCAGAGAGCGACGGCAATGTGGACGAGAGCGTGGACGACGTGAGGGTGCTATTGTTACTATACCCATTGATGCTGTTCACGTTGTTGTTGCAGTTCTCACTCACTGTGCGTCGACGTGCCCGGCCGCGACTGTGTCGTCTCCGGCCGCTCACCCATAGCGCTGGCATGGCGTGCATCTGGTGGGATGGCGCCGGTATCGTGGCCGCCGTGGCGTCAAAGTGGTCGTCGCCAGAGTCGTCGTTGTCGACTGCGTCTTTGTCCCAGTTGGATGACTGGGACCGGCACCTGGCTGACTTGGGGTTGGGCGGCCGCGCCCCATGTGACTGGCCTGGTTCGAGAGGAACGTCTCTGAGGTGTCGATAGCCGGCACTTTCTGGGGTGACGCGTTCCAGCACTTGATGGTCATCGACGGGTGGCCTGTTGCCTGTGTCTGTTGTGTTTGGTGGGCGGGGTGCTGTATAACTGCTGCTGTTGCTGCTGAGACGCGCCCCTGTTTTTCTGTTTTTTACCTAAAGCGAAAGTGTCGCCGCGCTGCTGTCGCCGTGCGCACCACACCTCCGTCCTCCGACACCTGCACCAAAATCGCGGAATGGGAGCGGATTCGACTGTGACGCAGAGCGGGGAAAAGGGAGGGAGCGCAGGGAACCGAGTGGCGTGGCCGCCCACGCCACATTGGGGAAGGGAAGGAAGATGAGGGAGGGACGCAGCGCAGAGAGGTTCCAATTTTGACTGACGCGACCGGAGTGAGACACCCTTCTCTGCGCGCAATGCCGCGTTTCCGCCCCCTGACCCCGAAAGCGCCCCTTTCGCTCCCTGGATGGTCTCTAGCCCGAAACCATACAAACGACAAGTCACCTCGAACAGCGCAGAGAACCACCACCCTCACTAAGCTGATTTACCAGACCCCGCCCAAACGTGATACAGGCATCTCAGCTACATCAGAGCTGGATCAACACGCTATTTGTGGCGAGTACAGCATGCAAACTACAGCACACCGCAACCATCGATAGAATACGCTGGTGCGGTAGACTGCATACTGCAAAGCGCACGAGAACACAACCGATGTCGCGCTCGACAAGGGATGCGGGGCTAGGGCCGAATTTCGAAAATTTGGCTCATCTGACGACAGAATGCTGTAAGATAGGGTATGCTGTATTAAAGGATCTGTCGCCGAAAAAGTTGTCTTTGTCAAGATCTGTTTGACTTGATTTTTGTAAAGGGGCAGCAAATAATCCAAGGCCGTTTCGTTGAGATTGTGCTGAAGTCGTTGACAACTAAGTTGCCGCTCGCTGTCGTTGGCAACGAAATGCCGGCTCTGCTACTGGCTCCGCTGCATTGAGGCGACGGCCAAGTTAGTCGCGTATCGTCTGCCTGCATGTACGCAACGCTATCAAGCTGGCTGAAACGCGGGGGCCTCCGTCTCTTTCGCACGTAGGAAATGCTGGCGATTTGCATCCGCGGCAAATTGGCGAAACAGCAGTGCCGTTACGGCACGACAGGAGGGAGCTAGGCATCGTCAGCCTGCCTCGTCTTCCAGTGCGAGGTGTGCACGAATTTATACTTGGTTTTTGTAAGGACGGGCGAAGACACCTTGGAGGTCGTCATTGCCGATACCGCATGCTAGAGGACAGGTTGTTCGTATGCGCGTGGAGGGATTCAAGTTGAAGAGCCCCGAGTTGCACCTCGACTTCCGCCGTGCAAACGAACCTGAATGACGAAAATCTTTCTACAACTTGTAGCCTGGTGAGTGCAGAGAGTTCGCGGTCAACACTATTTGACCGCGACTCTTTGCTGATTTAATACCTGACTCACGCACGTTGTCGTAGCCGTTTTTTCGGGAGCGTTTGTCAATCCAACCAAGGACTTCCTGCACACGTAACTGGGTTGGCCCCATCGGCTATTGCAGACCGACGCACCACCGGTACAAATGTCTTGCTAAAGCGCTACGGTCATGCCATCATCTGGTGCGTCTTCCGAGTCAATTTCGCTGCTCAGATAGAGGAGCACTCGGATCGAGAGCACTGTCTGCATTGCGTCGGTGTACTGTACTGTACTAGTTGCCTTCAGTTCTGGCGTCTTGGCTCAAGCTGCTTGTTGACAGCAAATCGGTTGGCCAGACCAGGCAACGGGGCAGTTGATGTCTGTGCACAGCGCGTTGCCCGAGTCGGGCAGGCCAAGTCGGGGCAGCGTGCAGCTGGATTGATGAAGCCACCCCAGGTAAAAGGTTCGGAGGATCCAGGTTCAACACGCAAAATCTGCCAAACGTGATAATGTAATACTATAATCTATTATCTATTATTTTGCAGTATTGGAAATGGCAGGCCGTAGGATCCACAGCTCGGCGGTTAAGCACTGGATGAACCGTCACGCTGGACCAGAGACCTGCTCTCCAACTGCAGCCCTTACCATGGCACGTGGACGATTCGCGTGTTGCTGACGACATCACCTGCGTGCGCCAAATCTTCAGGCGTACGTCAGGTTGCCGCTGTCGACGAAGCAGAAGGAGCGGCGACAGTTTTTCGTCGTTGGGTTTGTCTCCAGCAGGCGCGGGGCAAAGTGCTTGCTATGATTAGCACAATAACTTGGCCAGTCGATTCATTCAGTACAGGATTGCAGCGTTGCAGCGTTAGCTACGTCCCATGCAACCAAGTGCGTCAGACGTTGAAGCTGGGGACCATCAACTTTCGAGAGCCTGTCTCGAGGCCATTATGACAGCCGAGTAGATGGGGACACTCCCATGATCACGTCTACATTGGAGGCAGTTGGTTTGGGCAACACGACGCGCATTAGATCTCTACGAGGGTTACGCGCCGCTCCTATCGCAACCATTCAATTAACGCCCTCGCAGTTTCATACGCAATTCGGTCAATTGACATCCGGTATCATTTAACCTGCTGCAAAATTTAAATTAGCGGTGGAGTAGGTGGCGCAAGTCCCCGTTGGATTCATTGCCAGGAAGAGTCTTGTACCGGGTTTCCCTGGTTACGAGTCCATGTGCAAGGAAGCGCTGGATCGTAAAGCTATCTCCAAATGTTGTTGCTCTCACTTGCGCTCACGCCTTCAAATGTTTTACTCTGGGTCATTTCGTTGACTATAAAAGTGATCCGTGTGTATGCCAGCAAAGCAGAGTCGAGGAATACTCTCTTCCAGCGTATTGAGGGAGACTAAAGGTACCAAGTCCCTCAACGCAGCAAAACGATCGTTTAATATTGGCTGCGCTTCCGCAAGTCGATCTGGGCGCGTGCTCCTTCCTACCAGGAAATTTGGAGCAAGTATCGCTGATAAGCCATTTCGCCCAGATTGGTCAGGGAGATCGTGATGATCTGATAATCAGACGACCTTTCCTTCCACTCCGCGCCGGCAACCTCGTTCTTCGCTTTGCATTGCACGATCAAGGCGCATCGATGGAAGGCATTCATGGCAATGATTGCCAGCAGGCAGGGTATAGTGGACACTTCGACGTAAGTGTTGTATTGCTTCAGCCACAGGATGACGTTGCGACAGTTACGGCGGACCGGCCTGTGATTGGCTGGGTATGATACCTATTGGGTGACGCGCCCTGGCTCTGCCATATGGTTATCATTTTTCGTAAAATTTTAAAGCCCTTTTGAATGGCCCAAAAATTCTCTCACACCTCCATAACAAGATAATATTGCAACTCTGCCAAAATGTTTTAATACAGGTTATAGTTGTTTTATGTTGTTCTAAAAATAAAGTAGTGGTCCAAGGTGCGCTTCGTTTTAAAAGTGCGCTAGCCAGCATTATCGAAGTAATCATGTATCAAATAGTATCTGTATCATCTTCTACAGCTATTAAATAGCGTCCCCCCTCACTTTTATCGGCCTTTTAGCCCCTGTCTCCGTCTAGTTAGCGTTAAGTTTAGCGTCCGTCAACTTTTCGTAGCTTTTTGGTCAGGTGTATCTCTCTTCCGCGGTGAGTGAGTCCTAATACGCAGCACAAGCTTCACTCCCACATTCGACTCTTGCCAGAAGCAGACAATGGCGTCCCCTCGAGAACCCACAGAGACGGACGCGCTGCTGTCGTCCTCACCAATATCAGTGCGTGTATCTACCGACGACGACGAGAGCGACACACTCTCTTCCGAACAGGACGTGGCGGTTGTAGAGACCTCACGCCTACTACCAGCACTGCACCGTTCAGCGTCTGCACTACGCTCTCCCTCCAGTATACTCCGCTCTCCCATGCCGAACTTCACGCTGGACGGTCGCGCTCCCAAAGCTGTGGGCTTCAATGGCCGCAGTAACACGTCGCTGTTGGCGCAGTTTGGAGCACCAACTGTGGACTCCAGAGACTCTTCCTACATGTACACTCTGGGCACCCAACGCACACACTCGTTCCCCAGTGACTTGTACTCGGGCGCGAGGTTCTCGAGATTCGAGATTGAAGAGGCTCTGAGACATCGCAATGGCACGACGCTGCTGGACTGGCTCAAGGGCAAAGGACGCAATCCCTTCTCCTCTGGGGCTCGTAAACAGATGCACGAGGTGAAGGACAAAGAGAAGCGAGCTAAGGCCCAGCACAGAGAGAGTTACAACTACGATTTCTTCGAGAGTCGAGTGAACATGCAGCACGACCACGAGCAGACGGAGAGTGCGATCCGCTCGCTCAATATCGCACGGTGGGTCATGACATTCGGTGTGGGCATCGGCACAGCTCTTGTGGCTTGTTTTGTAGAGTTTTGGACTTCAATGCTGTCAACGTTCCGTACGAACACGATGGAGTCGCTGGTGGTGTCCGAGATGGAAGGCTCGCGCATGTTTGGCACGGGCTTCTTGATGTATGCGCTGATTAGTGTGGGCTTCGTGTCTGTTGCAAGTTACTGCGTGGCTATTCTGTGTCCGGTGGCAGGTGGCTCTGGGATTCCGGAGATCAAGGCCACTCTCAATGGGATCAAGATCCACCGCGTGGTCCGCCTGAAAACGCTATTTTGCAAGGCCTTTGGCATCGTCTTCAGTGTGTCTGGAGGTCTGCCCACTGGCAAAGAGGGTCCTATGATCCATAGTGGTGCAGTGATCGGAGCCGGTCTCTCGCAGGGCAAGTCCTCAAGCTTCGGGCTGGATACGAGCTGGACCAAGTTCAAGGGCTTTCGTAATGACAAGGAGAAGCGCGATTTCATTTCGTGTGGTGCAGCTGCAGGTGTGGCGGCTGCTTTTGGTGCCCCATAGGCGGTGTTCTGTTTGCACTCGAGGAAGGCGCGTCCTTCTGGCACCAGAACCTTACGTGGCGCACGTTCTTTTGCGCGATGGTATCTGCGTTCGTGCTGAACTACTTCATGTCGTTCATGGAAGCCAGCGAGTCGGAAGGACCGACACCTGATGTTGGGCACGTGTTCATTGGCGGAACCCTGGGTACCCAGACAGGAACTTTTTCATTCGGTCAATTTGAAGGAAGCAAGGCGTACGAAGTGTTGGATGTGCCTGTGTTCATCTTCATGGGCATGATTGGAGGACTCTTCGGCGCTGGTTTTAATGGTGCCAACACAGTTTTGACCAAGTTCCGCAAACAATACGTGGCTCACCGTTATCTCCGCTTTGGCGAGACGTTGTTGATTGCTTTCACCACGGCCGTGGCTTCGTTTTGGCTGTCGTACTACTTGGGTGAGTGCCGCGACCTTGCTGGCGCCTACAGTAGCTCACTTTCGCGATTTTACTGCCCTGAAGGTCAGTTTAACGACCTGGCATCGCTCTTTACGGTGAACTATGCTACGAGCATGAAGCAGCTACTGCACTTCACAGGCGACGCCAGCTTTACGCTATTCTCGCTGTGTATATTCTTCGTGGTGTTCTACATTCTAGCTTGTTGGACGTACGGCATTGCGGTGCCGTCGGGTCTGTTCGTTCCTAGCCTGCTTTCCGGTGCAGCATACGGGCGTATATTCGTCATGATCGTTCACTACGTGGGTTTCCCCGTTGTTGCCCAGGACGGCATGTTCGCGCTGATCGGTGCTGCTTGCATGCTTGGAGGTATGGCACGCATGACAATCTCATTGACTGTAATCATCCTCGAATGTACGGGTGTGATCGAGTGGGGTCTCCCAATAATGGTGGCGCTGATGGCGGCGCGTTGGGTTGGCAACTATTTCAACGAGGGTCTTTATGACATCCACATCCACTTGAACCACCTGCCGTTCCTCGAGTTCGATCCACCCTACTACGCGCGCTTCCTGCGGGCTCTAAACATCATGAGCTCCCCACCAACGTGTGTACCACAGATTGCCAAGGTTGGTCATATTCACGACACTCTCAGGCGTTGCAACCATGGCGGTTTCCCCGTGGTGGTTCCTCGTAGTGACGAGGGTGTTGGTAGCGGCAGTCGTGTTAACTTGCGTGGCAGCCGCAAAACCCTCGCTTCGCTGGTATCATTAACCGACACCACCTAGCAGTACTGCTTCAGCGCAAGGATTTCTTCATTGAGAAGCCGGACCCATTTGTGCGCATCCCCGCTAGCGATACGACGCTGTTGTACAATGACCAGTATGCGCTATCGTTCCGGGACATGGAGGGCAGCTATCCACGATTCCCATCTATCAACGACATTCAGCTGGACGACGAGGAACGTGAGCTGTGGATGGATCTGACGCCATACATGAATCCAACACCCCACACTGTGCAGGAGCAAACCCCAGTGCCGCGCGCCTTCAGGCTGTTCCGTTCGCTGGGACTGCGCCACTTGATTGTCTTGAACCGCCGCAACGAGGTTCGCGGTGTGATCACGCGCAAGGATCTGACTCCAGCACACCTCAAGTTTTGTCTCGAGGGGCTCAGCGAAACGGAGAAGCAACGCATCCAAGGCTACTTCAACCGTGACAGAGCTGGATCAGAGCGTTTCGAGGATGTAGAGAAGAAGCTGATCAGCATCAGCGACAACTCTTAAAACTGCGGCCGGCGATAGCAGCTCAATTATCGGACACTGCTATCGGTGGTTCTCTAGATCCGAACCACAAAGTATAGTAGCTGACTTGGCGTGCTCATTTGGGTATGTTGATAGATAGAGCAGCCAAGAGTCCGAGTTCACACCCCAGGCAAGCAAAATTCAGAGAACCCCAAGACCCCAAATGTCCACTCGACAATGATCATGTGACTTATACATTCTGCACACTTTGTGCTCTTTTTGCACGGGTTATTGTGCTTGGTGCCCCTATAAATATGCTGCTTGACCAGCTTTGCAGTGGTCATCAAGGTGCGCGCTATTTCACAGTGGGGTCTCCGCTGGCTTGGAAGGAATGGCGAAACGCAGTACTGCTGGGCAGCCACCAAGTTGGCAACTGCCAGGAAGATACCTGCCCTCGCCGAGGAGACGAAATGTCGTACGCATACCGACGAGCGTACCAGGAAATGGTTCCATGGCGAGTCAACGAAGGAGCACTATTGACAGGTCTGGGTTGGCGTACCCTAGTGTCGCGGTGCTCACAGCAACGGCAAAGCCAACGATACCTGGGATGCTGAACCCGCAGGTCGCAGAAATTCAGTCTCGTGTGGACGAGTTGGTTCGTCGCTACGATGACGCTGTAGCTGCCATGGAAGAGGAGGAAAATCGAGATGAAGACGATTCTTTCGGCGACAACAGGGTGCAAACTCCTTCGCGGTGGCGCGTTGGGGACGTTTTGCTTTCTACGCATCGTGCCCTGGCCCGAACGAGTACACACACGGAACGCACTATTATTTCCGAGTTTTCGGACGATGCAGAAGTGAACGCGGCGATCGGCCCTGGAGCTCAGAAAATGGGAGATGCATTCACAGAGGTGGCAGAACAAGCTGCACGGCGGCACCAACGACTTTCACATATACATCAAGCACTCTATGTGGCATCGAGGGGTGAGTCAACAGGAGACATTGATGATGAGGAGGAGGAATATCACCACTCGTCATCGTCCGCGCGAGAGCTGGAGCGACAGTTGAGGGGTACGATAGATGCACTACATCGTGAAAATGCTTCAATGATGGCACAACTTCAGGAGGCACAGCGTTTGAATCGTGATGCCTGCGTAGCGGCTGAACAGCAAGCCCAGGAGCTGGCCAGGGCTCAACGGACACTGCGCGCCCAGTCGGAGGAATTGCGACTTGCACAAGAATCAAACGAGAAATCTGCTGAGGCATCCAATGCATTGTTGGCATCGTGGCGTGACAAATTCCAGGCAAGTGCCAAGGCTGCAGCTGCAGCAGAGGCGACTGTGCAGGAACTTGAGGCCAAAGTTCGTGTGCAGGGCGAGGAAATCATGAAGCAGACCTTCGTGATGCAGACTAAAGCCCAGGAGATGGAGCGCTTTAAGGAACACGAAGCTGCCCGAAGCAGAGCCGAGGCTGCCGCACAGGCTGCGGCTCTTGCTGAAGCAGAGGCCGAGGCCAAAAGAGTAAAAGCCAAGGCACTTGAGGAGAAGCGTAGAATTAAGGTAAGTGCGGAAGACAGCAACAGGGGTCTGCGTGGGATGGAAGAGAAGGTCCATGCTCTGGAGAGTGCGCTTCATAATGCAGAAACTGCCACGAAAGACTTGGAGAAAGAAAACGCGGAGCTATCGCAGCGCATGCGTGATATGCAGGTTCGGTTTGGGGAACTACGCAAATATACACTCAGTGCAAGAGCTGAAGATATGAAGGCGGCGTCTGAATCAACATTTTCGCTGAGGTTACGCGAGCAAACACCCAGCTTAAAAACTCGGAAGAGGAAAAAATATGGAGCTGGGGGCAATGAAGTTGTGACCAAACCAATTGAGCGGTTTGCTCCTGCAGCAGCACTGATCGAAAATGATGAGTTGCTAGTCGAGAATGACGATGATGTCTCTAGCAGTGATAGTGAAGGAGATGAAAGCGAGCTTGACGAGGAATTTGACGAGGTGGAAAGAGACGAACTGGAGCTGAATAATGCCTTGCAGCATGTAGTGGCCACAGTATTCCCCACGCTCGCACCGGTGGAAAGTGATACGTCGTTGGACGAAAACATCGCTCAGTATGAAGACTCGACACGATCACCACTCAAGGACATCTACCCCGGTCCTGTTAATCCTGGAACTGTTGTCTCTACTGGAAACATGGTATCTCGCTCCGAGTTGAACGCGTTACGTGTACTGTACGACAAAGAGATCGAAGAGCTCAGGCAACAGTATGTGGAAGGGTTACTCGAGTATAAACGGCTTGTTATCGAGCAATACGGACGACGTCAGGTTGTCGAGCGCGAACGCCACCGACTGGAAATTGAGGGGCTACTACGACTGATTCAAACTAAATTTCATGCGGAGTTTGGACGGCGCAACGATCGCTTAAAGCGCTCCAAGAAGGCACTAAAGGCGCTCTACAATGCGCTTCAAAAGTATTCTGGTCCAGCTATTGAGCCCCAGCACCATGACAAAGACCAGCAAGCGCCGTCAACTTCGTCGACACCTCTTCGAACTCTACTGAACGCTGCCATTTTGGCGATGTCAACGTCTGCTAAGCGGAGCCAGAAAGGCACCACGCAAATCGCAGCAATCTGTGACCAGTTGATGACTAACAGAAGTGCTGCGATAACCATCCATACTGTCATCCGAGAGGGTAAGTCTGCTTTAGACACAACAACGCAAGACGTCGGATGCCAAACCGGCATCGAGACCACCAGCAGAAACAGCGACGTCGGTAATGGAGTTGAACGTACTGTTTTAGACGCTCTGCGCCTGGTGGCGGGTGCCCCAATCTCTTCCCTGTTGATAGCAGAGATGCGACGGTGTATCCCAAGGTTACCACCTGGCAATTACTACGTGTCTAGTGGCTTGCGTCGTGCACTCTTCCACGAGCTCATGAGATTCTACGCAACTATAGAATTACAACAGGCGTCTCCAGGAAGGTCTACGGGCGAAGACCAGCTACAAGAGGTTGAGGTTGTTATTGGTAGTCCTCGGGATACACCGTTCCTAAGACGTAAAGCCGTGGAAGCGGTAGAAAACAAAACTCGACAGCGGAATCGACGTCATCTCTTTACATCGGGAGGTGTAGCCATTTTGCAAACGGCGTTTGCATCCGCACCATCGGGGCATTAATTGTGCCAAGGTCATCCTACGACAAACATCATGGTCACGAGAGTCGTAGGGCCTGGAAAAAAAGAAGTTATTGCTTAATTTTTAAACTTCGACGGACTGAGCAACTCATTCGTCTAGTCTTTTAACCAGATGTCTGCTTGCTTGTGCTTCTGCATGCGAGGATCAAAAGACTATCGACGGACTTTCTCCTAAGTCACGCATGAGATCGGAAACGGAGTTTCGCGTTCTCTTTGCGAGTGCTGATGTTATCATGGCGCACGCTTGCATTTTCGCTGATCAGCTGGAGAGACACTTTGCGAAGCCTGTCATTCTCCTCTCGAAGGTAGGTGATCTTACCACGAAGGACTTGGTTCTCGCTCGCTAAGTCCTCGATAGCGTGATCCTTCTTGTTGATTATTTTGTCCTTCTCTTGGCAGAGAGCAGTGCGCTCACGCTGTATCTCCTGCATGTACTTTACCTCCATATGTGCTTGCCATGTGGTCTGCATCTTCCTTCTCGTCTTGTCTTGGGGTGGTTCTTGTATCTATCACTGGTCTGTCAAATGTCGTACTGTTTCCTGGTTGTAGAGAAGAATTAGGAATTAGGAATCATTTTACCTGAAAAAGTGTGTCCGATATGTTGAACTTTTGTCAAGTTGAAGTCGCTTGCGTTCAAGCTTTTATTGGCTGACTAGAAGACCAAGAAGCGTTTTGATTCGCAAATATGCATAAAATCAACATGATGGGCATCCCACAGCAACGTGCTGCGAGCTTCAGAAACTACGGCCATTATCAATCATAGCATAAACACTAACGACCAAGTGGATGCCACGGATCAAACTGTACGAATGAAAGGATATCCCTTTAAGCGGCGACATTGTCCAAGCGATGTCTTCTCAAGGTTGACACATTAACCTGCATTGGCGTGCCGCTCCAAGTTCTACATCGGCGAGGTCTACAGACACCAGATACTCCACTTGCCGGATATTTACTTTCTCTTGTTGCTGGCAAATCCGTTTTCTCTACTTTGACCAAAGTACTGGGATGCGAGGTGTCAAACGATGTGTATATCTCGCTGTCTCTCTTTGCAATACCAGAAAATCCCGAACAAGGAGGGGTTCATAATGCAAGATCTCTTCAAACGTAGTGTATCATAGCTGCCAATATGACTTGTCAATAGCTCCTGGTGATCTGACGGTGTCCAACTCAAAGCTGGATTTTGTACCGTTTCAAACGACCTTCCACATAGCCTGATATGCTGTTTCGTAGGTGAGGGGAAGCTCAGCCTTCATTATTCAATTACAGAACAACTCCCAGTGTGCGCGTATCAGACGGGAGAAGCCTTCTCCAGGGAGGGAGCCGCCTTCGTACAGGGTCCCAGTATGTACGCCAACAATGTGAGCAATCTGGACCAGATCCTGTCGTCGCTGCAGTGCTACACCGTACGTGTCGATGATTTTAGCGGCCTAAACCTGTAGCATGTTATTTTTTATTGACACCATTTTTTTTATTACTTTGGACTATATTTTGCAGCAAAGTTCACGTGTGCGTGGGGACATGTACAACCTGCTGGGCCAGATCCCATCACTGCAGCCCAATTGCGGCACTTTTGGTGCGTTGAAGCGTGCAATTTTGGGACCTCAGACACGTCTGGGGACTAATTTTGTGAGTTGTTTTGTGCTGTAGCACATAATGACGGCACGACCAGCACGCTGCTGAATCTGGAAGGCACGATCCCTATTTTCTACCGAAGTAACCAGTACAATATCCCAGTGGAGTTCTGGGTCGTCGAGACGTACCCCATGGCTCCGCCAGTGTGTTTTGTGCGCCCAACTGCAGGTACAGATTCCAGTCATTGAATCTGGTATCTTAGAATTATGTCGACTAATTCTGTGACGATCAAATTCTGTGGAGATAGATATGATGGTGAAGCCTGGTCACCCGCATGTGACCAGCGACGGCTACATCAAGATCCCGTACACATCCGACTGGAGGCCAGACTTTACATTGCTGGAGTTGGTCGCTCACATGTGCTCCATTTTTGGCAATATGCCTCCAGTGTTCCGACGGCCAGCGAACTCCATGCCGGCACCATATCGTGGTGGGAGCTCAGCATCAGCAGGTAGCAGTGGAACAGGCGGATACTTCCAGCAAGGGTCATACGCACAGTCGCATCCACCACAGCCCTCTCCGTACTATTCATCACAGTTTCAGACCCATTCGAGAGGAGAATTGGCGGCATCTGCAGGGTCTAATGATGTTGAGTCGCTGTTTGGGAGCAGTCAGCATTCACTGGGTGGTACATCATCCTTATCGTCTTCAGGCGTGTTTTCCGGTCGGTCATCAGGTGCTTCGGCTGCAAGGCCTGAGGATCGTGCAGCAGTGTTGAAAGGTGAAGTGACCGGTAAAATCCAGATGCAGTTGGAAAAGACTTTTAAACGCGTACGCGACGACATCGACCTGCAGTTCGAGCATGAAGTGCAGCTCACACAGTCTCGGGAGAATGTAGAGCGTGGTCTGCAATCGTTGCGCTTTTGCGTGACGACATCTCCCGCGCGCGAGGGGTCGTGGAGGCACAGGATAAAGAGGTCGTAGCATGGCTGGAGGAGAACGAGAGCAAGGATACAGTGGACCCCGACACGATTTTGATAGAAGGCGATGCTCTGTCAAAGCAGTACGTCGCGCTGCCTAGCTGTTGCGTGACAACTCAAAAGTGAGTAAACTGACCATGTTATTATGTGTGCTTGTACGTCTGCAGGATGATCAAAACGCTGGCGGAACATCAATCGATCGAGGACGCGCTCTACTACATGGACCGCGCTCTAAGCAACGATGAAATCGAGCTGAACATATTCTTGAAGGAGGTACGGAAACTCGCGGAAGCAGTTCTTGTACCTGGCGCTCGTGCAGAAAATACAAGCCAAACAGCAAGAACTCGTGGCGTCCTCGTACCATAGCAGCTAGAAGTCGGCAAACGTAGTCGTAGAACAATCATCATAAAAAACAATTGAGCTCAAAGTCAACTCCAACAGGTACGAGTTTTGTTCAGGTCTTACTACCTTTGTGGGAGCTCACTATGACCAGCTAATATATCTGCACTTCCTTCGCCACCTTGAAATCTGCTTTTACGAGCAGGTTCGTTGGGTATCCTGTCCTCTAAAGTGGCGTAGAGTTCCCAGAAGTCTGATGGCATGCTTTCAGTTCGATGATCAGTCCAGTCACCAGTCTTGAGCCAGCCTCCTCTGCGTGCGCAGCTGTCTCGAAGTCCTAGCACGACTTCGCAGGTCTCGGGATCATCCATTTTCAGACAAGAGCCCAAGTGCACGCGATGCACACTGCTAAGACCAATCAGTTCAATTGGTACTTCGGTGATGTTACATCCATCCAGCAGCAAAGTTCGCAGCTTGGAGAGATCTGCTAGCCTGTTGGGGATCGGCGAACGGATCGGATTCCCACCAAGGTCCAGAATCTCCAATTCCAGGCATTGTGTGAGTTGCGGGTCGATCTCCGTGAGCTTGTTATTCCGAAGGTTAAGATAAACGAGCGCCGTCATATCCGATATGCTATCTGCTGGGAGCGCGGTGATGCCGTTGTTGTTGGCATCAATTTCGTCAAATGCACGAGATCTTGCATACTGGGTAATGTTTTGAGCTCATTTTGTTGTACCTGTAGGACCTCGAGATTACTCAAGGCGTCTAGTGCGGGCAGCGACGCAATTTGATTCACTTGCAAGAACAACCGCCGCATGTTTTTCCAAAGCAAGAGTTCTTTCGGCATTTTGGTGATATGGTTGTTGCTCGCGTTTAGCTCCATTAGCTCTACCAGAAAACTGATGTTGTTTTCCAGCTCAGTGAGTTCGTTGTTGTACAAATTAAGAATCCGCAAGTGCTGGCAGTGGCTGATACTGTCGGGAATCGTTGTGATCCGGTTGTTGCTTACAAGTAGCACCTCGAGTGCCCCCAAGTTCCCTAAGCTTCGAGGTAGTGCAGTGAGTTCATTATGTGTGATCTCTAACACTCGAAGCTTGGTCAACTTGGTGAGCTTCTCGGGAATCTCCGACAGCTTGTTTTTGGACAAGACGAGCACCTGCAGAGCTACCAGCTCACCGATTTCCTTGGGTAGCTCTGAAATCTCATTGCATCGTAAATTGAGCTCTGTAAGATGTGGCATGGACAGGATCATTTCCGGGATATGGCGTAGACACACGAGATTCTGCTTAGTCAGTGTGCCCAAAGGCACGCCTGCTTCATCGTGATCTACTGTAGACGTGAGCTCCACTCTGCCTGTCCGCGACATATCCAGCACCATCGTCTGCACTCTCTGCGCTGCTTCCGTGTCCAAGCGAACCGTGTGGCGCATGGTCAACTTGCGTTTTAACCCGTTAGGAGGAGTCTGTAGTGGTGCTTTGTTTTTCCCTTGGGTGCCGGGCATGACACGAGGAATCACACTGGTGCTCGCAGCCTTGTCAAAGCCATAGGCCTTACCGATAGACACGGCACCGCCCATTGTGGCTAGACTCCTTTTGCCTTTGTATAAGTTGTTCCCACAGCAAATCTCAGCCGCTGGTGCTGAATTCGGCTCGGTTGTCTGCAGTTGGCTGGTCGTTTGTACATGTGGAGGATCACTACTATTTTACAGGCATCATATTGTTAATCTCGAGTCAATGTTAGCAAAAGACCCCTTGGCTCAGTCAAGTTGAAGTGGATTGACCAATAGGACATCAGTCTTCGCAAACGACAGTGTAAAGCCTATCTGCACACTACTTGCACTACGACCCTGAAGAGATACTGGACACGAGCTGTTCGCTGAAACCCGTTATGGTGATGCCACCACACCACCACCAATGTTCACATCGTCGTGAACTTTCGGTCCTCACTAACAATTGCCGTAGCAATAAAAACACAAATATTATGTCAAGAATGCCCATTTTAGGATGATAGTTGTGATAGCATCGACATATACAGTGCGAACCAACTGTAGACGGGAGTGCTGTGCTTGGTCAAGTGATGAACAGACGCCACGTTTGACAAGAACCCCCCCATGCTGCTGAAGGCGTAATGTTCGACTCGTGGCACAGCAGATGCCGTCAGTACCAGTTTGTTTTCAACAACCCGTATTGGAATATCGACAGCCAGCGGCGACAGACTTTTCACCGTTCTTCGCGGCGGGGTGTCCTACTGATGCCAGTGAAGCGAGTGTGTGGGTTGTAGATATCCTTGGGCGGAGAACGGCGGAGCACAGCCACGCAGATGACACTGTAGGGATCCTATTTGGGTGTGTGGCCACTCAAGATGAAATCTGGGGCAGCCTCTGCGCAACTGCCACCAATGAAGCTGCAATCTATTACTTTATGTCTGTGCGATGAGGCACGATGTGTGGGAGTTCGACGCCTAGAACGAGCGTTGTCTTGTCGGGTGCAAGCCACGCGATGTTTTGGTGTCGAATCAGGATTCTGGTCTTTCGTTTGAAAGAATGCCTATGCCGCCAATTCAATGGAGGTGTACGAGAAGCGTGCAATTCGACGGCATACTCACATCGCTTATCAGAACACAAACTCGATCATCGCCCTTCCTGGGTGCCAAGAGAGAAAAAGCGAAAGGTGGTTGTAGGGAGAGATAACAAGTTACACGTGGGGCTGGCATTGTCAAGTACTATGAACAATGAACTTTAAACTCCGGAGTATCCATATGATCTACGGGGTCTGAGGTGAGTGGAGTGTAAGGTATCAGGTGCATGGTCTTGGTTTCACTCTTTTGTTGCTACTGGCTTTGCAGGCAGGAGGCAAGTGCCGGCGTATCCGACGTGTACTCGACTTGGATAGCTTAAACGGGAGCGGCATTGGACCAAGCCGTCGCCACCAGGAGTACAATACACGCAAGCCAAAGAATTTGGCAGCAATTTACCATTCATTTTGTCGCCCAGAGCTTCATGTAGGGTACGTTAAAAATTCTTCTCGATACCTATTCAATCTCAATTGAGTTCACCATTCAGCACTCGATCGAATATTCCACGTTGCGCAATGGATTGTTGCGCGCATAGCTTGTCGACGTCGTAAGCCTCTAGTTGTCGATTCTGATGATGCCGTGGAGCGTACGGAATGGGCCCATACTCTGGTGTGAACGTCGAGAGCCCGGCACTTGAGTCAGCTTTTGGTGGGTCCAAATAGTATTCCATAGTCGCTGAAAGCGGTCCACTTCGTCGTGCGAGAGCTCGGTATCATGGGGACACGGCAATTGCGCCGCTTGTACTGTGCCCACACGCCCGTGGACATGACGAACACGGGGCACAACCTTCTCCAGTAGCCACTCGTTTTCCTCACGAGTATCCAACAATCGCTCTGTCACTAAGCACCAGTGACTGAAATCCAACGTGAGCTTCAAGCTTGGAAATTCCTCCAGCAGCACCAGTGTGGGCCACGGTGAATAGAACATACGTCCACGGTGCGTCTCGTGCGCCAGGATATCGTCGCATCCAAGTTGCCTCTCGATTTCGTGCACACGACTCAGAAACTCCCTCTGTTCATTAGGGCGCCAGTGATCGCTTCCCGAGTGGACGTTGATGCGAATAGGGCGA
Organism: Phytophthora kernoviae; assembly: GCA_008080845.1. Classification (NCBI taxonomy): domain Eukaryota; phylum Oomycota; class Peronosporomycetes; order Peronosporales; family Peronosporaceae; genus Phytophthora; species Phytophthora kernoviae. The sequence continues at coordinate 84,894 of VKKV01000540.1, read as the reverse complement.
TGGTCAAACCTACAGACCGTTTCCAGCTCCTCTCTTAGGCGTTTGACATGCGCCTTCACTCCTTCGAACTGCTGGTGCATGTTCTGAGGCTCGTAGTCCACCCACCCAGAGTAAACGCCCACAATCAAGTCCAAGTCGTTCGCAGCCAGCAGAGGCAGCACCACATGCGCCCCACCCAGGGACTCTAAATCTCCAAGACTCGCTTCGATACCATCGTACCCTTGGCGCCGGATATGGGCAAGCAGTTGACACGCATATGTTGACGTAGCACTGCCATTATTCGCCGCGAGTTGAGAAGCGGCAGGTGTGCCCCATAACGAGCGGAAGCACCGGAGACTTTGCCCTGTCATGATATCGGAGCTCTTCGACCAACGTGGGGCCGAGAAAGACCGAACAGAAACTGGATCAGGATGTGCTTCAACCTGGTTACTAGCATTGCTTGGATGTTTGGTTCGAGATGAGTATGCGCATAGATAACGCTCATTTCCTGTACACCACCCCCATGATGATTAGCAAGAAGCACTCACAATTCAATGTCACCATCTATCGGTCTCCATCTTTGTTTACCTTGTCTGGCCTCACGCTCGGAGCACACCCACACATCTACCTCCTACCTACTCATCTCTGTCTCGTTGATCAGCTGATCACTACTTCTGCATGTCTAGGGATCGCTGGTAAGCCGCGATGGCGTTCTCGTGGTCGCCCTTTTCGAACAGGATCTTACCCAACAGCGTCGAGTTGGTGGCCGATGGCTCCAGCTCCAGCGACTTCGCGATGGAAGCCACGGCGTCATCCAGGTTCTCGTCGGCATAGTAGGCTCGACCAAGCAGCGCGTGCAAAGCGGGATCTTCCGGCCGGATCTCCACTGCGCGTGTAAAGGCCTGCACGGCTGCACTTACACTGCCCTTCTCCATCATGACATGCCCCAAACTCACCAGTACATCTACCTCTGGCAGTGTGTCACCTCCCACCTCGTCCTCGCTCTCGAGTTCATCCTCTACTGTAGCGTTTGCAGCCTTGGCAGCCTCCACAACCGCTTCTTCATCATCGTCATCATCCTCGTCTTCCCCTCATCTTCATCGATGAGGTACTCACGAGCTACATCATCAATCTCAGCCTCAGCCTGAGCGTCTGCTTCAGCGTCATGTAGGTCGCCAACGTCCGTTTCCCGACCATCAATATCCGAGTCTGATTCCGACCCTTCAATGTCATCGTAGGTGGATTCTACGGCGGCTATGGTGTTCAACGCATCCTGCAGTCGTGTAGTCCTCTGCAATGCAGGGTTCACAGCCGTTGAGCCAGATCGCGATATTTTCTGCTGTTCTTGCGGCGCCTGAGGTTGGTCATCGCCAAAGTTGGGACTATCAATATCTATCTCGCGCGCACGGAAGTTGCCCGCGCTCATCGTTCTATTCAGCAGTTGGCCTGTAGAGCGATACATTGAAATACCTGGGTTTGGAGCTGGAATTGCGTTGCCACCTGCAGATAAATTGGTGCCTGTGTGCATCTGCATCGGGAGCGAGTTCTGGCGATCCCTGGACGTTGGCATGTTATTTCCCGCTGCGCTGCCACCACTGGCCGTACTGGTGCGAGAAACGGCTGTAAGTCGCTCCGGGTCGTTCAGCATCTCGGCCTGCACGCGCAGTTGCATCTCAGCCTGTTGTTTCTCCTCCATGAGCTGTGATACTTGCTTCTGCAGAATCGCGACCTGGTCGTTTACGGAGCTCCACCTGCTGGTCCGTATGGGCCAGAGTTGGGTGCGCGCGCTGGTGCTGACACATGACGCTCCAGCATACTTGGCGGCGACCGCTGTGCTTCGTCTGAACGGCGCGCGTCACCACCCATTGCCTGACTAATTCGCGAGTGCGGACCTGCACGCTGCGATGCTTGCATAGTGATTTGTTGCTGCCTTGCTTGACGATCAGCATTACGCAGCATGTCGTGGCAAACAACACAAACACGATGGCGGTCGCTGAGTCCGTAGTGTGGGAGTTTCATCCGTTCCCTCGCTGAATGATCACGACAAACTGATTGCCCACAATTGCGACAATGGTGGCGCTTCTTGAAGGTGCCGAATTTCTGTGCGCAAATACTGCAACTCGGGGCGTTCATCCAACGTGGTGGCAGCGATACCGTTGATCTCGTACTCGTAGACATCCTTTGTGCAGCTATCTGCGGCTTGACACTCGTCTCTGTCGCTCTACGTGGCGACCATGCACTGGTCACGTTGGGGTTCACATTGGGGTTCACATTGGGGTTAGCGTTCGTACCCAGCGTTATGTTCATTTGCTGAGCGTAGAAGTCGTTGTCCGAGAAGGACCTCATCTTGAGTTGCGCCGTGTTGCTCAATCTCCTCGGTCGTTGCTGACCAATCTGCACTCCACTGACTCTAACGGGTACTGGCAGATCCCCTGCAATGGCCTGGAATCTCTCTGAAGGTCGTAATTGACCTTCTTCTTCTTGTTGCTGTTGCACCTGAGCTTGCTCCAGCAGTTTGACCTCCTGTTCTTCCATTGCCAATTGGTCTGGCAGTCCTTCCTTGGCACACACGTGGTGGTACATCTCCTCCAAGAGCTTCACACTGCGATTAGGCAGTCCTGCTTTCCGTGCCAAAAGCACTGCGTTCTCTCAGACGGCGCTTTCTTGAGTACCGCGTCCGGATACGAAGCCAGTAGAGCTTGCAGCCACTGATCCGAGCTTGCGCTTTGATGGCGATCTGCAGTGGTAGCATCTCTGCCGTATTTTCAGCGCGTGCACCTTGAGGAAAAGCCTTTAATAAGGCCAGTAGCACGCCTTCCCCGATGGACTGGGGCTCTGTGCACGCCCAATGCAGCGGTAGCATCCCATACGAGTCTACCTGTTGCGCCGTTGCGGGTTCTGCATCCACGAGACGTCGTAGTTCCTCCCAGCGGGAGCTTTTGGCTAACTTGACGGCGTCCAGACGCTTGCTCGCCATCGGCAAGAGGAGTAGTTACGCCTCAGTTTAACTTTGTGTTCCGGGTTTGCTGCAGACACTGTTACAGTATGCTGTACGTGCGGACGATCACTATATTGGATTTTGTACGGAGAGGGGAGACGACACTGTGAAGTTTGGTGCGGGACGATCGCAACGCGAACGGTATACCGGTAATAAAGTTACAAAAACCGGTTGTGGACAGCCCCAACGATAGAAAAGACAGAACAACCTCGTGCGGACTTGCGGACTTGCACCAGCGCCTGCTCTCTGCCCACGAAGTGTGATGCCGCGCGCCAGACACGAAGTAAAGAGCGCGTGCAGGATCAGCCGCACGGAAGGTCTTGGCCGGAGGCGACGGTCTTCGATGGGCGCGTGCGATACAGTGTAAACCTATAGAAGACAAGTGCAACTTAACAGAAAGCGTCTCAGACGTATCAGATAAGCCGAAGAGGCGTAGTCTCAGATATGAGAAACTATAATAAGAGGACGCGGTAATTTTAACTGTTTCAAAAGGTATCGATAAGTATCGATAAATATCTCGGAAGAGCATTTGCAGCGCTTCTTCTTGATCTTTCGTGACATCATTGCCAAGACTATTGATTCATCAGTTGACAGTTTACTAGCGTCGGTCATATGATGGTCGTGCTTTTCCTTTCTTTGGTCCGCTTGGCTCGTGCGCCAGAGGTGCACAGATCAGCCATTATTCTCCCGTTCAAGTCATTTATACCAACATTCTTTGTATTTTCACATCTCTTCATCTACTTACCTGAGTATCCTCAGTAAATACTTAACACCGATCTTTACCGGTACCGACGCTTTTGTGAAACGGATTGCTCAGGTCTTGTGAATCTCCGCAGCGCTGCCTACATTGGCATTTTCCATTAGGAAAACGTCTCGTCAAGGTGACCGGCCACACCCCAGTACCCCCAGCGCTAGGCGCAAACCCCGACCGCAGTACGTAGCAGTACACACACCGGTGGCTCCTCCGGCGAAAATCGCGTCGCCGGCCACGATGGACGCCGTGGAAACTGAGGCCGATGGCTCAGATCCCATGGAGCTGCTGCACGTCAGGCGGCAGGGTCAACGCGAGAGCTTCACGCGCTACCGACTGCAAGAGACGCTGATGCTCATGGGATGCAGACCGAAAGATGCCGTTGCAGTCACCAAGGAAGTCTTTGCAGTGTTTAATAAACACTTGACTCGAGGAACAGCAGCAGTAACAGTTTACTGAGTAATCACAGCGACGAAGAGCAAGAGGAGCTACAGCTGCCGGTGGCGCTGTCTTGGCACCTATTGCATCAATGTATTTACTCGTCATTGGCCAGATTGGACTATGTGAAGCCCCACCATTTACTGGACTTTGAAGTGGCCAAAGAGATCACACAGAGAAATCAGTCCTTTGCAGTCTTATTGGGAGGAACTTCTGGCACGGGAAAGTCGACGCTGGCGTCGTTATTGGCCGCGAGATTGAGACTCACGACGGTTCTGCCGACGGATTCTGTGCGTCATGTACTCAGATCTTTCACTTCAAAGGAAGAGAACCCGTGTGCATTTGTGTCGACGTACCAAGCAGGAGACGCCTTGTCCTCGGAGATGGTGGCGGCGATTCAAGGTGATCGAGAAGATATGTCGGCTACGAGATTGCATAAAAAATGGTGCTGGGGGATACAAGATGCAGTCCGAACTTGTGCTGGAGAAACTGGATCGTGTGCTCACGATGTTTGAAGAACGCAAACAATCGCTGGTGGTGGAGGGAGTGCATTTGAATACTGATGACTTGCTGACACTAGTAAAGCGACACCCAACGTGCGTGCCGTTCGTGATTTACATCAGCAACGAGAACAAACACCGCGAGCGATTTGCTGTACGTGCTCGACATATGACCATCGACCCACAGGAGAACAAGTACATTAAACACTTCGACAACATTCGTATCATCCAGCGACATCTCTGTAAGCACGCTGATCGATATCTGATCCCGAAGATCGACAATACCAATGTGGACCGGAGCATCGCCTCTATCCAGAGCACACTCGTGCGCGTTCTTCGCAAGCTTGACCGCGGTGAACAGCTCGTCGATGAAAAATCGGCAAATTCGTTACGCTCTCACGTGAGCACGAGAACTCCATTAATAAGGCGTGGTCTAGCAAAGGTGTACGGAAGGCCATGCGCCCGCTTATCAAGCAGAAGGTCTCTAAACGATTGCTGTTGCGCCGACTACTTGCCGAGCAGACCGTGGACACGTTTGGTGCGCCTGATCCACACCAAGGTGAGGACTCGTCCAGCAGTGAAGAGGAGGAAGAAGATGCAGGTCGTTTGGCGGACGACGAGAGAAATGCAGAAGAAGACGATGACGATGAGCAAACCACGGTCATCGGGAGCTTGCTCAGCGCGCACGCGCGAGACCATGCGCCTGCCACGTCGCCATTACGCCCACAACAGGGGCAAGATGCATCGGCCCGCGTGGCCGCCCAGACGCGAGTGTTCTTGGACGAGATCGAGGAACATAATGCTGGCACAAGCGACAATGCTAAAATGATGCGTTCATTATCATTTGCTATCAGGCAGGCCGCGGTCTGGAGAGCAAGTCAGCCGCTGACGAGTTATACAGACTGGGAGTCTCACGTACCGCCACCGAGCCCGGAGGCTACATTTTCAGATGTAATGGGAGTATGCCTGGATTTGCGGCGACAGTGGGCAACAAGCGTTCTACATGGGCTTTAGATGAGCGGCGAAAGTCCTGGATGGCGGGCGATCAGGCTGACGACGTCTCCAAAACCCCTGATATTCAGTTAAATACTAGCCGGACGCCGCCCCCGTCCGCGTCGCGGCTGTTCAAGGCATACTTGGAAAATCAGCGCGGCGACGGGGAGGATCAGCTGCATCTTCAGCGAATGCAGCAGCAACAAGTGTTGCCCATAAGTCACCAGCTGCCACCTATTGCGAGGCGATCGAAGGCAGGCCCTCGTCGGTGCAGTCCTTACCTGTGGACCAGCTTTTGGATACTTCCAGTGTGGACTTCGACTTTGATAGCGTGTCGCTGGCGGATATTAACGACGACGAGGACCGTGTCTCGCAGACGTCGTCTCAGCGTGATGACTGTAAGTGCTTTCATTTCTCCTGCAACAATTCTTCACCTTGTGCTGATCGGCACTCTTTGTCTTACAGGTATTTCGCCGTTGGAGCAAAGCCTGGATGACACTGATAGCCACTTCGAAGTCAGTTCACAGAGCTCAGCGGAGTAAATGATTTATTGTGGTTGCTTTAGTCGATAACACCTGAAAGCACCTCAACGTTCTATCATCTACATGTACCTTTCGGGGCTCAACACTATAGTCAGATAGTCTTTTGATGTACCAAGGCGCGGTAACGGATGTACGAAAACGAGTACGAACCGATGAAGGACAGCGCGACCCCCAGGATGTTCGCAGTTCCCAATGGCGCATCAGGAAAGAGTAAATATCCACCCACTGTGGCAAAGAGGTCCTTTATGTTGCCCGTCACTGTAGTCGTGAGCGCAGATGTACGGAAGGTGCAGAGCTGCACGGAGAACTGGTAGAGTACACACATACTGCACAGTAACCCCATCCCAACAACGAAGCGCGGGTCGTTTAGATACGGGAAGGCTGCCACTTCGTCACGCTCGAACAAGAATCCTAGCACTGAACAGCATACCGCACCCGCTGTACTGTTAAGCAGCACGAGCTGGTGTGGACGCAACGCGCTTTCTTTGGAGAATGCAAGTGACATTGCGGTACAGAGATTCTGCATCAACACGAGCGAGTATCCGCCACGCACGTCAGACATCATGTCTGTGCTGCCTGCGATCAAGCTGCCCGCAGTGCTCACTACTCGGTATAACACACAAAATTATTAGTTCACGCCTGCAGTCGAAGCCACCCGCATAGCAAAATCTTTTCCGAATTCGCACCGAGTAACGCTCCCTTGATCGAATTCGAAACTGTCTAACAAACATCGTAACACGCAGATTTGAGTCATCATATCAAGGCTATCGCGAATTATTAACGCTACCGGTGTACCTTGTGCAGCACAAGCCACTCGATGAGCATCACTGCGATGGTCGTCAAGCGTCGGATAACCAAATACCTGTAACAAGAGGCTCAATCCCCACCATCAGCCTTGCAAAGTATTAGGTTAAATGGTGCACTAAACACTGAACGCACATGGGCAGATTCACGACACGGAGACTGGCGAAACCGAGCAGCATGTTGCTGAGATGCAGCAGCATCAACGGCAGCAGCACACGTAGCACATAGGACCAGTCATTACGGGTACGTCTTCCACCTGGAGATTTCTCGACAACCGGCACCTGTTTTGACCCCATTGCAAAGGTGAAAACACGTCGAGCAGTCGCCAGCAGCGTGAGACTCGCGAGTGTGAAGATGCTCTGGATGGCGCCCAGGGTGTATACCGAACGCCACTGGAACGAGGTGACAAGCGCCTTGGTCAGCAGGTTCATGGCCAGCGAGCACAGCAGGTAGAAGATGCAGGGCCAGACCGCCCTCAGCAGCGTCGGTCGAGGTGTCTCCATCATCACCATGAAGAACACCGAATGACCAGCAGCTGCGACACTTTGAAGCAGTCGACGAATACCGGTTCTGATTAGTCTACAACCGACATTGATCGGTATCTTGCTTTAGCTAAAAATGGCAGGCATTGCCTGCACAGCAAATGATATGGCTGCAATACCCCAACGGAAACCACATGCTCACTACAGGGCGTCATGATTTCGCCAAGCTGCCATCGTTAGCAATCCCCGCTAGAAATTATTCCGTTTCATTTTGATCTCCGGTCGATCTCGACGCACCTGATGAACCAGGAGGACATTGGCCTTGCTCAACTCTGGCAAAATGAGTCACTGCAGCTAACCCTCCAAGGCTGCCTTGAGCACACGCCCAACAGTTGTTGTTGTCCTCGAGCTCGCTGCAACCAATGCAACGCGCCAAGTCAAAGGAAGCAGCGCATTAGAGGGAGCGCGAGATGGCATTACGCCAGGGTTGCTGCCTTGGAAGTGGTGGCATGCACAGAAGAGATGGGTGATGTCCAGCTTCAAGTCTAGACAATAGGTTAAGGCTGTATAATAGGTTCATGATCAACAGAACCGTTAGTTTTCACCAATAATCGAAGCATGCATTAACAGCACAATATGCTGTTCAGAAGTTCTGTTGAATTTTGGGCGTAAGCTCTTGTCGCATGGTACAAATTTGATGGTGCCGAGCGCAAGGGGTTTAGCATTGAGGCAGCTTCGATCGTGTTCCAGTATCCACATCGCCTTGCTCTTTGCAGATTCATTTCTCGGGATCTTGCGGTGTTCATACTCTGGCAAGTTGCGGTAGGGTGACGTACAAGGCTGTCTTCGCATCTGATCGGCGCGCAGCTCAAGTGTTGAAGGGGTCTCTTCGATGAGCCATAAGTCTGTTCCTAGCGTCCCACTCCAATCACCTTCTGACTCCCGGCCGAGATCGAATGGTGACAACCCAGGACAAAATATGGCCTCCGTTAAACGTGGTTCTTTTGTTGGCGGTCTCTTTGAGTTTCCCCTGCGATGCAGCGTGCACGCTCTAAATCTGCAGGTTTTTGTCGTTGATGCCCACAATCCCGATGGCTATTACCGATTAAAAATGTTAGGCACCTCACAAATGACTTGAATAATCATGGGTTGTTATCATTAACATCCAGCTGCTCTGGCGTCTGCTCATAACCACGTTCGAAGCTGTCAAATGGCGTCACATCCAGACACTGGAAACCATCCGTTCCAGTGCGTGACATGCCAGCAAAAGCTGCAGAGACCTGGCCGTATCGGCGCGTTTTTCCGAGGGGGCCAGCCTGGCCTGGCCAAGTCAAGTGCAATCGAGCCGTTGTACGGTAGTTGCATGAAAGAGTTGGCCTTTACTCGAGCGGCGCATTATTATTGGCCCAAAATTATAGCGCGTCATCAAGCGGGTCGGGTCTGGCTGGCTTTTCGTAGAGGCATACATTTTCCAAGTATTGATCTCGACCCACCCGCTCAGCCGACATATGGAAGTTTGTATGCTTTCTCGCAAAACGTCGTTGTCCAGAGTCGGCATTGCGGAATTTGCGACAGCAAACACAGAAGCCCCCGATAAACACTTGAAGAAACGCACCCCGCCGCCCTCTTCCCCCATATTAACCCCCTACAACACCCAATATGGCTACGCAATACACGGTACGTTTGTGCTTGTCGAACACCGCAAAAGACCCGAAAATGCACTAGAATGGATAGATACTGACGGGTTTACCGGTATCTCGTGCGGTTACAGACGTGGAAGATCGAGGAGGAGGTGAAGGTCCGCATGACGGAGTCTGGTACCGGCGCACGGCCTGCCATCACAGCCTCCCAGGCCTTTGAGAACACTCTGACCAAGTACGGCTCAGCCAACGCGCTGCACTATAAGAAGGATGGCGAGTGGTACGTACCTACTAGAATAAGGAAGGATGTGGCCAGCTGTTTAACACTCTTCTGTTGCTATTGCTGTTGCACCCCACAGGAACACGTACTCGTTCCAGACATACTACGACAAGTGCTGCCAGTTCGCCAAGTCCCTGTTGCACGTGGGTCTCGAGCGCTACCAGGGCGTAAGCATCATTGGCTTCAACTCGCCTGAGTGGGCGATTGCTGACGTCGGTGCCATCTTTGCCGGTGGTGTGGCTGCTGGTATCTACACGACCAACAACCCGAAGGCCTGTGAGTTCATTGCGAAGCACTCCGACTCGGGTGTGGTAGTGTGTGATGGTGTGACGCAGTTGGAGAAGTTCCTTTCCATTGAAAAGAACCTGCCGAAGCTCAAGGCACTCGTGGTGTGGAACGACACTGTGCCTGAGGGAATCCAAACGACCGTGCCTGTGTACTCGTTCGAGGACTTCATGGAACTCGGCAAGGAAGTGAAGGACGAGACGTTGAAGGAGATCATGGTGTCCCAGAAGCCTGGCAACTGTTGTACCCTGATCTACACGTCTGGCACGACGGGCGACCCGAAGGCCGTCATGATCTCGCACGATAACCTGGTGTGGACCATCATGAGCGTCGTTGGCATGATCAAGCGCAACTTCAACCATCAGATGGACAACACGGATCGTCTTGTGAGCTACTTGCCCATGTCCCACGTGGCTGCACAGCTGATTGACATCTGGCTGCCCATTTGCGGTGGTCTGCAAAGCTACTTCGCGCAGCCCGACGCTCTGAAGGGTTCTCTGGGTGTGACTCTGAAGGAGGTGCGCCCCACGTTCTTCTTTGGCGTGCCCCGTGTGTGGGAAAAGATTGCCGAGAAGATGTGGTCCATCTCGGCGCAGACAACGGGCATCAAGAAGCGTATTGCGACGTGGGCCAAGGACAAGGCTGCGCAGAAGACGACGCTGGCGCAGTACGGCAATTCTGGAGGTGCGCCGTGTGGTTTCGGTGTTGCCAGCGCTGTGGTGCTGATGCGCGTGAAGGAGGCTCTGGGTTTGGACCAGTGTATTGCCAGCTTTAGTGGTGCCGCGCCTATTAGCCGTGAAGTCGTGGAATACTTCGGCTCTCTTGACCTACCCGTGTACGAGTTCTTCGGTCAGAGTGAGTGCTGTGGTCCCCAGACGTGCAGTATGCAGGGCAACTGGAAGATTAGCACTTGCGGTCGCACTATTGACGGATCGGAGACCAAGGTCGTTGACGGCACGGACGAGCTGATCTTCGGTGGCCGTAACATCATGATGGGCTACCTGAAGGGCGAGCAGCAGACGAAGGACACGATCGATGATGATGGCTGGCTGCACTCTGGTGACTGCGGTAAGCTTGATGAGGACGGTTTCATGTCTATCACAGGCCGTATCAAGGAGCTTCTTATCACTGCCGGTGGCGAGAACGTGCCGCCTGTCATCATTGAGGACACAATCAAGGAGGAGCTTCCTCTGCTTTCGAACGTTATGGCCATCGGCGACCGCCGCAAGTTCCTGGCGTCTCTGTTCACGCTGCGCGTGACTGTCGACAAGGAGGGACACCCACGGACTCTCTGGATGAGAAGGCGCTTCACATTATGCAGGAGATTGGCAGCTCGGCCACGACTGTCGCGGAGGCTCGTGCTGACGAGAAGGTGAAGGCCTACCTGGACGCTGGTTTGAAACGCGCCAATGCCCGTGCCACGTCGCGTGCGCAGAATGTGGCCAAGTACACGGTGTTAGACCACGACTTCTCGATCAACGGCAACGAACTTACACCTACGCTGAAGCTGAAGCGCAAGATCGTGTATGAGAAGTACGAATCGGTCATTGAAGGCTTGTATGCGTAAATGCTGGTGCTAGCTGGGCCGACATCTTCAGATGGAAGTGTCGACATGAGCCAACAGTGCGACGTGGAGCGACTAGCAGAAACCAAGCGTTTTGCGTAACAGTTGCTAATGACCGAGCTCCGCGCTGCATATGTTTTTCATTTTCTAGGTAGCCTGCCTGTGCTCACAGCTAAGTAAACGAGTATAGGTTTGATAAATTGGCTCGCAAGCTATCTAGACGATGTGCATTGCGAACACCATGAGCCTACGTCGCCAACAAAAGCGCACTACCAGCAGTAACAGTAGATTTACTCGCGCTTCTTCTGCCGAGCAGCCTGCAGCTTGAGCTGCTGCTCCTGGAGCTGATTGTTCTTCTGGATAGCCTCATAGACAGCGATCAGTGTGATCACCACGGCCATCATCAGCACGTGTGACACGTTAAATTTGAACGACGAGGCCTTGCCTGCAGTGACGGATACAGCAACAGTGCTCAGTTAGCAAGAGATAGATCCTCATAACTCAGTATGAACTGCACTCAACGTACCCAAGACGCTCTCCAGAGCGTAGCGCAGCTGTCGGCGTCTGAAAAGTGAGCAAGAAGGCATAAAATCATAAGTGAAATGAATTCGTCTAGCTGGTATCTAAGGTACGCACAGGGCCTGAGCGATTGCACAATGGGGATCGTCATGTAGCTCTTGAGGTCTGTATCAGTTGAGAACAGTAAATAAGGGTGAGCATGCGGTGGGTGGGTAAAGACTAACGCTAGGAGATCTGAATGAGCGTACTCATGGTGAGGAATCGGAAGATGTTCTGGAAGTTGAAGAGTGCGAGGCCCGAGACCAGCAGTAGGAGTGGCGGCAGGAGAACGAGTTGGATGACGTTCAGGTTGAGCAGCATCTTGGTTCGCGTGTCAGTCGTATCGTGCGGTTTAAAAATGGTGAAATTTAAAAATCTGATGTTTAAATGGTGAAATTTAAAAAGCTGATTTTTAAATTAAAAATTCCTTTTTGGCGCGGAAACTCCAGTTTATAAATAAAACCAAGCACCTGCGCCGACCGTCGGACCATCCAGCGATCGCTCATGCAGACGCCACGCCGCGACCGCGACGGAGACGACGGCGGCGGGATGTCGGCAACACCCACGCCCACACGTGACAACTCGACGCTGCTACGCGAACAGGAGGCGGAGCGGGAGCGTCTCCGCATGGACAACTTTAACCAGGCGCTTCGAATTAATTTCCTAGAGGAACGTCTACTACGCGTTAAGCAAGGCACAGACTTCTCAGGCGAAGATTTAGAGAGCGAACTAGTGCAGCTGCGGATCTCACTCGAAGAGCGAGACCACGAGCTCCGACAACGCAATTTCTCGATGATCCGCGCGACTGAAGCCATTGATTTGCTGACTGCGCAACTCCACGAGGCCCAAGCGGCGGCTGCACGCGCCAGAGACGAAGCCCAGAGAGAAGCAGAAGCTCAAATGCAACAGCATCTGCAACATCGCGGCGGAGTGGATGCTGAGACGGCGGAGAGATGGCGTCTGGAGCTGGAAACTGCAGCTCAGAAGGAGCAGCAGAATGGGAAGAAGATTCAGGAGCTGGAGGAGGAGATCAAAAGACAGAGAGAAGCTGCTGAGGCACTGAACCTGCAGATGAAGGAGATGCAGGAACTCAGAACGAGAGAACAGACAGAGATGGAGCTGAGACTGCAAAGAGACCAGCAGAGCCTGCAGCAGTTGGAGATGAACAACGTCAAGCTCTTGACCGAGGCAGAGCACTGGAAGGTGGTGGCTAAGCAACGAGAGGAACAGCTTACGGCCTTGCAGCTACAGGTGGAGACCATGAGACAGGAGAAGCAGAAACTGGATGCGCGCTCGCAGGCAAAGTTGAAAAGCATGGAGGAGCAGGTGAAGCATCAGATGGAGCAGTTACAGCGCGAGAGTGAGAACTATCGGACGGAGCACACGAGACTGTTGACGGATTGCGAGAAAGCGCGGTTTGAAAAGGAGCGAGTTGCCATGGAGAATGAGAGCATCAAACAGGAACGTGCGCGACTGCAAGCCGAGATGGAGCGCATGGCGAAGGAAATGCAACAAATAGCAGGAGACGCCAAGCGCGCAGCTGCAGAATGCCAAGTTTTCAGCGACCTGCGAGGAACAGAACAAGTCTTTGGATACTTTCAAGAGTGAACGTGAAAGCGCAATGGATACAATTCATCAGCTAGAGTCGGAGGTGCACCAAAGTCGCAAGCAAGTAGCGGAGTATGACATTTCAATCAAAACCCTGAAAGCCAGTTGCAATACGCTGAAGCTGAGGCTAAGCGTATGAAGGAGCAATGTGACCTGGCTGAGTCCTGCTGCCAACAAACGTCCAACGAACGTTTGCTAGTATTGGAGAAAGATCGCCAGGCGATTGAAGAGGACAACCGCCGACTTCGCGCTGAGTTGGCAGGTTTCCAGCAGGATCTCGAGGCTATGGAGCGCAAGTTCCAGGAAAGTGAGGAACGATTTTCGAATGAGGCTGCAAATGCTCAAGAACAGCGCCACCACCTATCGGCATATGAGGAGGAATTACAGCAGCGATCTGCGAAAACCCGTGAGTATCAGACTCAGCTTACTGCTTTTGAAGACGAACTCGCTCGCCGAAATGCACGTGTGCAAGAACTCGAGCAGCAGGTTGCGAGAACCCAGGAGTATCAAACCCAGCTTGTTGCTTGCGAGGACGAGCTGGCGCGTCGAGCTGCCAATGTTCTAGAGCTTGAGCAGCGCGTTGAAAAGCCCAGGAGTACCAGATGCAGTGTGCTGTTAGTGAAGACGAGTTGGCACATCGAGGCACCCGTGTCTTAGAGCTAGAGCAGCAGGTTGCCAAATCCAATGAGTACCAGACTCAGCTTGCCGCCTGTGAGGATGAGCTAGCTCGCCAAAGTGTTCATGTGCAGGATCTAGAGCGGCGGTTAGCTGGGGCGATATCGGCCAGTTCATCTACGAATACAACAGTGCGTCATCAACAAATGGAGCAGCAAAACCAGTTCGCCACAGAGAAGAGCGAGATCCAGCGGCAATTGGAAGATGAACGCCAACGATGTGTGGAGATGAAAAAAGTAACCTTTACTTTGAAAAACGAAAGCGCGTCTGCACACAGAGAGCTAGAAGCAGTAGAGATGGAGCTGCGGTCACTGCTGAGAAGTCGTTTTCATTCTTTCAGCGATGGACGAAAGCAGCCAATGGTGAGCCTGTTGAGAGAGGCTATATTGACCTTGAAGAGGTGAGTTGGATACCTTTACTATTCTGTGATAACTACCACTAAGCGTATGATACGTGACAACACAGTGATCTGAAGACGGAGGTGGAAGGTCTACAAAATCGTTGGAAACAGCAAGCTTCGCTGATGGGTTCTAAACTCGACCGCCTGGCAACGCAGTTGCGTGCAAGTCAAGCAAAACTGGAAGTGCTGCAGCGCTCGTCTTTCCATGCCAAGGATACGAAACATGTACGACACTCAATCCAATTCGCTGCTGCTGCTGATGCCTTTGTTGGTTCCCGACTGACTTGCATTAATGTGCACCCATACGTTTTAGTCGCTAGACAAGACATGGTCTGTTCGTTACGAGGAATTGCGTATGGAGAAGGAGCACGAGAGGCGAGAACTCGAAGAAGAAATCCTCTACTTCCAATCTAAGATGGAAGAAGCGCTTGCGGAGGCAAAACGCAGCATGGAGGCACTTACGCGCGAACGACAGGTACGATATCCTTTGCATTCCGACCGAGTGTGTGATGTTAGGGCACAACTGATGGTCAGGGTTGTGATGTTCATCCTTTTTGCTAATAGAGCTCCCGCGAGAAATCACATCAAGGATATGATGATCTGAAGGAAAGCAACCGCTTGCTGTATGAAGAGGTACAGGAGCGCCGGAGGTCTGCCGAACACGCTCGCAAACAGTATATGCAGGCTGTCCGTGAAAATAAGGAACTATTGAAAGCAATCGAGGTATACAAAGATGGCATAGCTAGCCGCAACAAAGAGATCGAGAACTACCAAGCCAAGATCATGAAATTTTCACAGCAGCTGCAGCAGCGCGTGTCACTCGGTGGCGTGAAGCAGACTTTGCTGGAACAGCTGGAGCAGACGCAGTACATGATCTCCGAGACATACAAGCGATGGGAGGATAGTCCCATCGTTCGTGGACCTGGGGGCGTTAGTTCTGGGCACGAAGGATATGAAGCGGCTATCGTTCAGCTGGATGAGTATGTCGGCCGATTGCAGTTGGTGTCTGAGCGCTGGGGTGAGTTCATGACTCACTCTCAGGAGCTACAGCGGCGGTATAGCGAAGCTTGATTTCGGCATCTTCTCGTGGCTTTGACCGATCGAAAGAGCAGCCTCGATGGGTTGACGACGTCGAGAGGAAGTGCACCCGTCTTCTTACCGAGGCAGTGCGCGTTTCGAAGCCATGCGTGACGTAGTCGACAACATCGCGAGTGTACTCCAACGTGAAAGGGACGAGAAAAGCGCTTGGAGAAAGAGCGTGCGTTTGGCGTAGATAATAACGCATCTGTGAAGCAACGAGAAGGCCGATCCAAGTGGTTATCAAATAGCGACTTCTTTGACGAGCGTTGCGAGCCCCCTCGTTCGCGACATGCCAGACAACCACAATTTGACAGCCCAGTGAAGTCACGAGCTCAGAACGGCGCAGGACCCAGCATGAAAGCTTCGACAATAGCTCGCCGAAGCGCGAATGAGCTGTACCGTAGCTCTCTTCCTCGTTGGGGCGTGTGGGCATGAAGGTGCAAGACTTAGAGAAGGAGATCCGGAATGCCCACGACTAACACCGGCAAATTTGTTAGACCCATGCTGCTTCTCGTGGAAGTATACTATAGCGATTACAAAGATACCTTGATACGGGTGTTCGACGATGGCAATTTGTACTCAACTAACCATCAATAGCCACGGAACAAACCCAGCAATATCGTACTCCCTGCGTCTTCAAACTCACTGATACCCCGCTAGATATCTACAGCTTGATCAAGCATCGTCTACGTTGTGCTTCATCTCGCGCAGCTTCTCGTAGCTGAGGAAGGAGATAACTGTGGAAGGCAGCGCTTTGACGGCATTCACAAAAATACCGCGGTACAGTGATCGCACACCACGGATGCCGCCGCCGTCTTCGAGCACAGAGGAACGTACACAGTGCCACGCGTTATCGTACGTCGGGAACGCGAGTTCAGGATGCCACTTCGCACCCTGAAGCTGCACACGTCGGCGGATAACATCAAGCGGATACGAGATACACTGTGACGCTAGTGACGCCGTGGTGGCACATAGGAGCTGCCCAGGCACGCTCGGATGACCCAGCTGGTTGTTCGTGGCCTCAGTATCGTAGAGCACGAAAATCGGCCGTAGAGACTCGTAAATAGCAAAATTGCAGCCGATATACGTGAAGACTCCCAGGCTTGCAGGCGCAAACCCACGGTAAAACCCCTCAAACCCTCGTTGTCGAGGATAGTGCGAGCACAATTCATAATGCCGCTCGCGGGACGGTTGGCATTATAGTACTGCTGAACGGTCAGCCGCCCACGTACGACGTCAAGCGGGTAGAACAAAGAGTTGAGTGTCAGACCGGCAAATCCGCCTACCGCAAGATTAGCCATGCTCGCGGATACTCGTGGACTGTCCATTCCAATAGGGGAAGAAGGCTCGGGAAGTATGCGCGAAAATTGCTCTTGGTAGACATGGCACAGGAAAAACTTTGTGGGCACTGATGGCACAACCCAGAGACAGTGCGCGAGGTTACCACTGAACAAGCTGCGAGGTCCACTGAATTTAACCATATTCACAAAACCCCTCGTCAACGACGTGTATGGAGCTGCACCTGAAATGAGCTGCGACGCAGTTTTTGCTGCCGCCGATGTGGGTTTTGGAGTCGACAACTGCATAAGTATCTTCAGTCGCTCCAATGGTGCACATGCTGTGCGCGCAAGCCCACCAGCCGCAATGGCAGCAGCGAAGGCCGTGGCCTGAGCTATCAATTGTTGTCTTCGGAGAGTAGCGTTGATCTCACGGTAAGCGTTCTTGTTCTCTATGGTGTCCTCTAACGCAGGTTGCAGGTATTCCCAATCACCACCTGTGGGGTTTTGGCGCATGGCAGATATCCAGCCAGATTTGAGGTTAGCATCAAATGTGAGCTTCTGTTGATCATTGTTCAGACCGGCACCATCACGACCATGTGCCTGTAGCTCAGCAGCACGCCAAATCGCCCGCAACGAGTCGATATCACTCTTGAGAGCCACTAAGAAAACGCGGAATTCCTGCTTCGCTGTTATCACATCCGGCGATTCAGGATGATCGTCGTCTGCATTGTCCTCAGCTCGCGAATCCTCCACTTGGAACGCTGCAATTCCACGAACTAGATCATCGTGCGTAACATATTGATCACCAAGCTGGTGCGCTGGCAAATCAAACATGCGCTCGTAGAACGCCAGGCGGCCGGGCGACAATCCAACCGAAGCGTCCAATTCACTCAATTTCTCTGCAGCTTCGCTTGTGGACACCCACTCACGAATCGCTCGTGGAAGGTCGATAAGCTTGATTGCTGCCTGCTCGGCATCTTCCTGGTCGAATAGAGGAGACGATGTCGTTGATTTGTGCGTTTTACCGCCGGCATATGCACTTGTCACCGACTTAAGCACACGGAAAGCTGCCTCTGGAAGGAGTTGGTCGATGTTAGAAGCGCCGAGCGCGATGTGGAAATGCGCAAACTGAGAAAAGTTTACGAGGCCAGACGAGTCGTTAAGCAGTAGTGCTAATGCCAATTGCACAGCGCGGCCATACGCCGGTTGTGGTGGCAACGCCACATGAGGCACCAGTGGATCCCAAAGCGCATCTTCGTCATCCTCATCCGCGTTAGCGCTATGCCTCACCAACTGCATTTGTTGGGGTCTATGAGCATGCGCTGCAGATCACGCTCAGTCGCAAAGCTCTCGGTGGAGCCGGGGACAACCGTGGTGCCGACCTTTTGAATAATTTGTGTAGAGCTGTCGATCCGCTTCGAGTGATGGTCAGGAAGCTTGCGCGATCCATACACCAAATCTTTGCATCCTCGAGCGCTTTCACAGAGGCGCCACGGCGACTGTTGTACAAGAGTGCGGCTTCCCCAAAGCTGGCATTACGCCCAATGACGCGATCAACGAAGGGCTTGGTTGCTTTTGGCTTGTACCTTGACACTTCACACCGACCACTTTCCACAAGGTAAAAGTAGTCCCCAGGGTCACCTTGTCGCAAGATAGTTGTGCCTGCGCGGACACTCAAAGGGAAGCACTTGCGCACGGCCAGCGCCTTGGCACGATCGTCCAATTCTGTGAATAGTGGATGGTCTTCAAGTGCTTCCAGCAGAAAGCGCCTCTCCTCCAAGGACTGTTGGCTGCCTGGGTGGCGAGCCAAAATCTCACGGAATGTACGCTTACCCAGTTGCCACAACACAACGGCTTCTTCTTTGTCTTCTGTCGAGCTGGATGCGCTAGCTTGAATTGTTGCACGCCGTGGTGTGTCATATATGAGCGCAGACTCTCCAAATGCATTACCAGGACCGTTGGTAGCTACATGAACGCGCTCGTTCTGGCCTATGAGACGCGATGATGACTTGAATTCAGGTAGTGCTATGGTTTTACGCTTCCGAAGCTGTATACGCCGCGCTAGGGCAGGGTTTGCGGTATTATCCACATCTTTCGACTGCAGTGCTGTCTGAGTCTTCAGTAGGTGATCATAGTCGACGAAAACGTCGCAGTCACCACGCTCAACAATATAGAAATGATCACCCGGAGATCCTTGGTAAAATACAACCTCCCCTTCGCCAGTACACGACGTCGAAACTGCGAAGCTGCAGCAAGCTCCGGTTCACTGAGCGTATGAAAGAGTTGGTGTCGACGCAAACAATGCACAATGGAAGCCATCTCACTCCCCATTCGCGGGGCGCGTTCCCGTGCTTCCTGTACACGCTTCCCATACCGTTCACTTTCTCGATCCAACTCCTGTCGCAAAGATATCTCGGGCAAGTAACTCACTCCCTGCTGCAGTTTTAGAAAATCTCCACCATCCCGCGCACTAAAGTGTTTAGGCAGATAGGAATTTGCCGATGGATAAGGCAGCAGCAGTTCCAGATGCTGATATAAACCTGCAACCAGCTGTGAGCAGAACCTCTTGGTCGTCTTGGGTTCTTCTCCTTCTTGTTCAGGTACCAGCACCGCGTTCTCAAACACTGAGCGTTCTCTTCCCCTCAGTTCAGCTCCTAAAGCTTGATATCTTGCATTCACTGCATCTCTCTCCTTCATCAACGCGTTGCGTTCAAAAGTGGGCATCTTGTCTCTATGTGCGAGCTCCGAATCGAGTCTCCCGAGCTCTTTCTTGGTCGCTACTAAAGCCGCGAAGATCCGCTCTCTTGCAATCCTCGTGGGCACCGATACTCCTGCATTGAAGAATCTGGCTGGATTATCTTCATAAGGGGCGTTTAAACTGCCCAGAGCGAACTGTAGCGCCTTCTGCTGGAGCTCTTGCGTGCGTTCGACTTGGAGCTTCCGTACCGCGACCTCGTGGCCTCTACTGAGCAGAATGCGAGCCACTAGAGGGCGCAATTTGACGCCTGTAAGAGCGGCTTCTAGTAGGAATAACTGGTCTTCAGGTTGCTGAGCGTCTAGAGCGAGAGAAGGAGCTCGAATGATGACTCCATTGTGGTCCCATTGGGTTTGGCCAAAGAACTTCGCGCAGGCGCAGATGGATCCTCCGTAGAGACCCATGGAGGAACATTTCCGGTCGAATAGGAGGACGTCACCAGTGTCCACCTGTAGATCTCGAAGCAGTTGACGAACGCGTGCTTCATCGTCCAGTGGAGAGGTCTCTGCGGACGCAGAGGAAGACGAGACGTCCATCATGGATGACAAGAAAGGTTATGTGGGACCAGGTAGTCATGATGAGGAGCTCTTTGACTACCGGTTTGAATTGGTGGGGATTCGAGTTTGGTGTGTGAGTGGTGTGGCGTGCACAAGAAGAATGAGATGGAGGAATGCAGCTATAGGGAGAAAGAGTGGAGCGCTACGGAGGAGATTTTCAGATGTGAATTGGACAAATCGGGAGAAAGGATTAGCGTTTGAAGAGCAGGTTGTGACGTTGATGCAAACACTCAATTGTCACTTGATACCGACGCAGCAGTCTCGAGATGGAGGCATCGACCACCAGGTTCGGATCTAAATACTTAAGTACTGCAGTTTTGCAGGACTGTTGGTTAATTGTTTATTGTTAATTAATTGTTGTAGGGGTTGTGGACATTCCCAGACCTGCAGGTGGACGTTGTGACTCAATGCAAGAATGAAAGCAAACCGGTGGGCGTGCAATATGTCCGAGAGTTCTACGGAGTGCTGAACTTTCCCTACCGACAACCGTGGGGTTATTTGCCTCGGCATCTGGCTATAGCATCTACGCACAGAGGTTCTTCTCGAGGATGACACGCCCAGCCATTTTGTGCACTGTGGACCAACACACTGGGAGATTGTCGTCCTTCCTGCTGAATGACCGTGCTCAAACTCGTCTACAATTAACAAACGGTGCGGCGACAATCGTCCATTTGTGGCTTATATTTAGTATTGTGCGGTACTCTTTCTACCAGACCTGCTGATTGGTTCAAACCCCTTCAACTAGAGCTTCTGATTGGTCTAAACTATCTAAAAATGCGGCCAACGTAAAAGTTCAAACCCAAACGAGCAATCGAGCGGCTCCTAGCGTCGGCGTGTTAGTCCCCTGTCGCTGCGTGCGTCCTCGCTTCGATCCACAGCAACTCAGCTCAATGGCGACTATACTGGACCAAGGTAGTCTGCAGTCAATGGCTCACATGCTGCGTGGGAGCTTCCTGAGCCAAGCGCTTGTGCTGCTACTGTTAATCCTGCTCCTGCGCTACGTGGTGGCGTCCTGGCGCGTGGGTTTGACGCCTTACGAGGTACAGACGTGTCCTCCTATCAACCCCAATGTTCTCTATCACTACGGCGTGTCGCAAATGCAAGGGAGGCGGCCTTATATGGAGGACAGACACACAGCTATGGCCGATCTCAATGGGGACTCGACGCAGTCGTTCTACGGCATCTTCGATGGCCATGGAGGCGACGGAGCAGCCAAGTGAGTTTATGACGAGATAGAGCATTGATTATTGTTCGGAAGAGATGGTTATTAATGTGAATTATGGCCGTAGTTATTGTGTACAGGCCATGTGTCAAAATGTGATCCGAGCCGAGTATCACCAAGGAACCGGCTGAAGCACTGAAAAATGGATTCATAAGAACGGACCAAGAGGTATTGGACTGCTGAATTGCTGGTACTGGGGTTATAATGTGCTGATATTTTTTATTTGACCATGCAGTATTTGCAGATTGCGAATAGGAAGAACTCGGAGGACGGGACGACGGCAGTTGTGATGCTAACACAAGGCGACGAGATCTTTGTGGCACATGCAGGGGATTCACGTGCTGTGTTGGTGCATCGAAGTGGAAAAGTGTCGGTGTTGACTTCGGACCATAAGCCAAACCGACCGGATGAACGACGTCGGATTCAAGAGCTGGGTGGATCGGTGGTTTTTGGGGAGTCTGGCGTGTAGAGGGAATCCTTGCTGTGTCCCGTGCCATTGGCGACCGCATGCTCAAGCCATTTGTGGTAGCGGAACCTGAGGTGAAGAAGTTCACGCGCACGGAATCGGATCACTATGTCGTCATAGCTAGTGATGGAGTGTGGGACACTATCTCCAATGACGATGCTGCACAATTGGCACTCAAGCATGATGACCCACAAGTCGCGGCACAACATATTATGGAGGAAGCGTATGCACGCGGAAGCCTCGACAACATTAGCGTCATGGTCGTCGACTTGAGAGCGTAAGTTTGATTGACCGTGCCTGACTTCTGAACCTTTGGTGTGTCATGACCTGACGTTGTGTGGTTGCTGCGTATTTCCAGTGAAAAGAACGAGTGTTCAACAAAAGATGCATAATTTCACGATTTCGTGCGCTTGACGATAGAGAAGAAGAGGGACAGGTGCTAGCGGCAATGACATCGACAAGCAAATACATAGCGTCCCGGACCCCGCGCACCTGTGGTCGTTATTAACCGACCATTCATCAATTTGACCATCTGGTGTTTATGAAGGCATACATTTCTACTTTGAAGATATCAAGGATGCCAATACAAACCAATGAGGAAAAGAACAAATAAATTAGTCCTCGCTCGAGCACCCAAATCGTGCCAAGAACTTTGGTCTGTCAGAGCAACTCGACTTCGTCGAAGCCAACTACTACGCCTCTTACTTGAAAGTCTGCTGAGTAGGCTTGCAAAGCTCTTTGCGGAACTGAGGCTTGACAACGGGATCCAACGAAGCTGAATTGTCGGTAACGTAGCGAGCCTTCACGAGAGCTTCGCTTTCGTTGGTCCAGCGCGCATGATGCTTCTCAAGTTCTTCGCCTTTCATTGTTCGTCCTTTCATTTCTCGAGGGGCTGCGAACTCTGTTGGGACGCTAGAATCGTTGTACGCGGACTGTGAAAGGGACTGCCACGTCCCTGAACCTCTCGTCTTGTCAGCACCCACCAACTCGTGGTAATTGTACCTAGCTGCGTCGCTACTGCTTTGGAGGCCTGCACCGAATTCTTTTACCGTAACTCGAGCACCTTGACGCATCTGAGTGCACGTGTTGCTGGTATAGTTTGCGCCGCCATCTCTCACACCTTTCGCGGCGTCTGGGCGATAAGCTTCCTCTACAAAATTGCCGACGAGGGTCTTGCACTCGTATGAGCGCTTGCCACCACGCAGAATGTTAGAGCCGCCTCCACCCAGCATGGCTTTTAGATCTTCGTCAAAAGTAAAGTAAGCAAGCCGTGGTTTAGTTGCTGTTGCTCTGCCTTGCTTTCTTATCGGGTGTAGCCATTTTTATCCTGTGAAATGCCAAAGATGGCTACACATGCAAACGCTGTGATTGGTGCCTGAAGTTGAAGTGCTTCAATTGGCTGCAGACATCGACAACAAGCGCAAATGAAGTGATAGATATGACCCAGGCAATGCTTCACTTACTTGACTTACTATGCTGGAAAGTATCGCACACGGTACCATGCCAATGACAATGAATGTCTAAGTGATTATGACCCCCATTCCTTATTCGAGCTCAAGTGGTTTGACATCCTCCTGGAACTGTTTGCTTTCACGATCATGTATCGATTCATATGCCCTCTACAGCCTGCTAACAACGGCAACAGAACAACAACGAGTGAACATCTACCTTAAATTTTGATGTAGTTGGATCGGTTGGGCACTTACTGGCCCTATGGGGTTATGGGGTGGTAACTCTCGAGTCTCTCCCGCTCCAGCTTGGGGTCAAAGTTTACAACCCAGACAGCCATGTCAATCAATGACCCGTCATTCAAGTAGCCGTTTCCGACTGTACACCTCTTCGAGCGCAAAAGATGAAGTAACGGCCATTTTAGTTTTCGGAAAGAAAAACCTATCACATAATAATAAACTGATATCTTTCATCTAAACTGTTTTCATGATCGACAAAAATCCATTTTAATTTGTATTGAAGAAGGCTAAATCTCAGACCTGTTCAAGCGCATCATCCAAAACAGCTTTTCCAGCCCCAAATCGGATTTTCAGTGATACAAACATCAAGTGGGTCGAGGTCTCTCAGATCACTCTTCCTCACTTCCAATTCCATCCGTCGGGCAGTAAGCAGCCCTCGAAGAACGCGAGAAGTGAACGTCATGGGCGAGAGCTTAACCGTGCGGTACGTCCTCACTTCCTCCACCTCTCCCCCTCCCATCTAAAAACCCTAATATGATGCTTTTAAATGCTCATTTTCTCTCTCTCTCTCTCTCTCGCTTTTAGACTTTTGTCCGTACCCAGACGTACGACATCCCATGCGACCCGCGGCAGCCTGCCAAATGGCTCCTGCAACAGGCCAAAACCATCCAGCATTCGAGTCAGAAGATCTCGGTGCCTGAGGACGAACTGGAGGTGCTTTTTAACCGCACAAGTCGCCAAGTGGTCGATCTGGAGGACTCTATCGGCAGCAGCATCTCTGCAATGGACGTCATTGACGCCCGCACTCTATTACAGACCCCAGATACGTCTTACAACAGCGCCATGTTCCCGTGGCTGCGATCGTACCCTGGTGGTCTGCAGATGGCAGAAAAGATGGAGTCCTCCAATGGCCTCTTCTTCCAGCAACTGTATGCCTTTACGCTCATTGGGAAGAGGACGCCAGTCTCAGCATCTCAACGCAAACAGAAACACGATAAGGATAATTTCTTGTCGCTACTGCAGACGTACGTGATGGGAAATTATGACGAGGATCACAAGGCGCGACCGCAGACGGTTGGAGCAGTGAATGGGAGATACATGACATCACAGACACGAGCAGGAGCAAAGGCTGGCACTTCGACTAGTATGTATGTGGCCTCGTCACGGGAGAATCAGGGCAGGGGGTGAGAAGAGCAACGGCGCCGTCGTCACCAGGATACAAACCGGAGCATGACCCCAACGGATTTTCAGACTCAGGATCGGATAGCAGTATGGAGGACTCGTCAGCATACCCGACACGCTCATCGCTGACACATGCGCCCGCGAGTCCCGTGCAAGTGCCTATGGTCTCATCACCGTCAGTCCTTCGTCCTAATGATCGAAATCCGTTGGATAAAATGGACAACGTGTTCGATATTGTATTCAAGCAGCAGGCTATCGGTATGAAGCTCGGCGCGGATGAGACGAAGCAGTTCGCCATTGTGAAGGAGTGCTTTGAAGGATCTGAGGCTAAACGATATCCGGAAATCCAGAGCGGCGTGGTCATCCTAGCGGTGAACGGACAAGAAGTGAGTGGTCTTGGGCTCTCTCGCGTGCTCTACAGATTACGAGAGGCACCGCGCCCGGTGGTGGTTCGCTTTGGTCGTATGTCCACACGCCAGCTCCTTGAGAGACGGAAGGCTCGAGGTCCGTGGTAAATACCCAGCCTATAATCAAGAAGCTTTGGCGCCAGCGTATTGACGCCAGAAGGAGGGCCTTAGTGATTGAGGTTCTTCTGCCTGGTTATCGCCTTGTGCTGGTGGGTAGCTACTACTCTCAACCACAAGAAAGCTGCCGTTCTTACGGGGTGTCTTTTGTCCTCGCTACAATTAGCTGCTAGCACACCGTCTAAGGTGAAGAGATATCGAGTGAAGGAATTGAACGAGGCTATAACTTAGTGCCGTCTGTACGATCTACTAACAGAGTCGACGGCTGAATGAATACCACGAACTCGAATGCCTTTTCATGAATGAAGCGATTATAATGGTGTTGTTTCTTACAAAGGTGAAGGTATCTTTGATGCATCACATCGAACACTAGCAGCAGATCTGTGCGCTAAACTGGACGCTTCGCTAGAAAATGGCCATTCGTGAGTTTGCACGCCTCTCGTTGAAAGTTTCAAGAGTCAATGGCGCTGCTGTTCGCGGCGGATGATAAGTTTGGAGACGTAGTGGAAGCTTTGGAAGCGCGCGGGTGGCGGCGTCTGCCTTACGTCGGCATCCCTAAGTTTGACCTCAAGTGGACCAACTACTCGAAGGTGGCCTGGTCGCGCGTGACGTCAAAGCAATTCGTGAACCATTTCCAGCATTCCATTCTCTTCTCGCGTAAAGATCTCTTCACCAAATTGATGTATGCTCAAGCCACGCAGGATGAACGAGGCCAAACGCTGATGGATGGATGTTTCCCACGTACTTTCGATCTTAGCCAGAGTGGAGACCAACGTCTGCTGAAGCAGTGGTTCTTGTACACTCAAGCGGTCACGGTGCTCAAGAACAGCATGAGTGGGAAACCTTCAGTCACTGAGGCACAATCGAGGGCTGCCTTGGAGCTGGCAAAGACCGTCACTGTAAGTAATCTCTTCAAACGCTGGAGATTGGAGACGAAGGACCCAGTCGCTAACACCGATACAAACTTGGATGGTTCCGAGCTGCTGACGTTCGCTTCGGGATCGGCAGCTGTGCGTCTGGATTGTAATTTCAGGAAGGAGGCTGGCGCGCTGCTGAAACACTTGGAGCAACACGATCCGCAGTTCCACGCAATCGATAGTGCTGGTAGCAACGTGTGGATCTGCAAGCCATCAAATTTGTCCCAAGGCCGAGGAATTGAGCTGTGCAGTTCGCTGCACGAGTTGAGAGAACTTATGTCCCAAACCAGCGACCACGAAGAGCAGGAAAATGGCGCTGTGGCAAACGAAGGCCAGTCATCTTCATCGCGGACCAAGTGGATTGTGCAGAAATACATCGAAAGACCACTACTGCTGCAAAATGGCCGCAAGTTCGATATCCGCCAGTGGGTTCTTCTCACCGAGCTTGAACCAGAGCCTATCGCATATTGGTTCTACAGGAGCTATCTGCGCTTTTGCTCCCGTCCGTTTGAGCTTACACGGCTTCAGGATCGGTTCACACACCTCAGCAACTATTCCATTCAACAGCACTTTGTGCCGGAAGATGAAGACCGAGCAGCCTTCGAAGCAACATCTGCCACCAAGCAAGACGCGAACGAGTTTGAGCCTATGTGGTCGTCTGAACAATTCCGTGATACTCTCAGGTCAACTTTGGGTTTGATGTCTGTTGCGTTATATGCAGAAATTCTTGACTGTTTGTTGTGTTGGATGTAGGCACCAGCATGGAAGGGATGTCTGGAACGACACTATCCTGCCCCAAATGCAGAGTACTGCGCGCATCGCATTGCATGCTGTTATTCCAAAGCTCAAAGCTGTTGGGGTACGCATTATCTGCTTTAAGAGCTAGAATATGTGCGATCAATGTCTCACTTATCTTGAGTGTGTTGCAGAGAGGCTTCGAGTGGCTGGGCTTCGACTTCCTCGTGGACGATAACCACCACGTATGGCTACTGGAAGTGAACGTGAGTCCTGATGTGAGCCACAGCACCAATGTCACGGCTGAGATGGTACCAAAAGCTACAGTCGACACGCTAAATTGTACGTCTACCAACCAGTGTGTTTCATGCGTAAAAAATCTCACTCCGCTTGTCGTTGGCGTGCTTTAGTGGTGCTGGACCCGGAGGGTTCGCGATCACCTGATAACGGATGGTTGCCATTCTCACTGCAATAACAAAATAGATGTGAACCGAGCACTCATATGATAACGTAGTCATTAACCCAGCACACTTGTTACAGCTACCTTGTTTGTTGCTTTATGCACTACACGCACGCAACTCGTTTTGGAGAGTGCCGTTCTCGTGGCGTACACTCTCAAGATCGGCAAGCACCTTGTCCAAGTGGCTGCTGCTGTCACGCGCCTCTAGCTGTGAAATCCAGTTTTGAAGATCGCGTGCTATATTCTCCTTCTTCCCGACATCGCCAACGAGCACGATCAGCTCCTCGAACAGTTCCCGTACTTGAGCGAATTTACGATAGCACTCGACATATGCCTCGGACTTCCCACTGTTAGACGTTTTGCTCTTACTCGCCGCGGTGTAGAGCTTGTCCTCCGCCACCGCTTCAGTTCGCTTAAGTTTTTCCGAGGCCACATTCATTTGTTTCTGGAGGCCTTTGATGTCATCCAATATCTTCGTGATATCCTGCTTCTGTTTGTGAACCTGCTTGATGATATCCATAATTCGTGCAGTGTACATGTTGCGGGTCATCGGCCCTTCATCTTGGCAATCTTTCTTCTTGTCAAGTTTGGCTAGTTGCCGTTCATGAATCCTTTCCAGAACTCGTACACCCTCCATCTTAGAATGAATGACACCAGTGAGTTCAAGCATATCAGATCGAAAGATTTTCATTTCTCTGATGAGCTGTCGGCACCGTGCCTTGCGGTTCGATTTCTGGGACTCCAGTTGAGCGTACTCTTTCAATAGAGGATCACGCGCACTCTCCATTTGCTGTGCTATCTCAGCCTTCTTCTCAGCATTTTTCTGGAAAATAGATTCTAGCTTAGCGATGTTTGCCTGTGCCTGTGGGAGCATCGTGATCAATTGTTTTGCCTCGCAAGTTGCTTCTGCATTTCCTGGCCGGTTGTCTGAGTTTCGAGAACATGCTGCTCGACTTGTTGTAGTTCACCACGCTCACGGTCTAGAACCTTCCGCATAGCAGCAATACGATGCTCCGTATCATCCACTTGTTTTTGCACTTGCTCGAGCGCTTGTTCCTCAGCCTCTTCTGATAACGGAGTCTGCATAAAATTCTCCTCTCCTGCCACGCTTTTAGTTGCCACCCCACTTGACCCTACAGACTCCACTATTATGTCTCCGCTTGTCACATCACCACCCGCAATGCCGGGGATACTGATTCAACGAGAGCGGCACATCCGGAAGGGTGTTTGCAAGGAATGACTGCGGTTGGATAATGGCAAACTTGTCATCCTCCGCCTCAGCCGCCTGTGGGGATAGGAAACTGCTCTCACCAGCGATGGTAGAATCTGCTGTCATGTTTCCGAGTTTTCCTGTTTCGATTCCTCCCACAACTTCGATATGCTCGTCAAATTCATCTTCTTGAAACGCCATCGCAGTTCCTCGTTTCCCGGTCGTCAATGCCTCCAAAGAGACGTCACTTTGACCGAATCACTCGGAAACCCTTCAAACAACCTGCGCTTCAGCTTGTTTTGTCTCCATGGCAATTCAACAGTAGACGTCTTCAAAGGAAGGCACTGATAACCTCTCAATCCTTCGACGTCATGGTTCCTCATCACATACAGGGTCTTCTCCCTTTTCCAGGCTGAGAAAACGCCGGCCAAATGCTTGGTACTGAGCTCAGAACCTTGTGCATCTCCTCGTACTCTCATCGCTGCTAAAACCTCCGTTTTACGCTCTTCTTCTTCATCATTTCCCCTTCCAGATGCGTCCTCGGCAGCTTCCCGACCAACCAGGACAATATATTCCTCGTCTCCTTCTCACTGGGGTACAAAAGTGATTATATCCACAGTCCCCAGCGTATCCCAGCTCCTATATAGTCACAAACAGCGTTTAGCATATTAGTTAAGCGTAAAAGGCTCCGAAAGTGACGAACTTGGTCATATTGGGACCTTGAGGATGTTGGCCAGCTTGGAGCCTACACGATGACGCGCCGCGACACCCACAGGAGTGTTGGTCAATGTTGAAGGCAGAGTGAATGTCACGTTATCATCGGAGGTTTGTAACTGCGTTAAGAACTGGAACACGATGGCGATGAACGCATCGGAAGTGAGAGCGGAGACGGACCAAGACGAGCCTTGGGAAGACGCTTCTAACCTAAATAATAGAGCACGTAGAGAGACGAGAGAGGTATGAGAAGAAACAGGAGACATGTATATATACAGTGAGTGAAGGTGGGAGAGTGGAGACGCACATGCCGCTTTGCTGCAGCGCCGCGAAGATGAAGGCGTCAGCTTCTGCCATGGTTGATTTGGATATGGAGTTGAACCTGTTCAAGTTGATATTCAACCAATAAGTTCGCATATGTACTGTGGTATCTCCTCTAAGTACGAAGGTGTCTAAGTACGAATGTATCTTGGACGGCTGTTGGTCACGTCTCTTCCTGCGCAATGGGATCTTCCTCTAAGCTTAGCCCGGACGTGTAACGTCGCGACTGTCCCACTACGAGAACACCGACAAGCAAGTTATAGGACACAGTAGAGTAAGTCTCTACCCGGAAACCTATCAGTCATTGGGGGCTCCTTGTCAAGCTCAGTACACGCTTCAACAGCAGAAAGCTTCGGTTGCGAGCTTAGTATGCAGGAAGACAAGGCTCAGTTTAAGCCCATCAAGATACCTGAAGAATCGCTAGACCATAAAACCTGCCCAAAGCTGCAGGAGGAGGAAGGCAAAGCTGAGACGCAAACTGCTATGGAGCTAAAGATGACGCAGCGAGAACGCTGTCGAAGGGATTTTCACTAGACGTGAAGGAGGAAGAGAAGAAGAAGGAGGAGTGTAGTGATACTACAGCTCGTAAGGAGATCCACGTGGATATAGGGGATGTAGTATTGCAGGGTGACGGAAGTGTGACTGCTGCTGCGGCGTCGCCCACCTCGTCGATCGAGATTCTGGTGAGGAAGATGCAGGAGTTGGTGCAGAAATATGGTCATCAGAAGGTCGATGCAGTGGGTGCTTCGATGGCTGCAGACTCTGAGGAAGGTTCTGCCAATGGGAGTGCTACGGATAGTGAAGTACTGCAGCTAAGGACACGCTTGGCTGCGCAAGAACAACTGACACAGCAGCTAATTGATCGCGAACACGGACGGGAGGCTGAGGGCGAGTACATGCGCAAGAGCGTGCTGTCATTGCAGCAAGATCTTATCCGCCTCATGAATATCATCGAAATGCAGATGCAAATCCCTATGTCAATGCCGATGCAGATGCACTTCGCACCTATGATGGTTAGTCCTAGTGGAGAAATGGCTTTTTGCAATCCGTCTCCTCGAGGTGTTGGGTATGCAACACGAGCTTACGCTGCTAGTGACCAAGCGTCGGTGTCTCCAGCTGGGCAGAACAACAGCACGAGGAAGCGTCCAGCTGAAGCCGATGAGAGCAATGGCCACTATGTGCATGTTCGTCTTCCTGAGTCTGCCTCAGCGCTGGTATCCCCGGCGCACGATGGAACGCTAGTGATGAAGGAGTCGATGTCGCCACAATGCAAACGCACCAAGATCTCGGCTACGGCTGATTCAGCATCTACACCGAACACAAAACTTGGCAAGCGTCCATGGAGCGTGGAGGAAGATGGCATGCTAGAGCTAGCCGTTCAGAGTACTGGAGCTAATGACTGGTCAGCCATCGCGCGCTTGCTGCCTGGGCGTTGTGGAAAGCAGTGCCGTGAGAGATGGGTGAATCACCTGAGCCCGGCTGTCAACAAAGAGGCCTGGACGGAGGAAGAGGACGACCTCATCTTCAAGACACGTGATCGCATCGGAAATCACTGGGCCGATATCGCTCGGTTATTGCCTGGACGGACAGACAACGCTGTGAAGAATCGATACTACTCGACTATGCGGCGACGCGGACGCCAGCAGCGCAGCAAGAGCCAGTCGATTGACTCAATGTCGGAGACATCCGAACTCGCGCCGGTGGACGACAAGTCTGCTATGTCTTCGTGCTCTCCAACATCATCTGAGGCAAGCGCTGTTGAATTCCGGCGAGTGATCGACACAGACAATAACTAAGGTCGACAACTGATGAGTTGTACTTCTTGTGCAAATACAAATTGATGCTTTTCCGTTCTGTAGCTTACTGCGCTTAAGTATTCCACTTGATGCAGACCACAAACATATCGACTAGATCAAAAGGGTTATCTAATCGCTAGCCGTTGCGTGTGAACGGTCACTACGCCACGTACGTGACTCGACCTGGTAAGCATCTTCCTTATCTTTCACTCGAAAATGAGCTCTAAACCATTAGCATCATCGAGTGCGGCTTCCACGACTTCATCGGCCGCGTCAACTACAAGTTCATCCACTAGCGGTGCAGGGGCAGGTAAATTTCGTTGGCGCGTGGACTCGGAGAAAAACGTGGTGATGTGGAATTTCGAGCGTCGGGGCTGGACGAGGACAGATGATGACGACTGGAATATCTACTGGGCTAGCAAGGCCACGATCAAGAGCATGTTCAATCCGGAGACCGGGATGCGGTTGGTGGATGGCCAGTATGTGAACCATTTTCCGAACCACTATGAGCTCACTCGCAAGGACCTGCTGGTCAAGAACATCAAGCGCTACAAGAAAGAAATGCTAGCGGCTGCCGCGAATTCGTCGAATTCAACGACGTCAACAGGGTCAGGAGGTTTCTCCAATTCAACTGCTAGCGCTGGCGCACAAGCTCCGACAGGAGGCAGTGCTGGAATGTCCGCTGGTACCTCGTCACCTGGCGGTGTGCTTTCAGGTGGCACCATTCCAGTGCCATCTCCTACCGAGTCGTTAGACTTTTTGCCGGTCACGTACACGCTACCAGCAGACTACTCGCTGTTTGTGGAGGAATTTCGACGAAACCCGAACGTCATGTGGATTATGAAACCATGCTCCCAGGCGCAGGGTAAAGGAATTTTCATCATCAACAAGCTCTCGCAGACCAAGAAGTGGGCCAACCAACGGTGGACCAACATGCCTATCAAAGAGGGTTACGTTGTTTCTCGGTACATTGAGAACCCGCTCCTTGTGGGCGGCAAGAAGTTCGACCTGCGGATGTATGTGCTGGTATTGTCATACCGACCAATGCAGGCTCTCGTACATCGTGAAGGCTTTGCTCGGTTTTGCAATGTGAAGTACTCGGCAGCGCCTGACGATATGGATAACCCTTTCATGCACCTTACAAACGTAGCCGTACAAAAGAATAATGAGGATTACAACAGCAATCACGGCGGGAAGTGGAGCGTGGCCAACCTTTGTCTCTACGTGGAGGCCACTCGGGGTCGTGGTGCGGGTGAAAAGCTGCTTCGAGATATACACGCAGTTATGCTGCACGCACTCCGTGCCGTCCAGAATGTGATCATCAACGATCCACACTGTTTTGAGTGCTACGGCTACGATATCATCGTGGACGACAACCTCAAGCCTTGGCTTGTCGAAGTGAACGCATCGCCCTCGCTCTCCACCACTACACTGGAGGATCGCAATATGAAGAGCCGACTGCTCCGTGATGTGATAGAATTGGCTGTCGCAGCAGATGCCGGACCCGACCAGCGCCGTGCTGTCTTACCACCACCAACACTAAGCCCAACAACAGGATTCAAGTGGCTCCTCAACGAGACTACGCAGATCGAGGCTGACCGACTGCGTACCGACGCGCTTCGCAAGAATGCAAGAAGGGCGACGAGTGCTCAATGGAGATGATGATCAATACTTAAGTATCCACCACACTATCAAATGAAGATTATCAAGTTATCGCTAAGTTATCGCTGATCATTTTCACAACACACATGCTGCTTGTTCATGCAACTTCAGTACCGTGTTCTCCTCCAGATGCAGCACAGATTTGGACAGCGTGTCGAGTTGGTTCAGGTCCACAACCGGCGAAGGTCTGCGTCGCATATTTGCTAGCGGCTTGGGCATGGCCAACTGATCTGCAGCAAACACCTCCCAATTCAGTGTAGCACAACCTGCAGCAACAATTCAGAATGTCAGTAAAGCCACAGCAGTTGGATGTACATTGGCAAGAGTCCTTGGGTCGGTTAAAGCCCAGAGCCAACGCTGCGTCATTCACTCAGATCGTAGAGTGCGCACGACTCAGCAGGTCTACTGTGCTCTTTCACGAGTGGAAACTGCCATAGTAAACAATAGGGCAATAGGTAAATCAGCGGGCTGAGAGAGAAGTCTTTGCAGTTGTTACACGTCCAATGTTTGTGCTTGATATGTTACACTCCTTTAAAGTGCTCATGGGCACGATACGCGGGTAGGATTGTGCACAATACATTCAACCGTTTTTACCTTAGATGGCGGTTGAAACGAATGGGGTATCACTATTTTTTTCGTGTGCGACCCCAACCTTTCGAGATATCCGACTAGCGACTGCTGCGAAGGTAATTAATTGATCATCGACTCGATGGTGTCGGAGAAGAAGCTACGCCGGAAGGAGGAGAAAAAAGGTCTTTGTACTGACACGGAAGAGTCGAGCAAGGTGGAATCAGCGCCTCCCGATGTCGAGGACGTGTCCGGCATTGCAGAAATGGAAGCTGGTACTGCCGAA
Organism: Phytophthora kernoviae; assembly: GCA_008080845.1. NCBI lineage: Eukaryota > Oomycota > Peronosporomycetes > Peronosporales > Peronosporaceae > Phytophthora > Phytophthora kernoviae. The sequence goes on along the minus strand of VKKV01000540.1, from coordinate 50,975 downwards.
GCAGTCCCAACTCCCAAGAAGTCTAAGAAGAAAAGTGATTCCAAGTCGCAGAGTGTATCGCCAATTGGAGAATTACCATCACGCCAAAAAGCGAAGACGGGCAAGTCACCACGCAAGAAGAAGAAAAAGGTCGAGGAGGAAGACGATGGGATTCCAGTTGAATTCCGCGTAAACGGCGTTATCGTAGACCGCGATGTGAAAGGAGGAGCAAAGAAGAATTGGCAAGGTGTATATCTCCTCCTTTTCAGAAGCAGTACACCAATGGGCCAGAAAGTGGCTTTCTTTCTCATTGGCGTGGTGCTCATGAGTGTCTCGGTTGGTAAGTCCCGGAACCTTGTTGCCTTGTAGTTTTGCTAAGATTCTAACGAATATTCTCCTTTTGATTCCTCATGAAGCCGTGTTGGATAGTTGTCAGAGTATCCGGTACAAGCTTCTTTATTGTCCTTGCGTACAGGAATGTTTTCGACTAAATGTGTTGACGTGTTGCTGTGCACTAGAAATGTCATCGGAGACTACCTACTGGTCTTGGAGCATGGGTTCACCCTCTTTTCACGGTCGAGTATGTATTGCGCATCGTGTGTCTGCGTAGACCAAGCAAGTTCATTTTCAGTTTGTTAGGCTTCATCGATATTTGCGCGCTGGTGCCATCGTACGTGGGTTACATTTTCCCAGAAGCTCGTCCACTGCTTCACTTGGCTGTACTGCGAATCTTTCGTGTGATGCGTGTCTTCCGCTTGATGCGTCTCGCACGGTTTGTGGATGCAAGCGCCACGCTAACGGACAACATCGAGACCAATCGACGAAACATCGCAGTTTTTCTAGTGGCGCTGTTCACGATTATCCTCGTCATTGGCTGTGCCATGTACCTTATTGAAGGTGACCGACAATTTTCCAACATCCCTATTAGTCTCTATTGGACGGTGGTGACTATCACCACTGTAGGCTACGGCGATATCTCTCCCAAGACGATTGTAGGTCAAATGTTGGCTACGATGGTGATGTTCGTGGGTTACGGGATTATTGCTAGTCCGACATTGCTTAGCTCACCTCCACCTGCCCCAGCTACGACTGAGGCTACTGAGTGCCCCAAGTGCACGAAAGTGACCGAGTGTCTAAAGTGCTTCCAAAAATTCCACCAGGAAAGCGCCAACTTTTGCTGTATGTGCGCAACACCATTGCGTCAACCAGAAGTCAAGGCTCTGAAGGCGCGTACGGAAGAACGCAGACGCTCTGTAAAGCCTCGTATGCCGGCAGCCGACGAAGAAAAGCTGCCACCATGGACTGAACTCCCATCTACTCCAACGGAGCCGACGGAGTCGACGGAGCCACCCTCGAGGAGATAAAACCCGCACAGCCCATTGTCATGCATGCTTAACAAGCGGGCTTCCTTGTCAAAGGATTGGTACAATTTACAAACAAAATGCACTAAGTGAACAGCTAGCAACATGCAACGAATATGATGGTGCTTAGAGATAGCTGTTCGAAATTGTTCTGACTGTCAATGTCCTTCAAATATTGCTCATTGATGCCAACTATGCAAAAAATGCACTGTGTGAATTGATTGGGGCTAGTATGCACATGTGTGCTAATGAGTCTTATGGAGCAAGCATGACTGGATCCTCCTCGCCTCGTAGTTTGGTAAGGGAGGAGTCTAAGTTGACCACACCTTGCAGCTTGCTGAGTTTGACAACATAAACCTTTGTCCACGCACTTATGGCCGCTATTTTGTGGACACGATACAAGTTCACCTCTCCACTGACCTGTTGTGGTGAGTTAAAGTGTAGTCATCAGCCATGTGCATACAACATGGCGTTAAACCAGTCAGTTCATCTTACCTGCGGTGGGTAGCATTCTACAGGAACTGTTGTGAACGTGTATTCTCGAAATGGCGGTCCCAGCTCCAACTGCATTAGTAAACGAAACAACTTAGCGCCTAAAACAGCCAGACACCTTTGCCTTGTCCTGCAACTGGGCCTTACCACATTCGTAAGGGATGACGCATCTTTTGGTTGAAAATCGACGAGTGAATAGTTCTCGACTGTAGCAGTTTGCTTCTTGTCAATATCGAGGATCTTTGACACCAATTTCTGGACCCTTAGCGAGACGTTCGGGTCTTTGGCATCGGGCATCTGTGAAGAGCAAAACACATCCATTAGTAACTCGATACGTAATACGACTCAACTCGCCTATTGTTACCTGTTTCCGGTGAGCTGCAATGAAGCGCGCAACAGCGATTTCGAGGTCGTAGCGCCGAATGCACCCTGCACCAGCCATAATAAATAAATAAGGTATCTGCACGTCTATCTAACATTTGAAGTGCATCAAATACTTACGAGCAGCAGCTGGGTTTCGGCACCATCACAAATTGGGAAGTACTCCTCCGTCTTGAAAGTATTCTGGAATCGGTAACAGATATACATTAGTATTTCAAACAAAACAGATATTCAAAACACTTGCTTATACTTACCAGGGTTTGAATGGCTTGTTCGTAGGTTGATTCCGTCGTAAAAGTGGCCAGCACTGGGGTCATATAGTTTTGAGCAACCTTTTGACTTAGAACATGCTCGTTCAAATCGTAGCAGACAGAGTGAAGTCCTGCCCATCCAGCCATAATATCATAGATCGAAGGCGAGATTGCACCGCACACAAAGTAAGCCACCGTAACCGCCGTCATGACAGGGACCATGTGGCTCAACTGAGAGGTAAGCTCAAAGAAAATCACAGCCGTCGACACCGTTTGTGTTGCTGAAGCAGCGAAGCATGCCGCACCCACGACAGCGTAGGTAGCTGGCGATTGCGTCGGGTTCCAGTACCTCATTAGCGTTTCACCATACAACCGCCCGACAGCAGCGCCAATAGTGAACAGAGGCCCAAAGACACCAGCCGAAATTGGTGCCCCGCATGGCAAGATAGATATCACAAACTTGATAAAAATGTAGACGAAAAGTGTCACCTGCGGGTACTCAGAGAGCTGTGTCCACTGGTGAAACGATAGATCTTGATCGCGGAACACCTCGTTAACGATTTGCCGGTCCGAGATTCGCATGATGCGGATCGGGTACGTCAATATCGCTGTGATCAGGCAAATTGATACGATGTGAACTGTGCGGCGTTTAAGTGAAGGACCATTCAAACCAAGCTTCGCGAACGTCTTCATCTGCACCGAACGCATCAGCATTGCCACTCTGCAGAAAATCCCTGCGCCAATCTGATGAGAATGCCAAAGAAATACATAAGGTAGTAAGTAGACAGTCATTGTTAATTAGATAAGAACATATTGACCACATGAACGTACACCAGTGACGACTCCCAGTAGCACAAAGGCAAAAATCTCCATATCCATGTCAAATCCAGGGAATGTCGTCCGTTCAAAGAGAACATCGCGCTTAATAAACGAGATCACGTTGAACACCAGAATGCAGACCGAGGAACAGATAATGCCTTCCACAAGCATTTGATCTCGTAGTACTTCGCCGTGACTTCAATGCTGAAGAGTAAGCCGCCCAGTGGAGCACCGAAATTTGCCGTAGTGCCACAAGCCACCGCTGCCACGACAGAATAACAACAGTAAGCTCATCTTTCCTTCTTGAACATGCAAAGGGATGATCACCCACCAGCACGAATGAAATTGTAGTTCTCCTGTCCAAAGTTGACACGTCGGAACAATGCCAGCTTATTTAAGAGAAAACCGATCATTGCCATCAAGTGGGTGAATGGCCCTGCACGCCCAATAGATAAACCGGAGCCCGAGGCAATCACCGTGCTGAGGGACTTGGCGATAAGGGTACGAAATGACAACATATCGCCCGGATTCTGGTACACGCCTGCAAACAGCGCGCGCATGACAGGGATACCAGATCCGTCTGAAGCTGGGGAAATGAAGTACCCGCAGCACGTCGCGATCATTGCCAACGAGATGCACCAGCCAGTCCAGCACAGAAATCCCCGAAGGAATCGGTCCCCGCAGCGTCGATCAGCAGGCGACGGAACTTGAAAAGCGTTCGCACCCAGTTGTCGACCAACAACCTTCACCCCATACAGGAAGTACCAAAGAATATGGTTAGAGCACTCGGGTGCGCGATCGAGGAGATATCACCTGAAAATTACCCGTAGGCTGCCGCCATTGATCCGAGAAGAACCAAAACAACCAAGTGATCGGCGAATTCGGGAGCTGTTTGCACAGGCGGAGCGAACGCACACATAGCTGCCTCATGGTCAACTCTACCAATGGGCGCTCGCCTTTCAGTAGTTTGTCGAAATGCTCGGGCGTCAGTGCTCGGTACCAAACATCTATGCAAACGATATTGTCATTAGGTCAAGAGTATCTTATGAAAATCGTTCAAGGTGGCGCTGGTATGTACCGTAGTTCCCCAGCATCTTTACTCCTCTTCACTCGAACCTCGAAGATTGCAATAACAAGACGATTGCGAACGACGGTCTGTCGCCAAAGCAGTCACAGAGGAATGGCATCGAAAGGTCGGATCGCAACGGATATTGTCCGTTGCAAGCGTTGCGGCTGAAAAGTATTGATAGCGAGTCCTTGTCACCGTCAACATGGACGTGAAGGATCCTGGGCATTGTCAGCACCAAGCTCAAGTAAGCCTACTGGTGCTTGAATAAATCAAGTCACTGCATATTCATATGCTCGAGAAGAAACCAGTTGGCAGCGAGTTTTTATTTTTTATTATTTTTCAAGCAGCTTTGCTTTATACCATTAAATACCTAGTGACCCAATGTTCATGCATATGGCAAGCGAAATTGCGGGTTTCAGCTCTGTTCCTTCTGCAGTGATGTACCTCACCATATATCGATGTTCAGGGGAGCAGCGTACAAATGCAGATATCGCAAGACCATCAGTTGGAGAAATTCGACCAAGTGGAATCAATATCGACAGTGGAATCACTTCCAGACTACTTTGACTGCCTACGATGACACGAACTGGGAATAAAGGGCTGAGGCATTTCATCCAGAACGAAGCAGTGATATTGGCGCTACTATTGGCAACTTGTCGGATCACGACCTCTACTATCACGCAGACACTCATCACCTACTCAGACACCAACTGCCACGACACACCCCTGCGGTTGTCAATGACTGCAAACGAGTCATGTGCTACCGAGAGATCTCTGTGCGACTCGATCGAGGTCAATGGAGCCATACTGTATCGCTCTACCAGTTACATCGACGTCGATCACTACGGCTACGTGGCTGGAGTATTCGAGGGATTTTCCTACGTCATGATGGACATGTACACGAAAAAAGGGTGCGAATCCCTCGACTTTATAACTGCATTCCTTGCAGCAGGAGCGTGCTCGACGGCAGGTTACAACACATCCGCTATCATCAAGCTAAACTCAGATGGGTCAGCAACGATTCGGACTTTCGAAGGAATAGCTTGCAGTGGTGATCTTGTCATTTCGCTGTACCCCACCGAGAAGTCATCGCCAACCATACGTGTGCCCAAGGTGTTTACAAGCTCTACTCAAATATAAGTGACACTTCTACATCGGGGAACTCTGGCAGCTCAAGCGGCACTGTAGCAACGACAACACCAGCACCGTCGACAATAGAAGCGTCAAGTTCTTCGACTGGTCTCAGTGTCGGTGCCATTGCTGGAATTACGATTGGGAGCGTCTTCTTCGTTCTGGTCGTTGCGGCTCTAATTATTTGGTGGTACTTGACTAAGATAAAATACTATCCGTCATGTAGCGTGACAAGCCCCATCGATCGCGAAGGCGACAACATCAAGGTTGGCTACTCCTGTGCTTCCGACGCAACGGAACGGGGCGAAATGGGCAATATCCAGATCCCGAGAGATTCAAGTACGCCGCATCGAGGAAGTTTTCTCTATGGTGGACTTTGGGACGATGAAGCCATTGTTGCCTTACGAATTCCGCGCCGCAAGGTGTGTGTTCTACAGTTCATCAGCCACGACGGATACGCGGACGTATACAAAGGAACGTTTAATTGCCATCTTGTCAGTATCAGGAGCCTAAATCTTGGGACCCCGAAAGTGTGCTAGATTTTGGTACCGAGGTGAAGATGATGGCTGGGATGGACCACCCTCGCATTGCTTAATTTATCGGAGTGGCCTGGGAATCTCGAGCAGATCTCTGCGCTGTTTCCGGTGCCTTGATAACCTTACTGGGCCAATTCATAAAATTATGCCATCTTGCTGGTTTTGATTACGACAAAGTGAAGGTTGCGCTGCATGTTGCGCATGCTCTCACGTACTTGCACTCACTCGAGCCATCTATTATCCATCGCAATCTAAAGTCCAAGAACATCCTGCTCGGCTCCGACCTGGACGCTAAATTGACAGACTTCGGTGTATCTCGAATGCAAATGGATTGTTCAATGACTGCTGGCGTGGGCTCGACTCTCTGGATGGCACACAAGGTGGTCATGGGGCGCAACTACGGTGAAAAGGCCGGCATTTTCTCTTTCGGTGCCGTGTTGTCCGAACTGGACATGCACTCATTACCGTATTCGCACCCAGATGCCTACGATAAATCTGGGCACAAAATACTAGATACAGTGCTCTTGCGGCGGGTAGCAGCAGGCGAATTGCATGTTGAGTTTTCGCAGTCCAGCTCTGGAGCAATGCGGGAGTTTGGGATGACATGCGTTTCGGTAGATCCGAATGGCAGACCCACAGCAGCAGAGGTGCTTTACAAGCTTCACACTATCATCAGCCGAGATATAGATAACCAATGAGGCACCTACGATGGTATAAGACATCCATTCCGAATTGACTTTTACATGGCAAGGATGCATTTCATATCAAATCAATACATGGACAGAAAATACAAAAAGTTAATGTACATGGCAATAGACCACGCTTACGGCTGTCGGTCGATACTGGTCTTGATATATCGTCTACTCAAAGGAGGGCGCAGGAATGTTACTCGATACCGGAGCTGTTGCTGTCAAAAGGTTGTTCTGCACATTCACGACAAGCGTGGCACCATGGCTGGCGAATTGCGTCACCAGCTCCTGCATCTGCACATGACCTCGCTCGCCGATAAAGTTTTGGGACATATCAAGCAAAGCAAGTCGCGAAGTTCCTGTCGTATCATCGCGAGGAAGAGCAATAGCGTCATATAGATCCATGATGCCATCGTCAGAGATGCAGTTGCCAACAAGGGACAGTGTGTGCAGTCTTGGGAAGCGACTTGACGGACCTGCCAACACATTGGCAACTTGTCTCGTGATCTGGTCCTTCAATCCCATGGAGTAGCAAAAGTTCAGAGAGAACACGGACAACTTCGGTATCTCTGCGTTATCCAGAGCTTGAAGCAAACTGCGCACCAGCACATTGCGCGAAACCAGAGCCTGCTCGTCTTGAAGTTGAATTGCTCCGCATGGGTGCGGCCTGTTAGGGAGAAACTTTCCAGGTTGTCAAATCGCTTGAAAAATGATGCGCGGTTAGCGACTGAGAGCTTGAGCAGAGCCATCGTAGTCACTTCAATAGAGGTGACGAATGTCGGAAGCTGGGAAAATGCTTGTGAGCAGGTAGTAGCGCACCGCATAACGTCGGGGGCACTCAGAAATGAGCACACGTGTTGTAAAAGATCACAGTTCCCGTCAAAGAACAAAGAACTAGAGCTTTGGGCGTTGGTCGTAGCAGGAGCGACAAGATCAAAACGAGCACGCTTTCCTGTGGACGTTTTGTCCCCAACAGCGCTGCATTTCCGCTTGCGAGAAGCAACCTCCCCAGCAAACAGTTGAGTTTGCAGATCCGCAAATGCAGCATCTTCCACCGCTGCTAGGTTATTCAGATGGAGCTTTATGACTAGAGAGTGGAGTCGACGGCTAAGCGTCTGTGGGTTGCGGTACTCCCATGCAGAGAAGGCTTGACTGTATAACGCCAGCTCTGCACGACGACCAATGTACGAGATCTTGGAGTCCACTCGACCATACTTGGATTTCAGCAGCATTAATCTACAATGACAACAACAACACAGTAGTTGTCAGTACGATGTATTCAACGGATACAGACTATAAGGACGAACGTACATGTGCAGTAGGACGGTGCGACGTGCCGCCAGGTCGATGGAAGCGTGCCAGCTCTGCTTGGCGGTGGGACTGACAGCAGTCCACGTTGAAGTGGCGACCGAAGTCGATAGATTGGAGACGGCGCTGGTACTCATGGTGAGAGTTGGGGATAGAGTAAATACTAACGCTGGAGTAGCGCAGTGAGCCCGAACGAGGGCAAAAGACTCCGGTTGTTGGTTCTGACCGAAGTAAATTGAAAATGAAGACCCCGACTGCGTCATAATGACGACGCGAGCTGACCAACGGCGCTTGGCGTGCAGCAACGCGATGCCAAGCTCTCCCACCAGCAGGTGCCGCCCAGAAAACCCCGGAAAGAGCATCACCAGAGAGTGCATCAGTGCATGCATCAGGTCCCACGCCACACGTCACAGATTGTCGAAACCTGCAACGATGAATCAATTTTCAAAGTCTTCCATAATAGATTTTGTATTGATGAGCTAAATAAGGTATGAATAGACGATAGCAGATATTAGAGAGCGTAGGTATAAGATCACTTTGCCAGTCCGAATGTACCCGAATACCATCTGCACGGTGCTCTACGCCACATGGTTTCTAGCAACTGGAATGAATGCTACCACACCCAAGTTAGAAAACACTTGAAGAACGTATGGCGACCAGTAATAATAGCTCTCATAACGGGGATCGAAATGCCCATGCGTATCTTGGCGCGCTGGAGGCTGTGGAGCACCCTTCGCTCTCGTTCTTCCCGGAGGGGACAGCCATGACTCTACCGTTAATATACCTGCCAGATATTGTACGTTTAAATTGCTAAACTTCAAATGCAACCGCTTCAAAAACGTTGTCAAAATACGACTCTTACCACGATGTTAATTGCTTAGGTTTTGTTTCCAGGAGACGATCTGCCACTTCGGATGCTGTCGGACTCGATGCTGGGGGATATAAGAGGGATGCTGTCAAGTGAAAGCTCGCTATTGGCTGTATTACCGCCGCATCAAGCTGGAGATGAGTACGGGTCTACTGTTCGCGTCGAGAGGCTCAGTATGGAAGAGAACAGTGCTGCCATGACGGGAGCAGCAAGACAGCGCTTCCGACTGAAGAGAAGAGTGCAGTCTCAAGCTGGTGTTCAAGGGCTGTGGGGTGTAGTCGAGATCCTGCCTCAGACTCGAGCTGCACAGATCCCGTTTGACAATTTGTGCACGTGTCGAGAAGACGAAGACAAAGCGACGGAGAAGAACAGGAAGAGAAGTCTACTGAGATTGAGAGAGAGGCAATACCCACTGTATTGGGGACGCAGCACATACGCGTTGTATGATGCACGTGTACTGGTGCGGAAGATCCAGAATATGCTGCTCTCGAATATACATGGGGACTGGTTTAGAAAACCAAAGACAACGGGAGCGAATGAAGGTAATATCGTGGATGAAGAAGATGATGGTAAGTCGTCACTGGTGCATTATTTGGCTTTGCCCAGCGAGCGGCAAGACCCCAATCTGTTTGCGTACTGGGTAGCAGGGAACTTGCCGTTGGATATGCCACAACGACTGGAGCTGTTACAGATGAATTCAACAGTGCGATTGCTGCGTCGTGAGATTGAGTTGCTGGAACAAGTCGAAGAAGATATCTTCTGTTCCTTGTGCGGCTCTTTCCTGACCAACACACGTGAGATCTTCAGCATGACGGAGCGCGGCAGCCGGTGGCACCTTTGTGAACCCTGGTGGACATGTCTTTCAGGTCCTCACTATACGCGACGTTGATCGCGCGCGCGTGTTCGTGGATATGATGCGGAGTACCGAAGATACGTGGTTTGCCGGGTACTCATGGAGCATAACGCATTGCAACACGTGCTATGGACACCTTGGTTGGCGTTTTGATCGCGCGGATTCCCTACGGCTGCCCGCCACTTTCTTTGGTTTTAGACGAGCGGCGCTCACACGAAGGCGCGTGCCCGATCCTCGTATGAATGGATTGGCTAGATATGATAGTGACGAGTACGACATGGAATCTGTGGGGTCGAGTGAGAACTCCGACACCAACAGCGAAGAGATGCCACTCCTGTTGACTGCAGAGTAAAATAGCTAGACAAGCTACGGGTAATTGGACTACTTCAGCTTCAGCTTGTTTGTATTGTTTATTGTATGGAAGCAGTGCAAGGCGGCAATCCGCACGAGCTCTCTCTACATGACTCTACAATCGGTCAGGATAGAGCTTACGTCGTCGATTGTCGATCGATCATCAATCTGACGCCTAGTTGTCCGAGACGATCCACGAGTCCAGAGCACGCTGATAGTTGGAAATCTCCTCGGGCGTGAACCACATGGTAATCTCGTGCTTAGCCGAGTCGGGGCCGTCCGAGCCGTGGATGAGGTTGCGGCCCGTTGAGATGCAGTTGTCGCCACGGAGCGTGCCGGGAGCCGCCTGGTTGGGGTTGGTGGCGCCCAGGATCTTGCGGCCCGTGAGGATCACGTCCGTGCCCTCCCACACCATGCAGACGATGGGGCCCGACGTGAAGTACTTGACGAGACCGGGGAAGAACGGACGCTCGCTCAGGTCGGCGTAGTGGGCCTTGGCGCGGGCCTCCGTGGCCGTCATGAGCTTGAGGCCCACGAGTTTGTAGCCCTTCTTCTCGAAGCGACCGATCACCTCGCTGATGAGCCCACGCTGCACGCCATCAGGCTTGATGGCGATGAACGTGCGCTCCGTGGAGGTGCCGGGAACGCCAGCGAGAGGCGTGGCGGCGACAGGCTTGTTCTCGGCCACAGGGGCAGAAGACACAGCCAGAGCCGTGACGCCAGCGGCCACAGCCAGTGCAACGGGGGCCTTGAACGACGTCGAAGCGGCCGAACGAGCCTGCGTGGCGATGGTGCGCGTGGCGGTGGACTTTGCGGCGGCAGCGACGCGGCGAGACACACGGGAGAACATCTTGGAGCTGGAAGAGGAGTGTGCGGTGGAGAGCAAAAGCGCTAATGAAAGAGGATCGCCAATACGTTGTAAAACGAGCGGACGCTAGCTCACCCCCTTAAGGTGATCGTATGGTGTGGTCTTTTCAATACAGAAAGGTACAATGTACCAGCTAAAAAGGTACACTGTTCCGTTTTACCTTTTCATTGGATCCGATACCTTCTCCCCATTAGGTAAAGCAATATGAGCAAGGAAGACAAGAAGCAACATGCAGACGCCGAGTCGGAGGCCAACCACGCAGGATCGGATGACGACGACGAGCCGCAGCAAGAGACGTTGAAGAGCAAGAAGGACGAGAGCAACGCCATGGAGAAACTCACTGACGTGGTGGAGGAGAAACAGATGGACGAGAACAAGATGAAGAAGGCCTTCCAGGCGTTACTTAAACAGGAGGAGGCCGATAAGGAGGCGGAACGCAAGCGTGAAACTGTTGGCCGCTGTCAAGGTGCAAAGGAGGATGTGGAGCTGATCGCCACCGAAATGGAGATCACCACGCAACAGGCGGACCGTAAACTGCGCGAAGCGGACGGAGATGTCGTTGCGTGTCTGAAGACTCTGATTGCTGCCTAATTGCCGCCTTATAAGGCACCTAACTGCCTAGTTATGGGTGGTTAATAGGATGAACTGGGTGCTGTACGTGTCTGGGTGGGAGCTCTGTAGCTCTCCGAGGACGTGGGGACTTTGACGGTGTCAATAGACTTGTGACTCTTTTTTAAGACTGGAGGTTGGTGGAGATTGATAGTCTGTATGTTGTGTGTGCGCTACTAACTGTTTGGATGCAATGAGCTTAGTGTGTTGTTTCTTTAGGCTGGAATATAGGCATACTTACGCATACTTGTACGCCTTCCTTGTTGAAACACTCTGTCGCCACTCCCACCTAAGCACAGCGACATTGATGAAGAGTTATCGGGAATTATCAGCGTCGGCAGCTACTACGTTCCGCCTCCCGTGAGCCTTCTGGATCGTACTCATCATGCGATCTAGTTGCACGTGCTTCATATCGACATGACCGGGACGCAACACTTGGAGGGAGTCGCGGAAGTGGTGACATGCAGCCACCAGCTTCGAGCCTTTCCGATTTGTGTGAGGATCTAGGGCGTCTACTATGTTTTGGAAGTGGAAACTCTTTTTGAAGCGTGGGAAGCTGTCTTTGGCCATGAGGTGCGTGATCTCATCGCACGCCTCGTCAAAGAACGTGGCCTCTACGACCTCCGTCGATGACCAGCTCGCCATCACTTCAATGATGCCATCGCGTATCCCCGCGGGCAGATTTACCTCTTTTGGAGAGTCTGGCAGAATATACTGTTGTCGAATGTGCAGAGAAAGCTGACGTCGGTCATCGGCCCCTTTCGTCACACGAAACCTCTCCACATCCAAGAAGAAGAGGAAATTTTCGTCGCTGTGCTCCGCCTCAAGAAAAGTTTGGAAGCGTTGTGTTAATATGCCGTGACGCAGGACGCTTACAAAATCACATCGCTCCCCGAACCACGCAATGTTTGCTGCCGCGCCAGCTGAAGGGTATTCTCCGAAGAGCTCTAGAACCTTGCTGAACGAGCAGGTCAGTAGTACTGCAGCTGATCGTGCGAATATTTTGCCTTTGGACATGTTCATCCGTTCGAAGGTAAATGGACCCAAGTAGCACCCTGGTGTGAGGAACACTGTGTTGTCCATGTGCGTGGACCCGTACCTGCTGGCTTTCCTGTGGATGGATGTGATCTCCAGTGCTCCGTACACCAAGAACACGAACTTGGGGTCACTCGTATCGAGTTCATCGAGTTGGCGCATGACAACGTCGCCCTTATGGACTTGATCCTCGATTTCGAGCTCATGGCTAAACCGAATCATTCGCTCGCTGGGTATTGACTCAAGGAACGGTAGCACACCGCTCATTATCGCCTTCAGCAACAACCTCTCCTTTAGGAGTTTGTTTACACTTACTCGGACGTCGGGGCACTGGTCGAGTAGCGAATGGAACGCTTTTTCTCGATACTCATCAGCATACAGCTCTCCAACGCTTTAACAGTGGCGGCACGCGGGATGTTGATGAGGAGCGACATTTCACCAAAGAAGGAGCCTGGCTCAAGTCTCGCCAATGGTCCAATCGCTCGAGAGCTGGTCACCTCGACGGAACCAGCTAATGTGACGAACATTTGTGTGCTGATACCTTCGTCTTCGCGAAATATTACACTGTTGCTCGGATATACGCGGATGCTCGACATCTCGGTGAGCATTGCGAGTTTATCTTTGGTAGGTTGGCGAAGAACGGGATCGTACCGAGGACACCGATGAAATCTGAATTGGTCAACGCATTCAGCGTCGAATCCTTCCCACTGTCGGCATCCCTAGACAAAGTCTGCGGTGGAATAAATAAGAAGCGGGACTGGGCCCGAAGCTCAACACGAGCGCACATGATGGATTGGAGCATGATCTCATCGCCCCCGCTGTCGCTAATATAGCGGCAAACAACCTCCTTCTCGGATTTCCAGTAGAGAAGTACCTCCGAAGTGAGGAGTACCTCGTCTTCACCTTGGACGCCAAACCCGTATGCGCCATGGGGGATTGTGATGTTCCGGTCTGAGTCCGTCCTTGGGGCATATACGCTCGGATGTTGAGCGTGTTTTTGGCGTTCGCATCGAAAAGACTTGCACCACCGTCGAAAAGCACTGCAAGTTGACCGGGTTGAGGTGAAATTGTCGACCGATGACTGGACTCGCCCTCTACTCTCCGAACCTGCGCGTGTCGAATAATCGACTGCATGCTGTCTGCACCGATTAGTTGGAGGAACAAACTACCTTCGGATACGCGCCGCACGTCGACAGTGCTGGCGTGGGTACAGCAAACGCCACCCATACTGCAGTCTTGCCACACCACATCAAGTTGGTGACACGCTGTCTGTGAGGGTTATGGACCCTCTATTTTGGACAGGAGCAACATTTACAACCGTCAGCAGCGCATTCATCCTAGCAAAGGAGGGATATTGGCACCAGTCACTTTACATATTTTTAGTGAACATGTCATGTGTTCAGACCCTTGTCTGCCTATTCCTGGTGATCCCGGCGTGTCGTTTCGCAGCTTATTGTTGCCCTACAGCGGCGGTGAGAGCCCGTAACTCCTTTGTTTGGCTGCGTTGGTCGAATTGAAGCAGCGACTACGGCCCGTGCGGACGGCACTTCGTGCTACGGTTCAACTTCCGGGACCATCGAGTCCTCCTGCATTCCGCGTGTGCTCAGGCGGCTACCAGGCAGAATTAAGCGCGGATTTGCAGTCGCGCCGGCAGCTTCTGGTGGTTCCTTGGAACAGGATGCGTTTGCGTTGATTCCTGATATTCCCCGCATGACAATGACTCCTCCACCAGAAGCAGGAGCTACGACAGCGATCAAATCAGTGAACGGTGCACCACCACAACGACGACTCGGGTACTCCGAGGCGCCCAAAATTGTACGTGGAGCGCAGACCTCGATTATTCATGTCAGCACTGAACAATAACTTCTTGTGCTTTTTCTCCAGCAAGGATTCGGCGCGAATTATCTCATCTTTCGTTTCGTGCCAAGGGAAAACTGGCTGCGTCAGTTGTGCATTCGCTTGGTCACCCACAGATATTTTGACCGGTTCATCATTGGGGCCATCGTGGCGAACTCAGTTATACTTGGGTTGTCGGATTTCTCCGTGGTGGACTCGAGTTTAAATCCAGCAAGTCAAGGCAAAAGGTACCATGAAGGTGGCCTCGTTGATGCGTACTCTATGCAGAATTACATTGTTCAGATCTCGGAGTTGCCTTTTACGATCACATTCACGACCGAATGTGTTATTAAAATGATTGCCATGGGGGTTCAGGGCAAAGGTTCATATGAACGTGACGCCTGGAACGTCCTCGACTTTTTGTGGTCGTCTCGAGGTATTGTTTCTACAAATTTGTGTGCGAGGTGTCTGTGTAAATACTGACAATATGCTGTTTGACATTTTCAACAGCCTCGTCGCAAACCTACCAGGGATGCCTAACGTTTCAGCTATCCGAACGATTCGAGTGCTCCGTCCTTTGCGATCATTGTCGATGATCCCAGGAATGAGCGTCTCATTTCTGCCCTGCTGAAGGCACTGCCCGCCCTCGGAAATGTGGTGATTCTCCAGATTTTCGTGTTTTTCATTTTGGCATTCTCGGCATTCAGCTTTTCGGTGGCGGTATGAATCGTCGATGTCGAATAACAGAGTTCCCAGTGAGGCTGCCACTTGATGACTCGAATGCTGCGATTTGGCCAGTTTCAAACGACTACCTCCAGCAGATCCTCACAAATCCAAGCGCGTATCGATGTATTGATGTCCCATTACTCGATTATGAAAGCAGTACAGGCAGCTATACAAAAGAAACATCTCCATGGAATACCCCTCAAGACTGCTTTTGGCCGATTGACATGAACGATCAATTGCTTTGTGCCGCGCCTGGACAATCAGGAAATCACCAATGTACTGATGGAAAAACTTGTGGTTCTGACTATGACGCTTTCGGCAATGACCGATTTCGGAACCACCGAGTGATGAATTACGCTTTGTACATTGACAATCTGAGTTGGGGCCTCACCACCTTTGACAACATTGTGGATGCATTCTTCACCATATTCCAATCTATCACGCAGGAAGGATGGACAAACATCATGTACATGGTGATGGATTCCTCGCAACCTATTGTTGGGGCTGTTTTCTTCGTGGTTCTTATTATCTTCGCGTCATTTTTCGTGATGAACTTGACGCTGGCAGTCATTTCCGAAGAATTCAATCTTGACGAAACACCTCGAGGAATGTCAGAAGCAGAAAAAGAGCTAATGAACTAAAAGTCAAAAGAAAGCGCTGAACACAAGGGTCGAGGGCACTGGCTAAATGCGATCGTGTCCCACAGACTGTTTACCGGGTTTATCATGGCAGTCATTCTTGCCAACACGGCAGTGCTTTCCCTCGATCACTATCCAATGCCTGCTGCTATGGACGCCAACCTCGAAATGGTGAATTTTGCACTTTCGTGCATCTTCGTGGTGGAAATGGTGATGAAAATGTTTGGCCTTGGGTTGCGGCTGTACGCGCGTGACAGATTCAACCTGTTTGACGCATTTATTGTGACGATGGGCCTTCTCGAAACCATCGCGTCGCCACCGTCGTTCATGTCCAAAAATCAGCCCAAGAAAGGTGCAGTCTCTGCATTACGGTCATTTCGCCTTTTCCGCGTGTTCAAGCTCGCTCGAGATTGGAAATCGCTACGAGAGCTTTTGGAGATGATCGCACGTGCTGTCGCAAGCATCACCAATTTTGCCGTTCTTCTTTTCTTATTCATTTATATCTACGCACTCATCGGCGTCCAGGTAAGACCTCTACTGCTTTGTGTTGACGAAACGTATCTCTGACTTTACTAATACGCTTCTTGTGTGATAAGTTCTTTGGCAACACAATGCGCTTTGATGTTGATGGATATCCGACACCCTTTACGTTAGAAGGGTTCTGGGATGGGACGGTAAGCGACTTATTGCTGTCACTTTGGATGCTCAAATATTGACGAGGATGAATCCCGTTTAACTGTTAACAGGTTCCACGAAACAATTTCGACACGCTGCTTTGGGCTGTTGTTACTGTCTTCCAGGTTATTACAGGCGAAAACTGGAACGAAATCATGTACGACACAATTCGCGGTAACGGCAAATTCGCATGCATCTACTTCATTACCTTGGTAAGTCTTCTAGTGCATTTTACCCTGTCTTCAACATGTGTGTTGAACGGTTGGTGTGCTTCGTGCAGGTGGTTCTCGGTAATTTCGTGCTGATGAATCTGTTCCTGGCTCTGCTGCTGGACAACTTCGGAGCAGATGATGAAGAACAAATAAAGGAGAAACAAGAAGAGACCAAGAAGCTGGCCGCAAAAATGTCCGTCATGAGTATGAAAGTGACTCCAATGTCAGAGATTGAACGAATTGAACGAACTGGTTCTACGGCAAGCCTAATGGTTATATCACCAGCGTTTATGATGGGTGGTCGCCGGCAATCCATAGCTGAAGTTGAGAACGAAGATGAAGGGGAGGAAGAAGATGTCCGGGTGGTTAACATGGAGAAATTTGCGGATGAAATCACGCCAAGTATACCTCTAACCAAAACACTTTATATTGAACCCCTAAACCTCCGGAAGGGAACGGCAGCCAGACCACCAACGTAGATGTGGTGGGAGGAAAACAGAGAAAGTCGTTGAGTGATTCGTTGGCAAGCGCAAGACGCAGTATAATTGCGAGTTCTGGCGTGGTGTTTGACGATGGGCAGGCCGGACCAGATGTAGATAAAGCGGATGACACAACCGATCCAGCACTAGAATTCGGCTTGGGAAGGTCGCTATACCTTTCCCCGAGACATCTATGATTCGTCGCTCGGCTCGCTTCCTATCCACACACCGATATTTCGACACGTTGGTATTCGGGCTTATCATCGTGTCATCTATCGCTCTGGCTGTTGACAATCCACTAGCAGATCCATACTCGAGATTGGCCTCGTTCTTGAAAGGACTTGATAAAGGCTTTGCTATTGTTTTTACAATTGAAATGGCGATAAAGATTGTTGCAACGGGTCTCGTCCTGAACAAGGGGTCATATCTGCGGAACAACTGGAATATTATTGACTGCGTTATCGTGATCACGTCCCTTGTTATGCTTGCTGCAGAGTCATCAGGAAAGGGCAAGAGCCTTAAATCGCTTCGGTCGCTTAGAGGACTGAGAACTTTCCGACCTTTGCGTATGATCAGTCGACGACCTGGCTTGAAATTGGTGGTGAACGCCTTGTTTGAAGCTATACCCGAAGTTCTGAACGTGCTCTTCGTCTGTATGCTTTTCTTCCTCATCTTCAGCATTGTGGCGGTGAATTACTTGAAAGGCACTTTCAACGCATGCAGTGGGGATGTATTTGACGCGCTATCAGATGCCCAAGTGGCTTTCCTCGTGTCACCAACGAAATGGGCTACGCTCAACGACTTCCAGCGTAGTTGGTTTGCCAACACGTCATGCGCAGGTTTTTCCAATGACACAATTTCAATGACATCTCAATACGTGTGTGGTTGCTGGGGAGCGGATTGGGAGCCTGTTGTGCCTCAAAATTTCAATAACGTTGGTATGGCTATGCTGACGTTCTTCGAGATTTCGACTACAGAAGGCTGGGCGAGTGTGATGGTTGCTGCGATCGATTCAAACGGTATTGGCATGCAGCCTATTCGTGACAACAACATGAACTGGGCATTATTCTTCGTGGCGTTCATCATGGTCGGCAGTTTTTCGTTGTGAATCTTTTCGTGGGTGTCATCATCGATAATTTCAACCGTATGAAAGCCGCCCTTGGTGGAGACTTTATGCTTACACCGGAGCAAAAGAAATGGATTGAGGCGCAAAAAGCAGCGTCACGTGTTGGACCAGTTCGTATTATGAAGCCCCTCAGCACCCGCTTCGACGGTTTTTATTTTATGCTGTGAAGGCAAAGCGCTTCGAGTGGTTTATCATGATTTGTATCATTGTAAACACATTTCTGATGGCAGGTCAGTACTTTGGCGAATCTACGATGCAGGCGTACGTCATCAACATTGTGAACGAGTTCTTCGCCGCCGTGTTCACTGTGGAGGCAGTAATAAAGCTAACAGCGTTTAGCTGGGAATACTTTGAGGATCAATGGAACCAATTCGACTTCTTTGTCGTCCTCGGCACGCTGTTGAGCGTCATCGTTGAAATGTTCACAGGCGCGTCAGTCCGATCTCTCGCGATGCTGGTGCGTGTATTCCGCGTCACGCGCATTCTTCGACTCGTCAAGGCCTCTAAAAGTATCCGTCAGATTCTGTTGACCCTGTACATCGCTCTACCGGGGCTCAGCAACATCACGTCCATCCTGTTTTTGATGCTCTTCATCTACTCGACCATGGGAGTTCAGCTTTTGCGAAGATCGCGCTGAACGATAACATTGACAGCCACGCTAATTTCCGGATTTCGGCAAAGCCTTCCTTTTATTACTTCGGTCAGCGACTGGTGAAGCTTGGGATACTTGTATGCACGATTTGGCCTCATCAACACCAGGGTGTGTTGACGATCCGCCATATAACCCAATGATGTGCGGTTTTAACGACTTTGATGGCTGCATTCCGCTAAACGGCTGCGGAAGCCCCATCGCATTTGCGTTCTTCTGCTCATTCACGTTACTCGTGACGTACGTCATGCTGAACCTCACAATTGCCGTTATCTTGGAAGGTTTCTCGCTTTCCCACGAAGATGAGCCCCTATTTGACCAGGACCTGCTTGAAGAGTTCCAGGTCAAATGGGCAGACATTGATCCAAAGGCAACAGGATTCGTCAAGGTCGACATGATACTGCAGCTGGTGAACACTCTCAAACCTCCCTCGGGAGATATGGCATGCCCTTCAGTATGAGCTATTTCTTCAAGTTCATGCGTACGTCAACTCTGCGTACATATTTTCTTTCGACACTATCACTTGCTCTTACCATTCGTATCTTCGCATTTACAGGCCAACTAGAGGTCCCGTTGTACGAAGGCGAGTACATCCATTTCCGAGACGTCCTTCTGGCCATGACAAGAGAAATGGTCAAAGGGGTAAGTTCGAGCCATGTCTCTATGATGAACCTTGCCACTGTTTAGCTCACATGATTCATTTTGAAAATTCCAGCTAACTGGAGATGTAGGGACCATCACCCAAATGCCTGCAGACCAGGACTCTGCAGGCCTTATGTCAAAGCGGCGTATCGATTTCTTCGCTCACCAATACTTTGGTGCTTGTCGTATCCAACGTCAAGTTGCTCAATGGTTACAGATCAAACGAAGACTCGAGAAGAAATACATGGAGGAGTACAAGAACAAGATCAAGAAGCCCAGCGGCCGCCCCAAAAGCAGCGCGATGCGCGCGTGTTCACAATAGGATAGTAACTAGTAACTTACCCAAAATCAACCCCAAGCCAAGATGTAGGTCTGGTCTGATGTCATCTACCGTCGATTGGCAGCTCGACGACCGCCTCCACGTCGCTCCGCTTCCTTCTGGAAGGCCCAATCCACATGGATCGTACTGCCCAGAATCTCCTGGCCGTCCATCCGTTCCATAGCAGCCTTGGCGTCTTCGAAATGCTCAAACTCGACCAGAGCGTATCCCTTGACGAAACCTGAGCGTCGATCCAGATTCAGGTGCAGATCTTTGACCTGCGCGTCCTCTCCAAAGGCGTCCATGACGTCCTCCTCTTGGGCTTCCTCGTGGACCCCTCGCACGAACAGTAGCCAGCCTTCAACTGAGCGTAGAGCCGTGGAATGGTCACGAGGCGATGACGAAGTCTTGAGCTTCTCGAACACTCCACTCTCCGCTGGATACCGAGCGGTGTCCATCGCTGCTGATCCTGTGCCGCGGCCCTTAACTACACGGCGACTAGAGTCCCGCTTGGTTGTAGTCGTACGGACCTCTTCCTCCTCCTCTACAGCCATCGCCGTGTCGCTCTCATAGTCCACTTCGTCCGCCATTCTTACGTCAGTAAATGAAAGGTGCGTTGTACAATACTGGACAAAGTGCACGAATTTTGACGAGTAGTTGAAGCGACTCACACTAAGTACGAATGGATCAAAGGTAACATGTGACGTGTGAGAATTGGCACAAGCATATTTGCCTTGAGTGGTGCTATATAGTTTTTGATGCGGAGCATGATTAAAGTGGATGGATGGATACCGTTAGCTACAGGTCGAAGAAGGCTGCAATCGTCTCTGATGATGGAGTTGTGGTCTCCGTTTTGAGTGCGACGCGACCAGCCGGAGCGTGGGGTCAGACGTTCTTCGCACGAAAGCGTTGGAAGGAGCGTTGCAGAGGCTCACCTTGTTGCACGGCGTCCGCGATCTTGTTGTCCTGGTCTTCAATGATCTCTGCCTTCAGAGCGATCTCGTTCGCTCGCTCAGAAGGGATCACAATCACGCCGTTGACGTCTCCCCGGATGATGTCGGCGTTGCGCACCACACAACCAGAGATCACAACAGGACAGCCGACGTCCACAACTGTAGTCGCACCTCTCTGTCCATGCACCGATGTGCCCTTGGCGAATGCTGGGAAGTTCATACTGCAGAGCTCCTGCACATCTCTCACGCGTCCGTCCGTCACGACACCCGCCACATTGCGGGCCTTTGAAGCCGTTGCAAGCAAGCCGCCAAACACAGCGGACGTGCTACCAACAGGGGCACTAATCACAAACACTTGCCCCATTTCAGCTGTGTCCACGTAGTTGAACGGTAGCTTTTTCACCACTGGGCCGTTCACAGGCATGGCCTTGACTGTGAGTGCAGGTCCGCAGATGCTCACGTCCAGCGGTGCATGGTAGCCTCGAACCAGATCCACATCCACTAGATGTCCCTGAATCTTCATATCTGCCATGGCATCAGCTATAGCACACGTGGAGAGCTTGGCTAGACGCAGTAGCAGGTCAGTGTCCGTGATCGTGGAGATATCCGAGTCTAGCATGCCTGTGAGCAGCTGGTGGTCCGTTTTCTTGAGTGCCAACGAGTGGGAAGACGATGGGGTGGTTCCATATCCTGCAGAAGGCGTCG
The DNA here is from genome assembly GCA_008080845.1 of Phytophthora kernoviae. NCBI lineage: Eukaryota > Oomycota > Peronosporomycetes > Peronosporales > Peronosporaceae > Phytophthora > Phytophthora kernoviae. The sequence goes on along the minus strand of VKKV01000540.1, from coordinate 29,415 downwards.
AGACAGCTAGAGAGGCTGCTGTTACCGCCATATTGGCTGATACAGTACTGCTACTACTGCTGGACGAACGCTGGTTGCTCTGGAAGCTGGGACTGCAGCCCGACTGCTTGAGATGGTCCGCTAGACGCGTGGCGTTGCTAGCATACTGCTTCTGACACTTCTTGCACTCGTAACGCACTAATCCTTTGCCGTCGATAGGTTCCAGGCGGTTGAAGTAGTCGTACACATTGCTAGGCTTGCGGCCCATATTGGCGAGAGATAATAAAGCTTTTTGGCTCGCGTTTAAAAAACTAAATCCGAAATTGTTAGGGATTTTAGCCAATCAAAAGCGTTTCATTCGATACTGAACTCACGTAAAACAATTTTAAAATTCCACTTGAAGATATTTGGCCTCCATGGCGTCTTGAGCGACGGCTTGGAGCTCGTCGAGCACTTGGTGCAGGGGCACACTCGGTAATAGACTTGCCCGCAACTCAGCAGCTTGAGTGGGTCTTGCGCCTGCTTCCCCAAGTACTCAACAGCTTCGTGCAGACGATCACGACAGTCATGAACGCTCACAACTTCCAGTTCACGCACCACAACAGCGTTAAGGTCCATAGCTACCGTGATTCTCGGCTTGAGCTCCAGACGCGAGCGGTCCACGAGCACCACACAGCCCATGGACTGCACCACCGACGTGGCAACGTCGATGGAAGCTTCAGAGCCAATTAGGTCCACGCAGATGTCGGCGGCCAGCTCGTTCTGTCGTGACAGCACGTGAGCCACGGCTGCAGACTGATAAATATCTAGAGGAGTGGTGGAAGCGTATTGGAAGCGACTGGATAGAGATGTCGTGAACACGTGGAGATTGTGTGCAGCTAATTGCAACTCTTGGTGGAGGTACCGTGTAAGTAGAGACGTCAGACACGTTGCTGGGCCGTCCGAGAGGATTGCGACGTTGGTTGACTGGCGCTGTAGCAGCTCTTGGACGACGGAGAGGACAACGGCCATGTCATCAGCTAGAAGAGCTAAGTCGTTAGGGATGGAGGATGGAACCACACACAAATTCATGACTGGTAACACAACGTACTCGGCAAGAGCACCGCTAGAGGCACTGACACCGAGACACGATTGTGCATTTTGTGGATCAGAGACCTGTTGGTCTGGAGATTCGTCATGGGCGATATACGGCGAGGCCACGACCTTGTCAAAGATGTTTACCGAGGCACGAGTAGCATCCTGTAGTGGTAACTGGACGTCCACGACAACACCGATGAAAGATCGACCAAGTACACCGTTCTTGCCCAGAATCTTACCACGGCAAGCTTGCGCGTCAAAAGTGACGCAGCAGCACGAAGAACGCGTACTTTGGCTTCACCTCTTTCAGGGATGTCACAGGCGACGCGACTGTAAGAGACGAGTGGTGAGTCTTCAACGCAACGGCACGTAGCCCGTAGTGCCATCATCTCAACTGCCGTACCCAACTCGTCACCATTTTCACCACTGGAGCCCACACCAAGGCGATGTTTGCTGTCTTCCTGCCCTGATACCAGCGCTCCCAGCAACTGTCGAAGCTCCTCGCGTTTCGGCGGGTTAAACTGATCATTCAATGCCTCTACAAAATCTCGGAAGCTTGCCTTCTCCACCAGATCAACCGGTAGCTGTTCCTGTGCAAGCCACCTGGCGAGTGCGAGCTTGGCGTCGCCAGCCTTGATCAGCGCGTCCTCTGTCTGTCCTGCAGGCTGCTTGGCTGCTGTCTTCTCCTGCTGCACGCGCTTGCTCTTGGACGCTAATAGTGCTGGCGACGCCTGATTGCGTTGCTCCAATAGCTGCAATAAGGCACCAGCGTGGTGTCGCTCGAGGTGCCGCGTGAGGTTGTGCGTCTTGTCCTTGAGCTTGGCAGCGCACAGCAGACAGACTCGCGAGCTGGTGTCTTCGGCTGCCAAGTCTGGGTACAAGTCTCGGATGTCCACAGCTTGCAGACGGGTGACAATCTCCACCTCCGTCTCGTCCGTCATAGATAGAGCAAGGCAAGGACTGCAGATGCTGCTAGTGATGCATCTAATTTGCAATTGAACAGCAAATAAATCAGTGAATTGGCTACATCAGAAACTTGTATTAAGCATATTCATGATTTCGAAGAGGTTATCTTACTATATAGCATGTGATGCGCTTACATAGGCTACTTCAACTTGTGAACCGCCGCAAACACGATGAAGAAGCTCCTGAGCGGCATCTTCGCGCGCGCGCAGACGTCTGCAGCCAGCCCCAGTGGATCTACTGCGTCCACGTCCACATATATCGATACAACACCGCCTTCTACCACAAGATGGGGCGCGTTCCTGCCGCAGACGACGCCAACGCCAACGCCAACGCCGTCAATTCCTACCGCAGACATAGTGCGGAATAGTATTTTTCTAGTTAAAATACTATTTTATTTAGTTGGATTAATGTGCTATTATTAAATATGTTATTGTAACTAGACAATACTTCAGCAGCTGGACGTACTGTTACGCGGGATTGTCGTGCAGATCAAAGCTGCGTACGTGATGACAAAGAGATATCAACTGTGTTGTGCCTTGCGTTTATGATTAGTATTTACTTTTATAATATTATGTTATATAATACAGAATTGCTAAAATATTGGAAGGTGAAGGGTATGATGACGAGCTGCGTGCCTTCAGTCAGTTGGTGGAACAAGCCATGGACGAGTTTCAACGACAGTCATGTATGTTGGCTGTCAAATTGCACAACTAAAAAATACCAGCAGTAACTAATTTATTAACAGTTGGTGTGTTTTTGTTTGTTTGCAGGTGAGTTGTCGTTGGAGGTGTTAAAAAGCTACTTTTCGGCACCCATGGGGGTCGCGTTCTGTGAACAAACAGCTTTCCCGTCACTAGTCTTGGATTTTGTAGGAAAACGCGCAAATGTGCGGTGAAGGAAGAGTTGAACAGAATAATGGAGGCCCAGGATGGTGGAAAGATAATTAGTGTGGAATTGGACGAACCAGCGTCACGTCCTGTCGACGAAATCACTTCAAGTGAAGCCGCAGTTTGCTTTGCGACCCAGGTGATTCCACTTCAATTTTGATGAGCTGCGTGATTGCTGTGGCGTCAAATGAGATATTGATGGATACCTTTCGGTGTGAATTACCGAACTTGATTGAGCTCACGGCAGAGGAGTACCCACCGATGGCGATGTTTATTCGCGATTGTTGCTGTCGTGCACTCGTGTCCGTGCCCGATCGTAATTTTAACGCGGGTCTCGCATGGTATCTCTTGGACTGTAATGTGGTGGCTAAGGCTATTCGATTGCTGACTATCTACTCTCTCGCCACACCGACTACCACCCCTGACAAGGCGGCGAAGGCACTGAAACAGTATATTAGCAAGCCGCCAGATCTCACAATGCATGGTGGTGATTGTGGAACAAGTCTAAATAACTCTGCAGCAGCTGCTGCTGCTGTTAGTGAAGCACTTGGTCTCACGCGAAACAAAGAGGGACCAAACGAACGCGGAGTTCCTGCACCGACAGGATCTCCCTGTCAGCCTCACCGTCTCATAATTTACATAGAGAAAACGATGCAGACTCTTCTGGTGCAACCGAAATTTTCTGTTTACCCTCTTATGATGTGCGAGTTGGACTCAAGTCTGTGATTTACATGCTGGAAAAGACCTATCGCTTCACTCTTGCGCTATTGGACGATTTCCAGGCTACTGGAGGCTATGTGCTGCTGCTGCGTCTTCTGGACACTTGTACCGAAGAGGACATCCCTTCACTACTAGATATGCTAACGCTTTTGATACCACTCGGAGCTTATTCTTCGGATGGTGGAGGTCTCGACCGTGGAATAAATGGACATACGCTTGGGGCGCGAAACGTACACGCTTTTATTGCGATAAGGGATTTGCTGCTAAACTACGTTATCGAGCCTTATGCAACCGTGAATAGTGCTATGGAGCCTTCTTCAGTGTCTCAAAGACGGAATGAGCACCTTGTTCTGCAGCTACTCACTCACGTGCTACACGTGTACACAAGCGACTATGACAACTTCGTGTTTCTTGAGCCCAAAACGCGAACATTAGCCCTACTCTTAACGAAATTGCCGGAATCGCTTTCTATGATGCACAGGTGATCATTTTGAGAATTGTGGAATATGTTTGCTGCGCAGCTAAACCCGATGACCCACTTCCATATGAAATATTGTCGATTGTATGCGGACTGCTTGTTGAATACGGACCTCTTGGGTCTCGCATCCGTTCAGAAGACTTGAAAAACATCAATCCTCAGGGCACCAGCGAAGAATTATTGGCGTGTTTTGAACAGAGTCCCAGATTAACACTTTCAACTCTAATGTGCGAGTGTTTGATCAAAGTTTTACAAAATTGCGAGACGGTCATACCCAAGAAGGAGCTGAGCGGATTTGGTGTATTGGATCGTGGTATTTACGTATGGCTAGTTCATATTGCTACGTGTCTAAGCGCCTTTCCGGTGAGCGACATGATTGCCAGACACAATCAGGTGACAATTTTGAAGCCTCACATTGACATATATACCAAAATGGTGTGTCTGATGCTGAGGAGTAATCCACACGAGTGCGTACAATTTCGGCAGGGTCGGATACATGAATCGCTGTACATTCTTGCCGAGACGTTAATATCGTGTGACGTTTTGTCCACTATTGATGGTCTACCCGAGGAAACTCTCTTGAGCGAGAGTTCATTTTCTGTTTTGTCTGTATTTGTCGAGTTGGCAGTCGGATTACGGGTAAGAGTGTCAGCGCTCGCGGCGCAGATCTTACGTCAAGTTCTGAGCTGTTACAGAACGGGGTGGAATCGGATCTACGTAGCATTTTGGAGTTGTTGCAGCAATTTCGAGGAGCCATTTGGCGGCAAAACCTTCTGCTTCATGTTTTAATGACCATGTTGAAGGCGGGCGGACCGCTGTTATCTTCGTCATGGAAATCATGTCAGGGCTATGAAATCTTAGTTGCACTGCTATCGTCCTTAGACTTTATGGCAACTGATTCATCTGAATGTGCGTTCGAGATGATGAATCTAGTGCTGGATATTTTGAATGTGACTCTCGATTCACAGCATGGGGGCAAGTATAATAGCGAATATTTCAAGTCTATCCTCGGATATTCGACGATCACGAGCTGTATTATCAGCTCTGGTGTTCTCAGCTGTGGTAAACGGGAGGCAGTTTTGCAGCGCGTATTTGGCCTTATCGCAGGAAATAGTCCGCAGAAGGAAATTTACAACGGTGATGCCGTCCAAATCATATTTGAAGTACTTCCGAATTTATCCACGGTCGATGCTACCGATACAATGACGAAGTTACTTTTGATGCTTGAGAATGCCGGAACGAATACGCTCCCGAAGAAAGAGCAAGTTGGTCGCCTGGTGCGTGCCGGGGCTATTCAATGGATGCATGACCCCGCGATAATAACGATGATTTCTCAAGAAGATCATCCACTAAAGCCATTTTTGATCAAGTGGCTCGTAGTAATTGCGACAGAAGAAGAACTTTCGATACCCAGCTTGCAGGTTTTTGGGACTTATTGGAAAGACGATGCCAAGGCTTGTCAGTGGTTATCGGCACCTCAACCTTAACAGCGGTGAGACGGACGAAGCTGAAGGACCTGAAATTGGATTACAACTGCTCCAACATGCGTCGAGAAGTCCTACCATCCGGCATGTCTCTGTGGGCAAGCCGCATGGGGCTGGATTAACCGGACGATACGTTCATATTGTGAACAGTGCTGATCGGGTGTGGCCGCCATCGTCTGGTTACTCTTTTGCTGCTGGCTGCGATTTCCTGCAGGGGCAACTTCTGATGGCGCACAAGTTATTGCAAACGCGCCAAACCCCATCTCAGAATGCGATCTCCCGGCACGGTCTACAGTATCTGCGTCATCATGTGAAGGACTTATTGCAGTGACACCTAATGACAACAACTCGACGCAAATAGGTGTGTATGGTGTGCTGGTGGGTACAACCTTGACGTTGTTTCCATCAATTGAATGTGCCACTCAAAATACAGACGTTGTTGGCGAGTTGGAGGTTGGAATTGTTACTCGAAACGGACCACTAGAGTGCTCAATCCGGGATCGCAATAGACTCTTTCGAGCGTATTGTACGGATATAGACGATATGGAGATGTGGTGGCATGCATTAAAACATTGTGGAAACGGTGAAAACATTGAGCCAACGGCTACCGACTCTGAGCTCTTTACAGATGATAGTCTGTTGGCTTCCTTTGGAACTACAGTGGACAGCAATGCTGGCAAAACAAGACCGGCAACGGATGCCCAATACAGTAACACAGAGGAAGGTTCCGCTTGCATTTTATCTGTCTATTCACTGGAGTCATCGGGGTCTTTTGTGCGAGTTTTCTTTGAACAATCAACAGGATTTCTTCGGTTCCACACCGGGGGTGCAGCCTCAGGTTCAAGTATAAATCCGAAGCGCACAGCTATTGTATTTGAGGATGTTGCAATTGATGATCTTCGGTCCGCAGCAGCATCAAATGGTGAAGATCTTGCAGATGCAGATGGCGATAATAATATGGATAATGCTTTCTTGGCATTAGGACCATCTGAAAGAAAGAGAGACTGGCATCATTTCGCGTTTACACATCGAAAGGCTGTGGTGGGGAGTTCGTTGATCACAGTGTACGTCGATGGCTTAGAAGTCGGAACCAAGAAGCTTTACTACCCTTCAGTTTCCTCGGCGGGCTCTTTCCAAGCATTCGTGGGTAGTGATGCACAAGTGTGTAGTCCCCATTCTGCATTGTCGTGGAGAATTGGGCCAGCATGGATTACAGATGAAGTGATGTCGAGCAGTACTATTACAAGCATATTCTCGCTGGGGCCAACTTTTTCCTACCAATTCAGTGGTCATTCTTATCGATCAGTGGGGGATTGGTCCGAAGCGCTTGCCAGTTCACATCTAGCACGCGCTGCCGACCGCGGGATAGAAATTGCACGGTTTGCTCAGAGACTACATCTTGCCAGACTGGAGCGGTCGTGCCGACGTCAATGGTGTGATTGGAATGACCCAAGTAGCGGCAGCAGCATTCAAAGTACTAATAACGACCCGGTAGCGGTTAGCGCCGCATTGATTGCTGAGTCGGTCATAGCGAAAAAGGATGAACTGGCAGAAGGGTTACGCCTGGCTGCCGGCGGCGGCATTGGGGCGGTAGCATCGCGAAAGCATAAGAACAAGGTGTCGGCGTTTCGGAACTTCGTCAGATATGATTGCGCCTTGAGCTCATTTGGTGCCGAGATTGAGTCCCTTCTAGGCAACTGTAAAGTCCACGAGGACTCTGTGCTCCTTTCGCTGAATACCACATGCAGCGATCAATCGAGCACCCCAGTAATGGCGTACACACAGGTGCATTATATCAACTGTGAGCAGTCAAATCGGCTGGACTTGGCTCGATCACTGCCGTCGGTTGGCGGAATTTCTCAAGTTTTACTGCCCCTACTCGACAATTCTTGGCGGAAATGCGACTTTCACATCTCACTTCAAATGTTGGTGAGCGTGTTACGGCGAAACCCGTCTTGCTTGGCAGAATGCATCGGAACCAGCAGCTATACATTTATAACAGCGCTCCTGTGCTCGCGTGTGCACTTGATTGATGAAGGAGTGCTGACGTCCGTAGTTCAGTTGGCGGTGGCTGGAAAACTAGCGCCATACGCAACGCCGCACGTGGGGTCGACAATCGCAACTCAGTTAGCACACCCAGTGGTTGTTGACTCCGTCGCACTTGCGCATGTGGTGTTAAGTGGTGAGCTGCGCAAGAGATTGCCCCATCACTTGCAATGCCAGCTTATGTCGTTGTTAATGAACTTGCTGATGGCCTCCAACCCGAACGCGTTGTTCAACGCACGCCAGCTACGGAGAGCAGGGATTTTTCAGTGGATTATCATGTATCTATCAGACCTCGGTAATGAAGAGTGCGAAATGAACCAAGCCACGGCGCTTGAGATGCGATGGTGCTTTCCAAAATTTTCGGAGCCAACGTTTGAAGCAATCTTACAATTTGCTCTATCACTGCTGCGAGCGTTTATACGCATAGAAAGCCATGTGGATGATTTCTATGCGATAGCGGAAATTATGTTACTCTCGATGTCGAGTGATTCCATGCACGCGAGGCACAGTCCGATTCGCCTCATTTTACTTCAGTTCGTGCTTCATGAAATTGAGCATGACGCACTAACTGGAGAGGATAGACATGATTGTCAAGGTAAAATTCCGGCCGCGTGCATTTCCTCCACAATTGTTGAAGCTATCCTTCACCGCGAGACAAGCAATCCTACGACGAAGAAGCGAGAAGAGAAGTTCAAGGAGAATGGTAATAGTCTGGAAACAGCATCCCTCGGATCGCCGTCAGCAGATACAGAGAAATCCTCGTCCAAGTTTGGTAAAGGATTTCTCCAACTTGTCCCGCCGACAATTTTGGTGGTGTACTCTTGGAAGTGATCAACCAAAGCGAAGGAAGAGCCCGCTGGATATCAGCGGAGGCACTTTGTCGATTCGAGTGATTGTATCGCTTGCGCAAGCGCATCCTACGCTCGCAGAGTATTTACTGTCGGGAACGATGCTTCAAAACTTTAAGCGAGTGATCCTCAAGTACAGCACTGAATGCAGTGTGTATATCCCGTTACTTGCCTATGTCTCTAGCATCCCCATCGGTGATACAAACTACTATGATCCAGACACACTTTCTGCTACAGAAGCAGGTCCACAACCGTTCAGTCTTCCGCCACCATCCTCAAAAATTTCGCCCAATGCGAAGTGCATCGATCAGGTTTGGGATTTAATTGGTGGCTTGCTACTTCGAAATTGTCAGTTGGTCAACAACAATATCGCAACAGATATCAATGTTATCGTTTTTGGGAAGATTGCGTTCCAGGCGCGAACAAGTCTCTCATTCTTCAGCATGGTGTGCAAATCAAGCGGTACACTTTTTCGGATCATCGTGCAGTGTTTGCTGTGTTATCCAGACGAAAATGTATCAATCTCAGAAAGCCCCCGTGAGAAATTGCCATCTACTGGTAGTAGTAATTACACCTTCAATGTCCTCGGTTTGCTACAGTCGATCGCAAATATGGGGACGAAGAAAGCTGAAGCGAGTACATCAAGCGATGCCTGTGTCAATCTAACTCATGTCATCATGAGCCGAGCTCTTTCTGACAGTGAAGAATTTGCGTCGTTGATAATGTACTTTTTGGACTGCCTTGACGATGGGATTTCCCAGCAAAATTGAAGAGGTCGAAGCTTTCGCGCGTAGATGGACAAGAGGTTTGGCTTGCACTTGCGAAGCACGTCATTGAGAACAAGGCGGCGATGACAGATAATTGCACATTGATATCACTCAAGAACGTATGCACACTATGTGTAGCACTTTCTCGCTATCTAGTGGATGAAGCCAACCATCACAACCTCGACGCAGCTACGATTACCCCAGGATTAGACACACAAGAAGCTGATGTGGTCATTGCAAGCGTGTTGCCATCAAGCACAAACGGTGTTGGAGCACAACGCACGGGTTGCTTTGGAATGACAGCCTATAATTTCCTACTACAATGCTGTGAAATGTGTTCTTCCTCAAGTGTTGAGCAAGCCGTGGGTGCTGACCAGCAGCAGTTTTTTCACGGGTCACTCGTGTTTTGTGCTCAGACCATAGTGTTAAACGAACTCGGGGGTGCACACCGAGACGTAACTCCTTCTCAGAAATTGTTAGACTGCCTTATTCAATCGAAGGACACCTTGTTGCAGCGACCAAGTTGGCAAGGTGTGCTATTATACGATGTTTTAAGTTTGCCTGGTGATACTGCTAGAGGCGGCGATGCTAACAGTGGCAATGCGTCGTCGGGGCGACCCACTCGCCGAATGAATCGAATTCGGAGCCTCAGTGCCAACGCTCACAAAGAACTTGGCATTGGCACGGAATCAGACCGCAGCTTCATTCTTTCCCTCGCATCACGATTATTTCAGATGTTGACGGATGACTCGGGGAAAGTTCGCCACACAGCTATTGTGATGTGGCAGTTCCTTATTAACCAGCGCTTTGATGTGCTAAAGGAATTGCTAATTGCAGAACCACGCACAAAGCTGCTACATTCGATCACAACAACTAAAAAAGAAGCAACAGTGGATGTGTTCCACGACGGGTTCGATCGGCTTTTTGCAACGGAGACTGGCGTCCGGGGATTATAACGACCGCAGATACTCCGCTAAACCAAGAAATTTGGTGCCAATTCCAACTCTGGCTTACCGATAATATCACGCTGTTGACAGATCTCATAGTTGCAAGAACTGACACGATTCACCACCACTTGATGGATGCCCTTTTGGCATGCGTTTGCCTGCAAAAAATGCCCAGCAGTGTCGAATCGCGAGAATCTTGTTTAGACATAAATTTTCCTCTTCGAGTCGACGTGAGGAACGAGAGCGGAACGGATGATCTGCTTCTACTGTCAAGTAACGGTGATTGCGATGGACGTGATATCATTGTGCGGAAAGCTCTTATGAAGTTTTCGAGTTTCCAAGCCAGTGCAGTCGAGGCTATAAGCGATGGGCTCTTGAAATGGCGGAAACTTCGTTGCGACTTGCATATACGCGAAATGTTTGGCGTACGGGTAGATGGCAAGCACCAGTGTCTTGTGGCGTCAATCGGGAGCCGGTCGCACCTGCCATGGAATCTGATTCACGGAGAAGTATATTTCAGCGCAGGGGCCTTCGTTATCGACTGGACGCTACCGAGGGCCCTCAACGGATGCGGATTCGACTCGTACGAGATTACTTGGTTGAGCATACATTAGAGGTAAGCTCAGGCAACATCGAAGAATCCACAGGAACTAAAGCAGATGGGATCGAAAACGATGATACCTGCCCTCAGGAAAAGTCAAAATCACCAAGCCATCAAAATTCCAGTCTGGTGGAGCCTATCACCAACGAGCCGTTTCTGAAGGAGCCTTGAGTTCCACGATGCTGTGGAAGTCTTTCGAGAATTTGTTTACCTACAGACCACTGTAGCAAGTCGATTAAGCAGCAACTCCCAAGCATTTCAAAGTATCTTGAGTCGCTGCAGGATGGACTCCACGCGAGACCTGTTTTCAGGACTAGTAGAGACTCGATATGACGAACAGCCTATTGGGGCGAACGAAATTGTTGGCATGGCTCGCAAGATATACCACTTTTCTTAGAAGACGAGGAAGACGCAGGGACGAAGCGTATCCTCGGTGTTTCGCCATCCATACTTTTGGATATCGATCGTTTGATTAACAATGCTTCGGAGAATTCGGAAGCACACCCCATTCCATCCGTGGTTTTTGACGCCGCTGATGCCGAGGCAACTCAACATGCTCTATTCAAAGCTAGGCACGCTAGTAGTCGGTCAATCGCACAGGCTTCGAGTTCTCAGGAGAGATAGCTGATGGAGAGAAAGATGAGTCGGATGATGAAGTTGATGATGAAACATCAACTGGGTCTGTGCTTCCAGTTAATGAGGTGGAAAGTGGAGATTCAGGTGGCGAAGAAGGGATAGACTTAGGTGACTCGACGCTGCCTACCAAAGTCAGTGAAATTGAAGCAAGTGACCCATTAAGGGCCCCTATACCTCAACCTCCATCACCTAAGTCGGAACTTGTTCGGAACAACAAACGAGTAGATACGTCAAGTGATGCTGTATACGGTGCGATCGCTCGATTCCTCCAGCGAGATGACTATCCTCCGATGCGAAGCTACAATGCGACACATATCGTGGGAATGGATAAGACTCCCGGTCTCTTCATAATCTCTCGATCCGGATTGTATTTTATTGGTGGCTACGCTAAGCTAAGTAGCAACGTTGGGAGGAGTACGGGAAGTGATATGGGAGATAGTAGTAGTCACAATATATCTGCTGTCGCCTCTGATTCTGCTCCTGAAGGTGTATCAAGTCAGCCAGGTCCTCAAGTTGGCAAAACGACAGATACTCCAAAAGGTGGGAAACGTAAAACTACGAAAGGGATGTTTAGAACTGCCCTGGCTGACCTCAGCATGCAGTTTACACAATCCAAAGGAACAGGTGAGCAGTTTTTCACAATTGTTCCTCTGACAGAGATAACCCTGCAACAAAGAGGGATTGTACCTGCAGTAGCGTCATCACCTCCGGCACCATCATTGACACCAACTACGGGTTCACGCTGGATTATAAAGTATTTGAACATCAAACAATTTTGCCGCATTAAATACCAGCTGCGTCCTGTTGCAATGGAGTTTTTCGACACATCTGGGTCAACCTATTTCCTGCAGATGGAATCGTTCGTTGAGCGGGAGGAGATTGTAAAGGTGCTGTTTCAGATGCCGCTTGTCAACAGCATTTTCTGGACCCCAGTTCTCCGCACAGATTCCTTGGTGCCGTCCGTTAAGAGAATACGTAATGCTCTCACGAAGAGATGGCTTCGGGGGTCAATATCCAACTTTGAGTATTTGATGCACCTCAACACGTTGGCTGGGCGCAGCTTCAACGACCTTACACAGTACCCCGTATTTCCATGGGTTATTGCTGACTATACCAGTGAATTCTTGGATCTGGAAACGCGTGATACTTTTCGTGATCTGTCCAAGCCCATGGGGGCGATTGGGGAAAATCGAGCAGCGCAGTTCTGTGAACGCTATGCAGCTATGAGCCAAGATTTAGATGTTGACGGGCCAATGGGGTCACCAGCGTTTCATTACGGAACACACTACTCGTGCTCTGCGTACGTGGTAAATTATCTCATTCGCCTAGAGCCTTTTACGACCTTAGCACTGGAATTACAAGGAGGGGAGTTTGACCACCCGGATCGCCTATTTCGCAGCATTCCGTCGTCGTGGGTCTCGGCATCCAGGGATAACCTTCAGGACGTTCGCGAGCTTATTCCAGAGTTCTTTTACCTCCCCGAGTTTCTGTACAACGCCAATAATTGCGCCTTCGGTACGACACAAAATGGTGAGGATGTCTGTCACGTGATACTTCCTCCTTGGGCACACGGCGACCCACGTGAATTTGTGCGCCTTCATCGACAAGCACTCGAGTCCAAATATGTATCGGAGCATCTGCACGAATGGATCGACCTGGTATTTGGTGCCAAGCAAACTGGACCTGCTGCGGTGGAAGCACAGAACGTTTTCATGCACATTACGTATGAAGGCACAGTCGATATCGAACAGATAACTGACCCAGTGTTGCGTGCCGCAACGCTCTCGCAAATTGAGAATTTTGGTCAAACACCGTCTCGACTCTTTTCGAGCGCTCACCCCCAGCGCAAAGTGCCCACTCTGCTCTCCACACAAATGGCTGCTGCTGCAAATGCTGAACCAGAAACACAACCTGTGAGTCCTGGAGTGGGGCATCAGTATGACGGGAACACTTTGAGTAGCATCGAGGCCTATGTCAAGTGGCATACACCGTGGCGCCGGCGCTTGTATCGATCGGGAAAGACTATGTTTTCCTGAAAAAACACTCAATGACTACGACACAGCTGAACGGAGGAGCGGTTGGCGATGTGAAACTAGTGAACGATAAGATTCAGTGTCAGAGCACCGGGTGCATATTTGTGCCACCTCGTTTCGCGAAGTATTTAGATTGGGGAAACGGAGGTGGTCTCATGAAACTTCGTGTTCATCAGCAAACTTCAGGCACTGGTCGATATCGCGAAGCCAACAAGGTACTGGGAGTGATCGAAGGGGCTCACCATGACATCGTGAACTGTGCAACGCTATCGGATGATGGTAGGTTACTGATCACTGGAGGCGAAGATGCGGTGGTGAATTTGATCGAGTACTCGAAAGCTCCAGACGGTCGCAGAGTGTTCAAGCAAATGGCGAAACTGGTTGGTCACAATGACGCTGTTATGTGCGTCGCCGTCAATAAGGTACGCTAATTCTTGCGTTTTCACTTGTGATTTTGGGGATCTGATATTCTGCTATATGCTCGTTCACTAGGAATTCAATTTGATAGCGAGCTCGTCTGCAGATTGTAGTGTACTGCTATGGGATTTACGCACGCGTGCCCTCCTGCAAGAATTGGTTGGACACGTAGCAGCAGTTGCTCATGTTTGCATCAATGGTGCGAATGGGAACGTGCTCACAACCACAACGTCCGAATTACGCCTTTGGAGTATTAACGGAGATCTCCTCGCGGCATCAAGCTCGTCTGCTTTTGGTCTCCAAAGCATTGTACGGCGTGAGATTGATATCGCTCTGCTTTCCTACGATATGTGAACTGACAGTTTGTGCCGTATATTCCTAGACATGTGCAATCTCGACACGATGTGAGGCATGGCAGAATGGTGTCGTTGCTGTCACTGGCCACGCAAATGGCGCAATCGCGCTGTGGGGGCTGAGATATCTGGCCGATTTGGCATACCAAAAGAAGGAAATTGAAGAGGCAGAGGCAGCTGCCAAGTTAAATCCGCAATCTGTCACCAGTCCCAGCAGTCCTAGACGTGTGGATCCGTTCAACACGGCTATATCGATTTCCAGCCAAGATGCCCCAGCAAGCGCTCGAAAGGTAGTAGTCCCTCCTCCCAACTTTTCGTGATGAAGCTGCTGCTTGATCACCGTGTGCGAGTGACCGTGCTTACCCTTGGACCCGAACAGCGTCAACTACTTTCTGGAGATGCAGAAGGCAATTGTATTCGTTGGGTGGATGATAGCATCAGTACCAATATCTATTAGAGAGGGCCAACCCTATTAGAATGAAAGCTATTGCGGCATGTTCAACCGCCGTTTAGTTGTCGTCGAAACAGCCCTCCGGTTCAGACAACCGTTTTGCTTGTCGTGTCAGTCACCGTTCCTAGTTTTGCACAGTGAAACTTCCGAGGGATGTTTTTGATCATTCTTCTTGGGTGTTGCCGACTACGCTACGCAGTGGAGGCACCATTTTACGCGGGAAGAAGTCTCGTCGTATTCAGGAGCACAAATCAAGACAATGGTGTTGATTCAACGGCACTCTTGGCGTATCGCTTCACTTCCGAGACAATCCGTCAATGGCGGATCATCCAAGCATAAACGGTGGCATGTTCTAGTTCTTCTTGTCACGGCGGCACATTTGTTGGTGTTCTGTTCTCAATTTTGTGCGGCCACACCAGCCCCGAGCAGTCTATCGCAGCATGCTCGAACTCACCACCACCACCATGATTGTGTCCACGACAAAAAGCTGACGAATTCGAACGCACTGTTAATTTGGACACACTTATCAACCCGCAGACATTTGTCGTTGAAAACCCAACACCAGAACAGCCTGCATCACGCAACGATGTCATTGATGCATTTCTTGATGCGATCGGTATATCCACGACCTTCTCTCAGCGCAAGCTTGAAGCCAATGCAGCTCCTGCTTCGTTCCAGCCGCTGCGAATTGCTTTCGACGTGTCGAAGCTTTATTCGTAAGACCTAGTATTTCTCTCGAGTATGTAATGGGGCTAACTTGTCTTCACGTTTTGTACTCTAGTGACCCCGGATACAAGTGTGAAAAGCTAGGCGATATCGTTGAGGTGGATAATCAACCATACACTTGCACTCAGAGTGACGTACTAACTCCTGCAAAGAAGGAATTCATCACGTCCGTCCTACTGAAGGCTGTATCCGACTACTTTGGCAGCATTTTGTCTGTACAGCGTATTGCTGGCAATTTAGTGGTGTCGGGGATGTCATGCTCCAACGAAACGGATTGGGCGTGCTGCAAAACCTCTATGCCGGCCTATTACCGCACCATGGGTGTGTCCAATGCGGATTATCTTCTACATGTGACAGCTCGCCCCACAACAGGCCCTGTTCTTGCTTGGGCATTACCCTGCAATTTGGATCAATTCGGTCGACCCATTTCAGGCCAGGCGAACTTCGGTCCTGCGCGCTTGGATCCGTCGGGCACTGCTGGTGCCAGTCGTACGGAGCAAGTTGGCACTGCGTTACACGAAATGACACACGCACTGGTATTCTCACAGCGATTGTTTGCGAATTTTCGGCAGCCAAGGAATGGTGCTCTATGGGGATACGAAAACGTGGTTTCACAGACGCAGCGTTCGGGAGGAATTACGGTGAGCAAGATCATAAGCCCTCAGGTCGTGCAACAAACGAAGGAGCACTTTAACTGCTTCGACTGGGTGGATGCAGGTCTTGAACTGGAGAATGGCGACAAAGGTAGCTCTTCCTTCAGCTCGCACTGGGAGAAGCGCGTGGTCATGAATGAATACATGAGTGCCACGAGCTCGTATGACCCAGTGTACTCGGCACTCACCCTGGCGTTATTTGCGGATAGTGGCTGGTACGAGGTCGCGAGCTTTGCATCGGTGCAACCTCTAGCTTGGGGTTATCACGAGGGCTGCGGCATGGCACAGTCGCTGTGCTCTCAATGGAGCGACCGATATATTTGCACGGACAGCTCACAGCGTGGATGCACGCCCGACTTCAACGCGAAAGGCTATTGCAACGTGGCCAGCTATAGTTCCAGCATCCCGGCAGGTTTCCAGTATTTCAAAGACCCCCTCTTTGGCGGTCGTGACACTTTTGCAGACTATTGTCCGTTTTACCGCGGCTACAATAATGGTGACTGCCGCGGCATCGGCCGCACACCAACCTTGGTGAATTCAGGCAATTTTATGGAGGAGATCGGTTCGTCGAGCAAGTGTTTTGAATCAAGTCTTAGTCGTTCGTCCAGCGATTCGGCAGCATTGCGACCCACGTGCTACAAGGTGCTGGAATGTTCAGCCAAAAGTATGAAGTTATCTATCGGTGGGATCGAAGTACAGTGTCCACTTGAAGGTGGAGAGGTGAAAGTAAGTGGCTTGAAGGGGAAGCTTGTGTGCCCGCCCAGCACTCAACTCTGTCAATTTATCCAGGATAGGTGCTCTGGTCAAGGTGTACTACTTGCCAGCGGAACATGTGAGTGCTACCCTGGTTTTGTGGGCGACGATTGCTCTGGGATTCAGTGCCCTAGTAGCCAAAATGGGACAGAGTGCGGGGGTAGTGATCACGGTGTGTGCGACCGCAAAACAGGCCAATGCAAATGCGAAAGCGGGTACACGGACTGACCTGCTCAGATATGCTATGCCCCGTTGTCGATGCCGTAAAAAAGCATCACAATGCTCGGGGAATGGAGAGTGCAATGCTGTTAATGGCACTTGCCAATGTAATCCTGGTTACCACGGTGATGCTTGCGAATGTGTACCAGGTTGTTCATCGACATCATGCGGGTCTCATGGTTCGTGCGACTGCAAATCTGGTGCATGTACGTGTGCTAGCGGGTTTTCTGGTATCAATTGTTCTGTAGCAGCAAAACCTGACGTGGTCGAACTCACAGAAGCAGCAAAGGGGTTAATCTCACAGTTGGCTGGAAGGAGTACAAATTCTTCAAATTCAACTTGAATTCGGCGGCGTACGACGTCACATTCATCGTTGACTATTTGCCAAAAGCCTCCAAGACAGCCGATGTGGACTTGTACGGCTCTTTCGATGACCCCTTTCCGACTGCACAAACCTCCAACAGCATCCTTTTTTCCAGTACAAACAGTGCGCGAGTCAAGGAAGAAATTAATCTCTGTGGTACGCTCGGTGTATTTCCGCGCGGAATGAACTCCATGTCGCGCATTTGTACACAGGCCACACAGCCATATCAACTAGGAACACCCGGGTACTTCTATCTGTCGGTATTGGGTTTCTCGACAAAGTCTGTCATCAACCTCCGCGTGGAGACGGACAAATGTCGCGGCGTAGAGTGTTCAGGGCGCGGCAAATGCGGTCGGGACATTCCTGGTGTCTGCGCCTGCGACCGCTATTGGAGCGGTGACGACTGCAGCGTACCAAAATGTGGCCCAGATTGTCAGGACCTTGGCATGTGCTCAGATGCTACCGCGTGGTCAAATATATCGACCGCGTCCATCGTATTCGCGAATACGTCTTTGCTCACTACAATGGCGATCGGTACCTACGCCCTTCGTAACACCTCCGAATGCTATGGAAATGGTGTGTGCCAGGTTTCTACTACCGCAGCCGGCAAAGTTGAGCCTCACTGTGTTTGTGACGACGCTTTTGCATTCGATTCACCATCAACTTCAGCCCAAGCACTCTGTCAGGTACTATTACCCTCCGTAGCGTATATCCAGCACTTTACGAGTCCTTTTCGAATGGAGGCTGGACTGCTCGACTTGCAAATAGAGCGCGGGACTGGGCACTGTACACCTTAGACGTCAAGGATGACTGGGAAGTCCTCGTGGCGAATCTAGATATAACCACTCCCGATGGTGATGCTATGCTTTTCGTACGCCGTGACACACTGCCCAAGATTTCCGCAGACTCTTCAACTTCGCTTCAGTTCTCGGACCCAAGTCATTGGGCTGCAGCTGCACCAACGCGTAAAATTGTGCTCTCGCGTTCTACATCTACACTCAGCTCAGGGCTTTACTACATCGGTGTCTACAATAGCGGATACGCGCGGGGTCCCCTGGGCTACCGACTTACTGTGAATGCTGCTAAAGACTGTCAGACCTCAACGCTTGTGTCTGTTTTCAATTCCATTGTCGCAACAACAAATTCGTCGAAAGCCGGAAATGGTAGCTATGGAGTCAATGCTACAGCCGCGGGTGAAGACGCCTCTAGTGTGGGTGTCTGCTTGAACGGAGGAGTGTGCAATGCGCGCTCAAGCCAATTGTGCTCGTGTGTGGATGATACTAGCGGTCGCTATTGCTCTTTAAAGCCTAAGCGTATGGTATTATCCCCAACGTCGAGTGGTGCTACTATCGATGAAAATTCTACTTCGTCGTACATAGCGTTCGCAACGGCAGACAACCTGACACTCGCAATTGGCGACTGGGCGTACTATTCCTTTGACGTTGCAGACACTTCAGCAAAAGCAGTGGAGTTTTCTCTGGTGATCCAAAACGATATTGCTGGTGCAGCCACTCCAGTTCGTCCAGTACTCCTCGTGCGTGGACCGAGCGAGGCGGGGTTTCCGTCTCTAGCAACCGATTCATTACAGGATTTTGAGGCGGTGGCCTCGCGATCAGCGAACCAGCGGGTAGCAGTGGCAGTGGACATGTCCTGTTCACATGCAGCAACCGGTAGTGACTGCTATAAGGTGGCTGTGCACAACCGTGCTGTTTCAGGGGCCATGCTGCGTTTTCAGCTACAAGCTACAATCCATACTAGCACGGCTAGTACCCTCGCAGTTCCTGACAAGTGCGGGGTCAATGGGGACAGTACCAATTGTCACGGACATGGTCAGTGTGTACTGCAGGATGCCGCCCCTGTGTGTCAGTGCGCTACCGGCTGGTCTGGGCTCTCCTGCAACTCGCCGAAAGGCTTTGAGATGGCACAGCTCTGGGCCGCGATGGAGAATGTTTCGCTATTGTGCTCGTCATGTAATGCCAACTTTACGTTGTCGCGCGGTGAAGTTAAAATGTTCCGGGTTCCGGAACCACTCCGAACAGGAGTCGGGCTACGACTTTCTCTCCAGTCATCGGCCAGTGAGGCAAGTGGTGGGTGGTACCGAGTGTATACGTGAGTGAACTGCTGCCACGATCGCTTTATGACTTCACTTATATTTCACTACCCGAGGAAGAATCGGGTGTTCAGATCGAAACTCAAGTGGTAGACGTTGCAAGCACTTCCTTCTCGGGAGACTTCTGGGTGGTTGTGCACTCAGCTTACCCGTCGACAAATGCTACTGTGCAGGTTGCTGCGACCTCTTCGACTTTAGAAAGTGCCCGAAGGCGACTGGCGGATAGTGCAGGTGACTCGTTCTCGTTTCGGCTGGTGGCAGAATTGTACGTTCGGGCTGATACAGGCTCCGATACTACGCTGCTCACTAGTCAATCCTTCGCGCATGCGGTTTTCGCTTGGGTATTTAAAAGCCCTGCGGGTATCGCTGTCTTCTCGTTCGCAGTAGTAGTTCTTGTTATCGCACTTTGTTTCTGTGCGTTTCGGGTGGCACGTGCACCGGAGAATCAGGACAAAGTGCTTTCTCGACTCTACCCTCAGCAAACGAGGGCAATCCAAGGCGGCATAAATCCTGGTACGCGACTCACACCTGAAAACTCCCGTGGTAGTCCGAAGGAGTCGCCCCGCTGCGGTGGTGGACATACAAGATGTCACCTCTGGACGTGATATCGAGCTTGGATAAAAAACACCAGGCGCATGGCATAAGTAAACTGCTCTGGGACAGAAGAGAACAAGATAATATATTGTTACTAGACGACTGAGAATTCAACCAGCTGATGTCTTCTCGATAGCACTGACACTCAGCGCTTTTTTTAACTTTTGTCCGTTATGATAGTTTCTTTTTAGTCGGAACACGTACTCAGGAATCCGTTGGCCCACTCATCAGACCGCAACAACCAACGTTCATCCCCTCGATTTACGACAACAATGATTTTAGAGCAATTGTCCGCAGTAGTGGAAAATGGCGACTGAAAAACCGTTTTGTATTATGCAAAGTGGATTTAAGTGACACTGTCACGGACTGCACTAGTATTGTCTGTTTAAGCATACCATCGCCCGTTTCTACATAGAGCACCAGACACCATTTTCAAAGTTGGCTGTACATTTCTCTTGTCTTACCTTTCAGTTTATGACGGTGGGCTCCGTCTTCTTGCTGGGTGACTCGGGTAAGTGCGGACGTTGCGTGTGAAGTCACTCTTCCCCACTGAGACCAAAACATGCACGGGCATCAACTTCAGACACCTTCGGCCCGGTTCCAGTCGCAAATGTCATGTCAAGCATCTGACAAAGAGTGATAGCAACGTATGAAGCGTGTTTTCCAACTGTAAACCGTCTTGGTCATATTTTTATGGTCGTCGCCAATTTCACTTGCATTTGGCAAACCTCATGGCGTGGTTACTGCAGACACATTACGCACGCTAATCATGCCATTTCGTTACGCCCCAGGTCGGCAACGACTGCGAGCCGAGCGCTGCTTACGGTCCACATGACACTGCAACAATTCAAAGTTTATCGCCGCCCAGTACTGCCAGATGATGCCCGATAGGTCAGGCTCAGTCCGGAAGTTGTCCTAGGCGACACCTGATCCGTCCAGCCAACACCGACAAGCGAAGACGGATCTTTATGCATTATTTTATATGTCTTACATAGAGCTCCGTCCGTGCTCTCGAGGACGCTTGCCGCATCCTTCGACTCTAAGTTCGAGAGCCGATCCAGCTGCGCGCACTTGTCCGGCTAGTTTTAATTAATGTGGCCGATTCGCTGCAAATGTCGGTCCAGCAAGACTGTCCCCATGGGAAATGCTGACCCGAGTCTGCATCTCTCCGACAAGAGCTTTTCGATGTTGATCCCGGTCGTTGACCGCTTCAACTTGCGCCCACTCTCCCCTGATTTGACACCCGCTCGAGGACGCGTGCTGTCACCCTATCGAGATTGCTCCAGCCTCATCTACTTGCTTGGGTTCGTACTAGCCAGCAGTGGCGTGGCAACTTCAGTGGTCAGTGTCCCCAGTCACGATAATCCTGAGCCAATTACTACTATCATCTGGTGCCTGTCCTCATCGTCCACAAAAGGCACAAATCGTGTCGATTGGAGCGCTTCTCTTCCGAGCTCGTCGTCGTCCGCATCGCATACAGTAGCTCCTTTTTCTAGCGAAAAAGGGCACAACAGAAAAGAGGCCAGTGCGCCAACTGAAACGGCTGCTGTTGCGTCCAGAGGCCCCTCGAATCGCGCTGGCTGCAGGCACTTACGCTTTGCACGTTAGAGGGTACACCACACTAGCTCGTGACTTTGGCAAAATAGTCTAGTAGTATTCCTAGTGCAGCAGGTGATATGGGGCTCAGTCGGAAGACCAAATCAGCCGAGTCAGGAACGACCTCGTCGTCCTCTCGGTTCCTCTCCTTCTTCCACCATCGAAAACACGAGGCGCAGCCGCAGGAAGCAGAAACCTCTTTTCGACGACACGCAAGGCACAAACTCCGAGCCAGGAAGAACAAGAACCGAAGCCGAAGCAAGAGTGTCAGTGGCGGGGAAGAAGATGACGAAGCATCAAGAGCTCACGACAATGTGAGACTGTGCCAATCGCCAGGTGGTAGAGCCAATGTCCAGCTGGCAGTGCGAGTCGCACGTGACGCGTCGCAATCACCTTGTGTCGGGGTCTTCCCGCAACGGTCATCGCGGTCGTCGTCATTGCAGTTGAACACTCGGTCATCCAGTTCGTCGACCTCCTCTCGGTCGTCAGGGTCTTCGATGCAAGGAGATCACAGACAGAACAATGAGAGTAGTGGTAGTGGTCATAATCATGGCCACCGACACCCCACCGACGCAGAGCGTCGTCAGATACGTCGTCCATTGATTCAGAATCGACATTGATGGTGTCGTCGCCGTCGAACTTCCACCCCGGGAAATGTGGCGAGAGCGCAGTGGATGAATTCCTATCGTGCTTTCCAAGAGACTTGACGGCAGATGTCCGTGTCACGTGTCACGTTGCTCATTCCAGGATCTCGCGCAGCTACATTCGAGGACTGATTGTATCGATTGAGTTCGAGATCCGATCAACCAAATGGGCAGCCTATTTCCTCCAGATTGTACATGACGCACGTCTACAGAAACGCATCTCACTACGTTCAGCCATTTCAGTCAAGTGGGCCATTTGTGCTCATGTACAGGGTGAATCGTATGCGAGACAAGAGCAGCAGAAGCGGTTGGACGTGACCTTGCAACGCAAGATGACAGAATATCGAGTGGCGCTACAGTGCGTAGCAGGTACTAGCGTCGTCAAGTATGGCCGCAAGGGAAACCTCACGCCACTGCGCTGTGTGTTGAGAATGGTGACACGCTACGTTGGACGTCAAAGTTGTTGGCGAAAGCCACGCACAGTGTCGTGGATGGCGTAGCAGCTACGACGACGATGGGGAAGAAGCGGGTCAAGGCGAAGAATGCTATCCCGCTAGCCAGCATTGTGAAGGTCACATCTGGAACTGGGACGAGTGTTCTGGCACGAGCACTGCAGAAGGGCACACTGATTCTAGGCGACGCCAAATGTACACTGTCTGTTGTGACGGAGACGCGCACGTTGGATCTGAAGGCAAAGAATGCCGAAGAACGGGAGTGGCTTCAGCGTAGCCTGGAATTTCTTGTCGAGCTCGCACGTGATCACGAGCGCCGCGTGGCACAGCAGGTGGAGCTCACGATCATGAAGCGCATGGAGACCTTGTCAGTATGGAAGCATGGTCGCAAAGGTAAGCCACACAAGACGCGCGTTTTCGTCGATCGTTTCGGCGAGGTGTCATGGCTTGGACGCAGTGGTGACTCGTTGCAACTCGATGAAATTGTGTCAGTGGAGGAAGGCCAGCGCACACCTGTATTCGCCAGGTCTCGAGCAGCAGGACGCGTTTCACCTGTGAAGGCTTCGCACTGTTTCTCTTTGGTCACAACGCTCCGTTCCTTAGACATCCAGGCCGTAAATGAACAGCAGCGAGACTGGTTTGTGGTGGCCTTCCGCTACTTGCTTGATAAGGTGCACGAAAAGACTGCCGCCATGCAGCGTGAGCGCGCTGAGCGGCAGCTACGCATGCTGCAAGAGCTTTATCGGGAGGAAGAGGATGACAACTACCTCACTGGTGATGGCGACGATATGTACTACGATGAAGGTCCACCAGTACGGCGTTCATAAGTCAAGAATGGTGAAAGTAAGCCGTCCAGATTGACACCAAATACAGTGCCAAAAGCTATCTATTCTATGTCTAGTGTTATTTCGTATGCCTAGCGTGGAGTAAATTGCAGTACATCGCGCTGCATCTTTAGCCACTCTTCCATTTGTAGGCGTTCAAGCGCACGGGCATTAGCTAGACGCTGCTCCACAATCTGAGTAAGAGCGACTTGATGAGCATTTTCCAGCACCTCGAGCTGTCCGTTGCTCAACGCACTGAGCTCAGTTCCCGGGATCATGTGAAACGCTCGGAGGCCCACCGCGGCGGCTCGGGGTTCCGAGGCCTCAGAATATGCTGCATTTCTTCCGGAGCGTACTGATAATCGTCGTGTGTTCCATTGGTGCACCCGCTGACGTAGAGTTTGACATGGAGAGACCAAGTGCTGCGGCCTGAGCTTGAGCAAAACTGTTCCTGGTCATGGATGCCTTCGTGATGACTTCGTGGCACCGGACGCACTTCAACACAGTCGAATCAGCAGTCTGGAACGCCTGAGATTGTAGGCATGACGCGCAGTAGAGCTGTGTACACGCCACGGCATTATGTTTGTCGGAGTGTCCCGTAGCACCCCCACTGCACTGCAGATTGTCGTTAACAAGTTCGCCACATAACCCACAAGCTAGGTAACCCAGCGTTTCAGCAACATTCTCGTTGCTAAGCCGGAGCTTTCCTACCCACCGCTCGCGAGCCTCGCGGGCCACGTTGAAGTTACCGTTGGTTCGCTGATGCTGCTTCCATGCCAGTCGTCCTACTGACGTATAGTGCTGACCTACCGATGACAAGGAAGAAGTGGCAGCAGTGGTATACGGAGCCATACTGAGGGATGAACTGAAGCTTGGACGCCACGGCAACGCTGATGAAAACGGAAACCTATTTGGGCCTAACGAAGGCGCGGAAGATAGGGCGCTTGTAATTGTTGACCCTGTGGCCATTGCCGGCGAACGAAAGACAATAGCGTTGGGGTTCAACAATGATGACGACGTGACTGGCCGAGTAGGACGACTAGGTGCAAGAGTTTCTTCCAATCGCCTGTCCTGAACTCTTGCCGATGTACGACCATTAATGCTACCTTCCTTTGGCAATGACGTCTGGGCCATAGGTGCACCGGTCGAGCCTTGAACTTTGTCATTTGTTGGCCGTAAATTGAACCTTTGTCTAGATGTCTGCGAAGCTGACTTCGGAGGATACTACCATAGGACTTCGCCGAGTAGGGGTAATCTGATGAGACTTTTCCTTGGGTGGGCTACTGATGCTATCAGAGGCAGATCTCGTCGGTTCATTTGAAATCGTTGCAGCCAAAGAGCGATGTTTCTTGCCCACAGTTGTCCATGCGCCAGCTACAGATGTAACAGGATCAATTGGAGTGGAGATATCATATTCATCATCCGCGGTGTGGTTTGCTTCAGTCTTCTCTTCGTCATCGTCATCATCATCATCTTGGCCGATAGACACATGTGAATTGCGAGTCCGCGTATCTTCATCAGATGTAGCAGGGCTTTCTTCGTCTTCTATTGGCCTGACGCTGTTATGACCAGATTTCGCAAGCGGTTCTGCGGCCGCACCTTCCACTTTCACACATTGATCTCCATCAGCACTATCCTGCGCTTGATCGGTCTCCTGCTGCTGCTCTTGATGTTCTTGTGCTTGTTCTTGCTGCTGTTTTGCTGCTGCCGCTTTGCGCTTGGCTTTTTGTTTTTCTTCTTGCTCTTCTTCCCGCTCGTGTTGCATCCACCACTGTTGCCGGTAGTGCTCTTCCCCGCTTCCTCCTCCATCTCCAGCATTGCCATCATACGTGCTGCTGCTTCCTCTTCCAGCTGGCGCCAAATGCCACGCAGGTGTTCTACACACGGCCCACTTTCTCGTAATCCTGACCCTTGTGCTTCTTCCAGCGGCGTCTGTCCAATAATATTCCGTAATGTAATATCCGCACCGAACGCCAGCAACGTCTTCACACACTCAAATACCCACACGATGCCGCCAAGTGCATCGCCGTGCTTCCTCTCGGTCTTGAAAGTTAATGAGCTTCCTGCTCTTCTCCAGCAACATCTTCATAATTTCAGCGCGTGGCTGATCCGTCTCAGCATCTTGTTCCGGGTCCTCTCCAATCATCGCCGCACACATGACCGTCGAAGCACCATACTGGTTCAGCATGTTGGCGTCGGCTCCATGTTTGAGCAGCACCTGAACTGCCTCCACCCGTCCTTCAATGCATGCCCAGATCAGCGGTGTGTCTGTATTCACGTTCCAGCAGTCCACCACTGCAGCGTCACTCCACACAGAGCCTCCACAGTCTCTTTATCACCATTCTGTAGCACACCATCACCACACCACCAGCAATCAAGTCAACAACTCTACCTCTCTACAAGCATATTTGTAAACTGCATCAAACCTTGGCGGCAAAATGTAGCGCTGTGGAGCGCAGTTCGAATGTCTGGACGGTCACGTCGGCGCCACGGCGGAGCAATGTACGGACGACATTTTGATGGCCCTCTGCGGCTGCCACCATAAGCGCCGTGAACCCATCTACGTCGACGTCGTTAACGCCCACTCGCCCACTGTCCAAGATCTCCTCTAGACACTCCATATCGCCCTCGGCCGCGCACTCGTAAAAGTTGATGGCCCACGTCTGCCCGTCGGTCAGGTCGACAGAAAAATTCGGCCGTGGTCACCTCTTCTTCATCTTCGTTGGCTTCGTTCTCGGTAGGGAGAGCGATGGTGGAGATGATTGAGACAGCAGGTGAAGTAGCAGAGTTTGTAGATTGAGATGCACGCGCTTGCATGGGTCGAGGGTCTGTCAGTGCTACGGAAGAAGATCGATCTGCTTCCGCTCCATCCGCCATTGCTTTGTCGCTCATAGTTAGCACGAAAATCGCATTATCGTTGCTAATATTGCATTCGGAAATTGCAACTTTTAAATAGAGGAATCATTATTAGTATACCGATAATTTATTTAGCATGTTCTAAATAAATGATCGGTATGCTAATAATGATAATAAAGGACCAGACCAGTGCTTGCTGAATTTCGACGTCCGCTGCCTGTGTTTCAGGTGCGTGTCATACTACTTACTACTTGTAAGCTTAGTCAAAAAGTACATGCAACCACACGACGTGCTACCGCGTCGTAGCTCTTCGCTCGCTTTGGTGAGATACACGGCGCTGAGCTACGACGTGCCACTCACTGGCCTCAAGATCGAGGTATAAGCTAATGATCAGACGATGGTCAAGTTGCTGAGTGGTCAAGACGACACAAGTCGAGTGAGGCAGCCTTAAGTATATTAGCTTATACGCTTTGTGCGCTGTGAAGTAGCCGAGCAATGCCAAGGGAAGTTGGTTAGAACTAATTGTTGCTGGTAAGCAGGAAACAACCTTAGCGTAAATCATTTTGGAGGCCCATGAATCGTATGCAGATAGATCTTGGCGGGAAGTTCAAAATGACAAATAAAATACCATGGCGACTAGTTAACGGTGTTTTTAAAATAAAAAACGCTTTATGTTGATTTTAACAACTCGTGTTTTTGTTAGAAACGTTTTTTATGAAGTAGAAAAAGATTAAAAACGTTGTTTTTAAAAGCTCTTATTAAAACGAAATTTTTACAACAATGTAGCAAATATATTGACATAAATCTTACTGAAAATTTTACAACAACGGAGGAAGCCCCTGTTGAAATGACCAGCTAATAAATAAAGGCTGATAGATTTAGTGTTAGCTGCTTACTGCAGAGCTCCTACCAACACTCACAGGCTTAGCCAGCTCTCATACAACGATCTGATCTCGGTTTCTCACTCCTGATATCATCATAGTCTTAACGTGTTCATAGGGCGCAGTCACTACTTAGATTGAGCCCTGCGTTCGCAACTACAATATTACATTGCGTAGAGGAACTCACAAAGCGCGTTACCAGATGAATCACGGAGAATGGTAAAAAGTGTTGTGGCTTTTATTGTGTGGAAGCGTCTTAGTAGTTCATATATGTTTATTAGCTGATGACACTGGTGATAGCAGAAAAATCCGCCGTCATGTGCATTTTGGCTGGATGCAATGTTGAGCAAGCTGTGTTCTTGTTCATCCAATAGCTTTGGTGGTGGTGATGGCGATGATGAAAGTGCTAATCATACTTGACGAGTACAGCATCGACTGGATCAGCTGGCGCTTCGTCGAGTACGCTCCAGTACCACTGCGCTAATCTCCTCATTGCGGCCAGATGAAAGCGAATATGTGCCGAAAAACGCATACTGTGCGTCTTGCTCTGCCCTTCTGTCGAAGTGCGATCGGGGATTGGGAACTTCTGAAAGGCATGGGCTTGCCTGGGATTATGCACACAGTGGAGCCCTTCTCCACAACCATTGTGCAGCACCCAGCTTTCGGACGTCATCAACATGCCAGGCACAACCAGTGATGACTCTATCGCCATCAATTCGGAACACCGAAATTTCCGCCTGCAAAGCCGACTTCAGAAGGCTTGTAGCTGATCTGAGTAATGTCGTTGCAGGAAACGCATTGATATGTAAATCTGAGTCACGTGAATATTCCGAGACTCGATCCATCCAGCAAATACTTGAGTGGCGTCGCTGGAAAACCAATACTTTGCATGACATATCATTCACTGACTCAACATTATTTGTTGTCGCGGTGTTCTGGCCAGCGCTAATGGTCTTTTGCCGCCCGTGCCGGCGTTTCCGATACCTATGGCCAGTCAGCTCGATGTTGCCTCTCCGACCCCAATCACCGCGCACATCGTCAGATGAACAAACCTGCTCGGCGATGAAGAGGTTATGCTGCTCTCGAGCGACAGAGACCCATTTGTGCCAAACGAAGCACTCCACAACGTTACGTTGCTGCTAGTCGATCTAGCTCCACTGACCACTGGTCTGCCGGCCTGCAAGTTTTAGCCATCGAACAGCTCGATCGCGTCATTGGACAGCCTTCTCATTTATGTCTGACCGACCCTGATTGGCACCTCATCGCTGATGCCGACTCCCACAGCCCGACGGACCCACTGCTGCCGCTCGTGCCCTTGCTGTTGCGCCATTTTACCGCAGTCGGCCCGCCAGAGGCAAAAAAATTGGTGCCCGCAAAGTCGACATGCTAAAGCTCACCGAGCTGCGACCACTCGGCAAGCCAATGGAGCCGCCACTGCTGTCATTGAGTCGCCCGCAGGCATAAAAATGTTGCCGCCAGACGCCATATCTTCATCTACCATCGACAGAAAAAATTCAGTTGCTTTGGCAACCTGTCGACAGGCCCGTTCCGCTCTGCAGACACGCCATGTCATTTGCTACCCACAGTAATCACAACATCCCTCAACAGAATGTGGGGACAGTCAAACCTCTCGCCTCTAGAAGTAAGAGCGTAGCTAATTTGCGTTGACCACCGGCCAATCGGTACGAGATCGAGGTGCAAAATGTTCACAGTGGCAGGCGCTTGGGTCGTAAAATCGCCAACTGAAGAGCTCGAGTTCGCTAGTCGATGGTGTCGACAGTTGAAGAACCTGGAACCAAGGTCACAGACTCTACCAGCCGCCATCATCACCATCAAAGTTGTCCACTTCGCGAAGAAGTATAATCACGACCAAATCGACTTGAATCCAGAAAGTGTCGAGACATCACGATCTAAGCAAATGCTGAGTTGGGAGTTTTGTCAAGCCTCACAGTTGCTTTTGGCGGTATCATATATCCCCCTCTTAGCCAAAACTGGCCGTGAGTGAGTGCGGTCCGACAAGTGACGTATTGTCAGAACGTCCACAAAATCCCCG
>VKKV01000053.1:0-80964 GCA_008080845.1 Phytophthora kernoviae | reverse complement strand
TGTTCGTAAGTTAGGGACACCTTGAGCTTATTGGATGCTATGCTTGCTGGGTGTTGGATTAATAACGCCCGTCGAACCGAAATATGGCTTAGCGAAACGCATGCGGTGATGTTCTGTGTGCAATCAGCTGTAGAGGACGGTGGCCATTGCAAGGTACACTTGTTACACATGGCTGGCTATATTAGGCGTTGCGTGGCTGTGGTGGGCGATTTGATTGCCGGCCGGGTTAGCTGTCTCAGTTGATGGTGTTGAGGGTATCGGGCCTGTATTCAGGGACCTGCGCTTCCGTGTTCTTATCGAACGGATTTATCTCCACCATATTCGCCGATATAGACATCCTGTTGCCAAAAACGCCCAGGCGATCTCAGTGTCTTCACGTACAGATGTAACAGCAACAGAGCGTGGGTCAATGACTGCGCCTCTATCTAGCACGTGCCCATGATGTATTCGAAAGATGAGAAACGAACGCAACATGATGCAACTTGCGTTCACATTAGTACAACTTTGTTTGCCACAGTTCAAAGCCAAAAGAAGCATCTTATCTGACTGCATAGAGACTCTGGTCATTAGACAGATTGGTGCTCACTTTCAATCCACCAGTTGGCAACCGTCGACGTTTTGGTCTTGTGGTTGCTTGATTGCCATTCTGCAATCACAACAAGGGTTATTGATTGGTTGAAAACGCGTAATGTTTGTCGGTCACGCTCGTCACGCTGCGTGCGGCATTGCCCGTTCTGTTCTACTGTTTTGTGTTTGAGCTCATTGGACGGCTGCAAGCCGACAATGTATCGACTGCAGTATGTACCGTGAAATCCAGCAAGCGCAGCATTGCAAATGCAGCGAAGCATCGAATCTGGACAGTCTCTCGGATGAGAGAGCCAACTC
This sequence comes from Phytophthora kernoviae, assembly GCA_008080845.1. Taxonomy (NCBI): domain Eukaryota; phylum Oomycota; class Peronosporomycetes; order Peronosporales; family Peronosporaceae; genus Phytophthora; species Phytophthora kernoviae. Next base: position 80,079 of record VKKV01000053.1, on the reverse strand, counting down.
TTCGTTGCTTTGACATCCCACTTCAAACTGCCATCCTCGTCCTGCGTAGTGTCCAACGACTATCCAATGCTGACGACCATAGAGAGCAATCGTACTTGAACAGTTCTACTGGGCATCTTTGTACACGTTCAAATACGCGAGATCGACTGTCAAGTTGGCGGGCTTGCTTTTTCACGGGGTCCTTCTTGAAATGGTCCGCTGTGACGAGGTCTGTCACAACGAGAGCCGCTTCGACGAGATTATCGTTCACCAGGTCGGTTCTCAAGTTGCGTGATGCGACAGACTTGGCGCGTCGAGCCGCACGTTGCCGTCTGGGTGGGGCAGTTGCAGGATGTGCGTGGCTTCCGTTCACCTGCACGGCATCATAGTGGCGCTTCATCCTAGTGAGCATGTGGGCATACGAGGCACTTCGTCGCCGCTGCCGTTCTTCCTCAGTCTCTTTTTTCTTCGGTTGAGGCTGCTGTGTTGGTGAATCGAGTGAGCTGAGTTCACTGAGCTGCATCTCCGGTGCACTCGTAGCTGAGAAGGTCGGCGACGTACAGTTCACCTGGAAGTAGTTGTTCGGCAACTCAAGTGATTGATACATCCCAAAGATTTCGGCAGTCGAACTCAACCGATGATCAGTGTGCGATCGCCTTACTCGATTCGGTTTTCCGATCTACATCGATCGGTGTATCCGTCGTCTGACCTGGTCGATCGGTCCGGAGCCGCACCAATTGTGGATCGTTGAAGTGTGGACGACGAGCGACTCCCCATTGCCATTGGAATGCTGGAATTCGACGTATCGAGCTTCCACTGGGGCTCAGACCGTGCTGTCGTTGTATTTCGCCGCTGTCGATCAACAGACTCTACCTTTAGTGCACTTTTTGTCGGGATCGATGGAGAAGCAGAGCTCATTTCGAAGTAGTTCGGCGGCAGATCCAGGACCTTGGACACCCCAAGGATATCGGCGGTCGAGCTCAATCGTTGATCCGTTTGTGCTCGTCTTGTCCGAGTCTTTTCAACGCTTGGTCGGTTTGGGGTTGGCCCAATCGTAGAGTGCTCCGGTGTCGATGAGGATCGATCCTCGATCCCAACGATGCTGCTGGGGCGATACCAAGACACGCTGGGCATGCGGTTCAGGATTGACTGGTTGCCACTCTTTCTCGGCCTCCTGTACTGCATTGGTTGTTATTACTGACTGTACGCGTGCCTTCTCACGGGAATTCTGCAGAGCTTCCAGCTCAAGTGGACGGGTTCGTACATCCTGCTCTATCGAATCCCTCCGTTCCTGAGGTTTAAGTGGGCTAGCAGAATGCTGGTGATGTGACAGGTCGGGGGACTGCTGTTGTTTGGGTTGCTGTCGCTTCTCAGCACAAGCTGTACACATGAGTTTGCTGCGGGGGCTTTGTTGGATAGAAACCTCCAGCGCAGAGGTTTGAGTTTCAAGGAGCTGCCTTCGTTCTTCGCTGATGGCGAGCTGTATGCGACGGCAGCTTGATTGTGGAGGTTCTGTTCAGTGACACAAGGCGCAGACACGGGTGAGTTGACTTCAGACACAAGGACACTCAGTGACACAACTCACCAGTCCACAGAACGAGCATCGCCTCGAGCTCGACTTCTTGCCGTCGCTGTGATCGCTGCCACCGGCCATAGTCCTCGTTTTATTCAGCAATTGACAGAGCTGGTTGATAGACAGGTCTGGCGAGAGAATTAATGGAGATGGAATTCCAGTGTGAGAGCACAGATCCTGAAGATCACCCACTGTACCGATGCCGATTGCCTCGCCAAGCAAACGCAATGCAAAGCTTATGTCCTTCTCGCGAAGACCTGGGATATGTGCGTGTGACGCTCTCAGTGCAATGCTCATGCAAGGAGCATGGTTGCATGGACCATACGGGAGCGCTGGCTACACGGTCGCTTTTAAAGCAAGTCGGTTTACTGTGAACCGTGATTGCGGTGCACCCCTACGATCGCCAACAAGCGGGGCTTTGCCCGCCGTCGGACGCACAATTCGCCTCGGTGTGGGTTGCGGGATCCGCCTTTTGATGGGCATGATGATAACAAATCCTTGCAGATATTACCTCTGTCCTGCTTTCGCGTGTAGCAACGCGAAGCAGAACAACCTTTGCATTGCAAACTCTTCTCAGAAGTGCTATTACTTCCGGACGGGATACCCTAAGCTGCAACGCTGTGTCGGTGGACGCTGTCCTTCCGACCTTTCTCGGACAACAAAATGCGACGGACACATCACGTGTTGTACAGAGCTGTAGGGTGGCCATGAAATGCAACGCCGAAATTTTCTCTTCTCGCAGGTCGGAGGCCCAACCCACAATGGAAATGCCAAACCGCGTAATGCATAGGGGCACGTTACAGACGCATCGAATCGATGGTGTTGACGGTTAATGGGCACGGGACCTGTAGACGACTTTCCCTCGTAAAGGCGTCAACGTACCTTGCAGCAAGAGGCGAATTGTTCGCCTCTACGTCAACGCTCCAGGCTCTATCGGTCGAGTTTTTGCACCGGGGTGTTATCACCAGGGTGCTGTCCTTCAATGCTTGCACCAAGCCGATGCATGCTGTCTCACGAAGATGTCTGTGGTCAAGAGCTGCATGAACGATTACTGCGTCACGTTAGCAACGCGCAGACTCGGCGTTGCTCGACGCTCATGGACCTCTTTGAGACACATGTAGCTGATCAATGCTGCACCCGAAAGCCTTCAATCGGGCTCAGCTGCTGCATTCTGGTCCAACATGGAAGAGCGGTGTTTTCTTGCCAGAGATAGTGCTTTCTATGTGTTTACGCCTCACTGCACTTCAGCTACATTGCTGTCATCGCAACGCTGCACCACGCGACATCCCTGTCGGTAGCCTTTGCATTTTACCCTGACACTTCATTACATGTATTTACGCTGTTTTCATCACATCAATACCATCTACTTGAAATTAGCTAGGTAGGACAAGTCGCACGGATTCGTCTTCGAGTACCTCATGGAAGTTGGCGACAACGGCGTCGCTCGAACGAAATTGTTGTGGTACTGGTAGTGGCGAGTTCCGTCCGACGTGTGAGACGCAGAGTCTTGAGATCCTCGAACGATCCATTCTCTTGGTACCGGCACGGCGTTGGTAGTTGTGTGCCGCCGCATCTGGTAGTTTAGCTCCTCGAGGCTGAGACCAACTTGGCTCACTTCCTGCTCTAGATCTGTTGGATCGGCTTCAACTGGCTCCACCTTTGGGTCACTGTTTGTCGGAGACAACTCCTTCGACTCTTCGTCAGCTGTAGGTCGAACCAACGTCGACCTTGCTCTGCTTGACAACCTTGAATTACCTGTCGTTCGACTACGTTGACGCGACTGAAAGTTGTCACGTTCAGCTCGAGCCGGTTGTTGAAACGAGACGCGAGTCTTGCGACGCAGCGGTGCAGGTTTGAATTGCCGAGGCTTGTTGTCTGTCGGCAAGTGGAGCGTTGCACACAGGACAACTGTGATAATATCAAAACATGAAGTTAATGATTGAGCAGGTGCAAAGATCAACGAATACGTTTGGAACGTACATTGTGAGTTGCGGTCCGGGGGCGGCTCCTGCTTTGCAAGCAGTAAAGACGGTTTGCCCTTGTCGTCGAATCCCTTGGGATACGAGTCACCACTGTTCAAAGACGATAGGCTAAAGTCTCGCAGTCGGTCCTCCACACTGTCGTCCATGTGGGTCAGTCGTGAGCAAGACTCTCCATCGCCATCAGCCATCTCAAAAGACAGCATGCTTTTTAGATCCCCGTCGGTCTGCGCATGAGTAGCAGACGACTTGTCCTCGCTTCACTCCATCTACGCGGTGGTTCCGCGACACGATATTAGTGCACCTGTCACACATGAACTACAGACACAATTGTCAGCACCAGCACTCAACCTCAATCGAAAAAACAAAATACAATCAGCATTTGCACGTACAGATCCGCAGAACAAACATTTATCCTTGGGCCTCCACATTGACAGTTGGTTTGAGCAGGCACCACAGCATTTATCAGCTTGTAGTTGCAACGCCATCGTCAACATTTGCTTCTTGGAGTACAGGATCGTCTGTGCCGTCTTGACGTAATGGTTCAAGAGCTCAGAATTCCTTTTACCACGCGACTTCAAGACCACAGGCAACAGCACCGGAGGGACCTTGTCACGCTTTAGATTGTAGTAAAAAGTAGCGTCCAGCACTCCGACTTCGTTCGTCTCTTCAAAGAATATCCCGCAGTAAAAGAGCTCTCCACGATTCACTTTGATACTTGATGCGTCTGTGAACTCCGGACACGCTGGGTGTTTGATTGAATGCATACACTTGGCCCAACCACGTCTTCCGTCCTCCGTCCTGTACGGCTTGATAGTCTCAAGGTAGCAGAAGTCTTGGTCCTTGGCTAGATGACGATACGGCGAGTGCAGCAGCGACCACCGGAGACTCGTGCGCTCAAGCGGTCGTCTCTTGGTGGTCGGTTGTAGTACTATCAGTTCCCGTGACTCGGAGAAGTCCAGCACCAGTTGTTTGTCCTCATTCAGGAATAGGTCGGCCACCTCGTCCAGCGAACCGTGGATCACGTGCTTGTCCAGTGCCGTCAAGTAGTTAGCTGCTGCATCTTTAGCTTCCATGGTAGCTGAACGTTGTCGCTGCTGACGTCGAAGCTTGGCATCATACAGATGCTCCTGCGCCTCGAGGAAAATGCCGTCGCCTTGGCGAACGAGTTCACGTCGCTCTCGCTCTGATACGACGATTTCCACCATGGGAAATGTATTGAATTCTACTTTGCGGAAGGCCTCGGCAAAGGAAGACTGGTAATACAAATCACGAGATGGTTAATGCCGTGGATTGACGAAGTGTGGGCGCACCGTAGCGTGGGTGGGGTGACGGTGAGTCCGGACCAAGTGTGCAGCCGCAGGTGTGGCGCTGGACTCTACTGTATCGGTGCCACCTGGGGACACAGCTGCGCCAAGCAAATGATTCCGAAATGGCCCCAAGAACCAGATGCGAGGCACTGCGATGTGATGTAAGCGCGACAGACAGACAAGTCGGCTACGCTATACGGTGCACAGGCAAGACGATCGGCCCTTCCTTCCCCAAGCATGAAAAAAATCTTGGCACTTACGTTGAGATAACGAGCGTTCGAGTTTGAGTCTTTCGTGCCCACGTGAACAGGGGGTTCAAGGAGTTTAAGACAGCTCCCACAACTGCACGGCGTTGCAAAAGGCAGGAACAATGCCCAGTTTGAGGCGACTGGCGTGGGAGTCTTAGACGGCCAGAGACCAGCTGCACGCAATCTGAGGCAAAGTTCGGGGATGAGTGCTGGATGAGCGACGTCGCGGGATCACCAAGTTGACGACGCCAGCTGGGATTCAAGACGAGTAATGTCGCTGCCCTCAACGGCTGCGTCTGTGTGGTATTTTGTCGTCTGGAAGCCCCAGGTGGTGATCAGGAACGAAGTCCTTGTAACAAACACCAAAACCCCATGTACAGGTAACCTGTGCAGTCACCATACGATGCTACCAACGCTTGAAGCCTTAAAGCTTCAATGATGCCAACATGTTGATGCAAGATGGATGCCACTATTCATCATGGAGATAAAGCTCCGTGCTCATTCATTCATTCGCTACCAAATGTTTTCAGATAAAACAATCAACAGACACATCACCACCACCTCGAACCTACTTCGAGCCTGCTAATTTGTGGGTGCCGCTAGTACTACTACTTGTAGGCGCACTGCATCTGTCCTTACTTCTTTCACTCACGCTTTGCTCAACGATGACCGTGCACCTTGATTGTGCGCAAAAGACGGTATTGCTCCTTGATGCGCAATCGGTACTCCTCTTCGTCGGCATCGTCCTTGGCCATCGCCATCTCACTCTGTAGCTGAGTCAGTTGAGCGATCTGCTCGTACAATACACGCGCTGAAACCGGCCCATCAGGCTGAGGCGGCATCGGCTGCATCGAGTTCATGTCCAAGGAGCTTGTCGATATGAAAGACGAGCCCATGGCGTTCGCTGAAACGAAAGACGAACCCATGGCGTTCGCTGGCACACGTGAAGTGCTACCATTGAAATTGCTGCTGCTGAAATCTGTGGCATCAGCGGGTGAATCGTCGTCAAACTCCGACAAGTCCATTTCCTCAGGTGTCAGCACGGATGCAAGCGATTCCCGACATTCTTCTTCCAACTGACGGATCTTGCGACGCAACCCTTCCAGTTCTCGCATGTGTTTGCTCTCGTACTGGTCCATGTCGTTTGTCGAGCGCCACTGCATCTCTTCGACTTCATCTTCATGGACGCTGCTGGGCAGTGCACGTGCTGGTCGGTAGGAACTGTCGAAAAGCTCGTCATCAAGGTTTGAAATGCGGTTGCCCAAGTGATCCACAGCAATACGGTTCAGTTCCTCCATACGCCGACGGTGACTTTCTTCGATGTCATACATAATTTCCGAGGAACGATCGCCATCGTGCAGTTCAGCAGTGGACGAAGACGGTTGCCATTTGCGCCCACGGTTAGCCCGAACCTGCTCATAGATGATGTCCGTCGGACGATTCACTAAGTCTTCATCAAGTTCAGACATATCAGACATGCACGACTCGCGGGGGAACTCACGCGCTCCGAGGCCTCCGTACTTGACGTACTAATGGTAATCGGCTGCTTGACTGGGTTGGATTCTCCGGCGGTATGTTCATCCACGCTAGGCATGAACTCCAAATTATCCTCCTGCGACTGTGATCTGTCACTGTCGGAACCTTCATCGTAAGGTTCTTCAACTCGAGACAGTTTGCTGCTAGAAATCACTCTAGACTCGTCAGCGAAAAACTCATCGACTGCCCCCCTCCTTCGCCAGGAACGAGTTGGGAGCTGTACGGCTCGAATTTACCAGTCGTAACGCTTTGTACAGCAACCGGCTCCTCGGTCGAAAGACCTCGAGAGCGCTCACTCGAACGCTCACCTGCGCCCTCACTCGTGTGTTCACTTGTGCCTTCACTCACGCGCTCGCTCACACGCTCACTTGGACGTTCACTCAGACCCTCGCTAGCGCGCTCACTTGTACGCTCGCTAATTCCTTCACTCACCACTTCACTTGAACGTTCACTGAATCCTTGGCTCAACCGTGCACTCGGGCGTTCACTCAACCCCTCACTCGCCCATTCGCTAATCCCCGCACTTGCCTCACTCGAACGTTCACTCAACCCTTGACTCAATCGTGCACTTGCGCGCTCACTCAAGCCCTCACTCACATTTTCATCCTCTGACTCACTCATGGGCTCCTCTTCCACTGGCTCCGTTGTGTAATGCATTTCGTCTAAACTGAAGGGGATAGTTCCACTTCGCTTAGTACGACCAAGAGGCCGAGATTCGAAATCGAACTCGTCGGTGCTAATAGTGCTATCCATGAGAGAGCTGTCAAAACCAGAGCTGCCAAGGAGGGAGTTATCGAGGTGGCTCTGAGCCGGACTCGAGGGGACGTTGCGGAAGCCAGTAAGACTGATCGAGCTATCATGAAGACCACCCAAGCTGGACGTTCTGCTGCGGACATCGTCCTCCTCAGCATGCAATCGGGTCAGCTCTTCCATACGTTTGCGGTGCTTCTCCTCCCTTTTCTGCATATCTTCTGACGGACGAATATCTTCATCCGGCAGTTGGTACGCGTTACGAGCCCGCAACGAGTTAATGTGTTCGGTCATATCTTCAGTTGAACGGTTGACAAGGTCCTCGTCGAATAGCGTAGAAGCGTTCGAACCACGTTGAACACTTTGTCTTTCCATCATTGCAACGGACTTCTGCGCAAATTCATCTGGCGTCTCCAAGATTGCAAAACTGCTAGAGAACTTCGACTGGTCCAGAGAAAGTTGAGACGCATCAAAGGTAAGATTGTCGGATTGCCCCGAGTGAGGAATGCTTGAGCGCTGGGACGAGTCGAACTGCCGGTCTCCAAAGGATGAATTTCTCCCCTTCGATTGCGTTGCACTGATACGATAGCCTCCACCAGCCCGCTGGGGTGAATGTGAGGTCTTCCATCTGCTCCGACGGTGCAACGCTAACACGCACGGCGGATCTGGTAAATGCACCGTTCGATCGCGAGAATTGGCTCCGCTGCAGAGAGCTCGCGCTACTGCTCCTATCCGTATGGCGCGAACGCTCACCAAACGATCGGTTTCCACGATTGCTCGACAGAGCATTACTCCTGCGAGGTGGCGATTGGGGAGGCGTTTGAGGTGCATTACGACCTTGAGCTTTACGAGGCCTACCGGGGGTGATTTTAGTGGGGTGGAGGGCCACGCGGAGATTGAGGAGAGCTGCGTTGTGATCTCTTTTCAACACTGACGGCACTTGTACGATCATTATCGGGCCTCATATCAGCCTTGGTGGGTTGAACACTTTGCATTGAGGAACGTTGACTCCCGTTCGATGCTAACGACCGTCGAGCAGTCTTCTGCCTTGCCAGTTCTTGCATTCTCTCAATCTCGTGCATCCTGGCCAAGTGCTCTTCCTCCAAACTTTTCAGCACCGCCGATTCCCGATCACTTTCAGGTGTGAATTGAAGCGTGCGGTTGCGGTTGCGGCGAACTTGCTGAAGAATTGCCGAAGACCGGGTGTTGCCAAAGGTTGTTGAGTCGATGTGCGATACTCGAGTCCCTTCGTCGTTGCTAACTGCGGCGCTGTTAAGTTCCTTCTTTCGCGGCACCTTAGGCTTACGGTGCGAACCGCTGTGTGAATTTCTACTACGCTCATTCTTAGGAGGCGTAAATATTTTCCGTGAGCCACCAGCACTTCGGTCCTTCTTCCTATCACTCGAGTACAGCAAGTTGTGTGCCCTCAGAGATCCGGCATCCAACGCTGAATTACCAACTTCGTCCTCCTCGTCTTCTTCCTCGGGTGGAGGGGACAGCGGGGGCGGTGGCGGTGGTGGAGGGAACTGACTGGTGATACCGTAACGTGCCGAGCGAGCCTTAGCAATCTTCTGGATCGATAGGATCTTATTGCTGCTGGCGGTGCTAGCGTATGAATCGTGACTTGTGTACGATTCACCGTTAGTGTTGTTAGAGTGGGTGGCAGGTTCATCTTCCGGGATGGGCGTTGTCGAGTTATAGTGGTGTCCTGTCTGTTTGTCGTAGTCCTCGTCGGCCGTGAAATTGCTTGCACCAAAGAAATTGCTGCTCATTTGGGAAGCCTGCGGCTCGTAAATGAATCCATCGGCAGGTTGGACACTGCTAGCTTGGTTCCAGTCCACCATACTATTTGCAACACTACTCTCCTGCTGCCAGTACGACGTGCTCGTCCCGCTGTAAATGCTGCTCGCGCCATCATCAGCATCGAACCGGTTTGTCGTTGCAACCGAGTCGCGACTCGCCTCTGTAAATCGGGACTGTGCAAACACACTGTAGTCCGACTGTTCCTCCAGTCCGTCTTCATCCTCGTCTTCATCCAAACTGTCCTCATCAGCCTCATGATACACGTCATTGTGGTCATGCAAGATATCCGAGTACCGGGTCTCATTCTGCAACCGCCGTGGGTCCATTTGCTGGCCTGGTAACGCTCCAACCGGTTCGTACTCGTCTTTCGGCGACAAATGGTAGCACTTGGTGCACACCCTCGTTTTCACCGGTGGACCCCTGGACGCTGCAATCAACACTTGTGGAGCACACGGTTGACATACCACTTCTCCGCAGACGCGACATCTAGTTTTCCGCACAAATAACGAGAATTTCCGGGAGCAATTCACACACAAAGCTCGTGCTCTTTTGGGCATCAGATCCTTCTTTTTCAAGAGCGTTTGTCGCCCCATTCTCGAGCTTTGGATCTCTCGACTGATAGTCACAACCGATAAAATTCTTCTTTCAGAGCCGAATTCAACAGGAAATGCGGTAATCTGCTCGTACTTTTAAAGTTGATCTGGAGACTGTGCATCACGTCCATAAATCCTTCTTTCTCGGCTTCGACAAATACATATCCAGATTGGTACATACTGCCTCGTACAACTCCGTCAACTTCTGGACAACACGGCAACTTAATCGAGTGCATACTTAACACCCATCCTCGACGTCCTGAAGCGTGTCGAAAGGTATTTTGACACTCTAAAAAGCAGTAATCTCTTTCTCTTGAAAAGGCACTTGGACCCTCATATAAGAGATACTTGGCTGAAACACGGTAAAAAGGGTTCTGAGGGTCGTTCTGTACCAAAGAATAGAGCACGCCACAATCCAGTACGTCGTCTGCCTTCTTCGTCTGCATCTTGTCAGTCGTCTGCTGACTAAAATATGCAGCCACTTCTTCAATTGTTCCCATCATAGTTGTAACACCACACAAAAACTCGGTGCCTGCAGTCCCCACTCGGTCATAACTACCTTCGCCACGATACATTTGGATACCGCGGAATTTACCAGTATAGTGCCATTGCACAGGTCCATCGAGAGTGTGCGCGTGGTCAACGAGAGCTACGGAAGCTTCCTTGGCTTTACGAATCATGTACGCACGTTCACTAGACGTGAGTGAAGGAGCGCGGGAGGAACGACCGGAGCGCTCGGATACGCCACTCTGCACACGACTGCGAGAACGAGACTTGCCCATTTTGTATAGGTACTTGTACGCACGGGAGGTTGGGTACTTGAGTGTCTTTTGCAGAGTGTGGGCGGAACGGTTAGGTAGAAATTCGAGCGTTTAGACACGGGTTAAGTAAAACCTCGCGCTTCGCTCGTCTCGTTTTCCACAGGTTTCGAGAAACTTCGACTTTGGGCTGCCTGCCCGTCCCCGTATGTGGCCTCCCGAAAGAGTCGATCTAATGGCGGATGCGGATCGTGCGGTTGCTTGCCTTTTCCGTGCTCGATCGCTCTCTGTCGCTCTCGCTCTCTGCCTCCAGATGGCCTGCGCACGACGCTCAGTGCTGAAAAGCTCTGGCTACTGAAAACAGACCCAAAATTTGGGTTAGTGGGCAGCACTCAACATTTCACATACTGTATCCAAGTCAAAATTGGCTTCATTCACTAAGTATGCACTATAACGCATAATTAGACGTTAAGTTCGCAAAAACAACCCAATTATCACCACCTTTGACAGACACGGCAGGATCGTTGTGAACTTGCGATTGAACGACTTGATTAGACCGACAACGTGTTCGCATACAGCAAGGCACGCAAGCCAGCATGCAGCCTAGAGACTCCGATTGGCGTGGACAGTTCGACTGGCCCAAGTCGGATCGGCAAATGAACTTGGCAGTGCCAAAGTTGGCACAACAATGAAAAACGATTGCAACTTTCTATCCAGATAGCTGTTTTGGCAATGATGTTTTGACCTTTCGCCAACCCCATAGCTGGGTTAAACGCCAACCATTATACATGTGAGCTGTCGTATCCGTCCATATGGGGCGACTGCTGATTGAACAGCGTTTCTACATGCACTTATACGACTCTCCACAGGGGCGCAAGGCGCCAGCGCGGAATCCTGTAGCCTTGCCTCAGCCACAAACAGCGACACCGCTTGCAGCGTCTTGCCTTGAAGCGCCACACAAGGGTGGACTGTGCGCTCTCATCGTCACCTTGTGGCCACCCTAATATGGATAACGTTTGCCGTTGCCAGCACTCCGACGACATTACGCAGAGTAGCAATCTGTGCTGCACTTATTGGAAGGCTATGCGTAGTCTGCAGTATATTACGAGGATAAATACATGTAAGCGATAGGGGTCTGTCAGCTAAACAGGTTCTGGATGCACTGCTCGACGTCATACCAAACTGATCGGCAGCTACACGAAGGAGAAGAAGAGCGCCTCGGTCGGTTTGGTCCACCGGAAGGCCTTGGCGAACACAAGTAGTCCGTTTGGCACTCGCAGTTGGCAGTACTGCATGGCGAATCCGAAGCAAGGGTTCGCCGTCAGCGCCTTCACAAGGAGGCACAGTAGCGAGTACAAGAACATCTTGCGGAGGTAGTCCAGACGCAGTATGCCCAGTGCTGCCGGGTGGCGCTCTTGAAGCGCTTGCGTCGCCGCTGCGTGCGACCTGTTCAACGGGTTGGTTCGCCCTAGTGTCGCGGCGGTGGTCTTGTTCGGAACGGTGAGAATCTGCATTCGGCTGCTTCGGTCACTCGATTTACGTGTTAGGGGCTTGATGAAGACTGTAGTTATGAGCTAGAGCGGAGATCGGCCGATGGACAGCCTTGGAGTACGACGATTCATGCAGACTAGCTCGAATGTCTTTGTCGCCAATACTCAAGCCAAGTCAAGCAACTTGAAGTGGAACATCGCACGCGACGTTGACGTAATGGCCGAGGTGTGTCGAGCGCATCACTCCAATGCTACCGCGTAGGATAGCTGGTCACGTAGACGACTAAGTAAGCCGCTTCGAACTTGGCAAGACGTTTACTGCTGCAGTAAAGTGTGTCGTATAAAATGCGGGACGGCAGCTGTTTGGTCGATTAATCGGCGCTTGGGATCTGCCGCTTGATGATGGTGAAAACACTGTTCATCAAGGCACTATCCAGCAGCGTTGGTTGCCGACGGCGACGGCGACGGCAGTGTTCCCCAGTGAGAAACCCACTCCATGTGACGCGTGTCACTCGACTTTTGGTTGTCAAACTACGACGATAGCGTCAAGTCGAATGCTTGCTACAATGCGGGTGAACCAGATGCTTCTACTGCAGTTTGCAGTGCTTGGCTAGGACTTGTGCTGTTCGATGAGGGCTGTCACGCTGCAACGCCCAAAGCTGAAGCTGCTGTCATCCAGGTCTCGCTGTAACCTCATAGCCACTCAAAAACATATATTTTAATACCCTTAAATAATGTATATTTATTAAATTGTTAGAGTACCTGTTTCTTACTCCCTTATCTTATATACCTTTTATTCTATATCCCTATCCCACGGGATCAACACTGCTGACTAGGGACACGTCTACGAACACACGATTGGCAGCTCTCCCGCCAAGTCCCAACGCCATTCCTGCTTTTGCCCTTCCTCTATCAAGTGCGTGGCACCCTTATGCATGTAAACCCACCATCAAATGCAACTAATTTAACGTGTTTCTTCCCTTTAATGTAGACCAAATACTCTAAGTAGTACCGGGCCGGAATGACGCAGTCTAAACATGATGACAAGACTCTGAAACTCTCCCCAAAGACCAAGCCTCAACGCACCCGCTGCCCTCATTAACCATCACGGTGGACTCGTCCGTGGACCAGGAAGAAGTCCAGGGACCTACCACCCACGACCGTATCGTGGCCTTAGAGAAGGCGGAAGGAGCTCAAGAAACGGACAAAGAGGAGGAGGAGACCGATGCCGTCCAGTCCGCCGTCAAGAAACTGCAGCTGGCCTGCCTCTGCTCCTTCATCTTCATGTGTGTGCAATTCGCCGGCGGCTACTACGCCGATAGCCTGGCGATTATGACAGACGCAGCACATTTACTATCAGATGTAGCAGGTTTCTTGGTCTCGCTCTTTGCCATGTACCTTGGCCAACTCCCGGCTTCGGCAGTCATGCCCTTCGGGTACCATCGTGCGGAGGTGATTGGTGCACTCTTGAGTGTGTTGCTCATCTGGATATTGACGATTGGTTTGCTTTTCACGGCCGTGAGACGCATGATTGACCAAGGACGACCGGATGCAAAGGAGACTGTGGACGGAAGATCATGTTCTTTGTGGCTGCATTCGGTTTGGTGATTAATTTGCTATTGATGAAGATTTTAGGCCATGGGCACAGTCATGGACACGGACACAGTCATGGAGATGGTCACAGTCACGGACATGGACACAGTCACGGGCATGGGCATGGGCATGGACACAGTCACGGAGGGAAGGACTGTGTGGAGCAAAGCCCGAGCATTGATCTGGTGCGAACGCCCATGTCGGCTATGGCACTGATTGACGGAGTGGAGGAGCCAATTTCGTGTGCGTCGGATGGACATGAGGCATTTGAGAGCATCAACGTCCATGCAGCCTACATCCATGCGCTTGGGGATTTCCTACAGAGTCTTGGTGTATGTCTCGCTGGAGCACTGGTCTGGTACAACCCGTCGTGGCAAATGGCCGACCCGATTACCACCGTGCTGTTTTCGTTCCTGGTGCTAGGAACGACGATTGGAGTGCTCAAGCGTAGCATCCACATCCTCATGGAAGGTGCCCCGCCTGAGTTGGACCTGCGCGTGGTTGAGAAGCATCTCCGAGCCCTCCCTTGTGTGTACGATGTGCACGATCTTCACATGTGGATGCTTACCGAGGGCCACTTAGCTGCCAGCGTGCATATTCTGCCCAACGGTTCACCACGTAATGCACTTCGAGGAACGCAGCGCGTGCTGGCATCGCTGGGCGTGCGTCACCAAACTGTTCAAGTGGAAGACCCCGCCGAACGTGACTGGAACGAGGATCTCTATTGCACCTGGGCTACATTTTCAAGCGCGACTGAGGCGGAGAGCAAAATGTCCGTGCCTCGTGCTGGCACAAGGAAGGCGGCGCCAGAGCCTTTGGCATTTGACTAGACTAGGTATTGGGCATGTAAATAGCAAGGGCAGCAACAGCTATTATTTAATGTGAGGAAGCTTGTGTAACTCGCCTCTCGGTCTCTAGAGCTACCGTAGCCCCCTACTGAATATCAGTGAAGTCCTAGCAATCGGGATCTAGCGCCTAGATTACTGCTTGGCAGGCGTTGCAGGTTCCTCCACGATCTTTTTGGCCTCCGTTGTCGGCGCTTCTGTTTTCGGCTCCTTCGCTAGCGACGCAGTGGCCACTACGGGTGCAGTAGTTTTATTAGAGTTTTTGTCTTCCGTCGGAGCTGCGGCTACCTCCGGTTTTGACTCGGTAGCTGATTCCGCTTTGGGCTCCGATGCAGGCTCAACCTTCGGCTCTGGCTTGGACTCGACAGGCTTGGGCTCCATCTTGGACTTCAAGAACTCCATCAGGCGGAAACCAGGCGTGGCGTGGTGATCTTTGGATATTTCACGCACAATGTCCTTGATCGACAGGATGCCGGCAAGCTCCTTCTCGCGATCCTTACGCATCACACCAATCACAGGGAAGTGACGGCAATTGGATGTGGCTGCCAAATCCCAGCACTTCTCCAAGGGGTCCTCAATCTGAAGGACTGAACCCACAGACGACATCACGTCCGTCACAAGCAACTGCATCGGATCCTTGTGTTCAAACAGCACCTTACGAATGTAGTCGCGCTCTGTGAAGATGCCTAGCACGCGCTGCTCCTTGTCCACAACCAGCACCGCGCCAAAGTCTCGGTTGGCCATTTCCTCCACGGCTTGTGCTACAGTGACGTTGTCTTCTGGACGCGTGTTAAGAATCAATTTAATCCTCTTATGCTTCTTCTTCAACAGCGAAGCAGCAGTCACGATAGGCGCTGCCGTCGCTTCCGTCGTCTCCGTCTTAGTGGGCTCCGCAGCCGCATCAGCCGTCTTCACATCCTTGTCTTCCTCACTCTTCTTAGCCTCAACGCTCGGTGCCTCCTCCGTAACCGGCTCCGACGACACTACAGGGTTCTTCGCGGCTTCAAATTCGGCGTACGCACGGACGATATCTGTGATGGACAGAACGCAGCGCATATCCTCTTCCTGCACTGAACCCCGCTTCACAGCACTCGTCATATCGCCATTAACCACTGCTAAATGACGAATGTTCTCCTTCGTCATCGTCGCCAAAGCACTACAAAAGAAAGAAAAACTCTCATCAGTTCTAAAGTCTCTACAATTTCCCACAAAACCACTCACTCAATCACTGTCGTGTTGGGGTGGATGCACATGATATGGGACGACATGACATCATGCACCAACTTCTCCTCACTCATCACCGTTCGTGGGGAAATCTTCTTCACTACGTCTCTCTCGGTGACAATTCCCACAATGCCTTCCTTCTCCTCCGTCACAATCAACGATCCAATGTTCCTCTCAGCCATCAACGCCACTGCTTCATCCACCGTCTCAGTGCCGGAGATACTCTCCCACTCTTCAAAGTCCATCAGTCCCTTGTTGGTCATGAGCTCCTGCTCTCGAGCGTTCAAAACGTCGGCGATGGTCAAAACCTTGGCGTCTTCAGCCCCCACAGCGCTCAGATCGATCTTCACGTCGTCCACAGCGTCATCCACAGCTGCTGTAGCATCTGCTAGTACTGTAGACGCTGTAGGGGCGCTAGAAGCTGCTGGAACTGCAGCACTTGGGGAGGAGGTCGTGGACGTGTTCCAACGCACGCTGGAGGCTGCTACGAGGTGACGACGCAGCGTAGCACTGCGGGAGGGGCGGCAGATAGTGTTAGGACACTGGAGGAGGCTCGGACGAGCGCCCCTCGCACTTGGAGCACCTTGGAGAGCAGCATCGCTGACGCAACGTTCGACTTGGTGTTTGATGCAAAATGCGAGTGGATAATGGATAATTTGGTTAGAAAAAGATATCCTAAAAACTATTTTTTAAACAAAATTTAGTTTTATAAAACTGAATTTAAAAAAGAAGACCTAACAGAGCAGTTAGATATCATGTTAAGATGGGCTATTTAACTTCAACTGTAGCGAGTTGAAGCGGATGCCTTCGGAACGCTGCGTCCAATGCGCATTACCAACAATGAAGTTGCTGCGGACGATTTTACTACGCTCTTTGACACTTCCAGAGCGTTCCCATTTGATGTAGACACCTTCGATGGATCCGTCGTAGAACTTCGATTGCCGTTGCTGTGCCATGGCCACCAGTTCGTCTCGTGGGGGAAGTACACGTCCCTCCCAAAGCTTTGGCACCAATTGAATTACATTTTTACCATCATTTGACGCAGCACTCATCTCTAAGAGCTCTTGTAGCGATGATCGGTCCCAGAACTGCCCACTCTCACGGTCGTACAGGTCGAACGCGTAAAAGAGACTACCCAGTCGAGAGTACGGGATGGGTGTGTGGCAGCTAGCCATTCGCCATACAGAATGAATCGGCCGGGGAAGAGAGGATCGCGGTTGAGGATCGCATCCAGTACGGCTCGATGAGAGTTGAGGAAGTCGTCTAGTGCACGGAACTGACGGTGCGTCTGTGCGTTGACGACATGCGAACGATTCTGCACCACGATAGCACCTTCAGCGGACAGTGAGATGCCCATGTTGGCTCCATCCAGCTTCTCAGTAATTACAATAATTGTATCCTCTTCTGCTGCTACAGGCCAGGAGTCCGCATTGCTGACTATGTCGTCGCTGGTTGCAGCGCCGAGGTCGATAAGGTGTGATGTACGCGGGAACTTCAGCAGGGGCATCGGAGGAGAAAGCAAGTATGACAACTCCAGTGCAGCTTCGATGGATGTGACCCGCACAATTGTCTGGAAGCCTTCATCTAGCTCTGGTGGTTCGAATGAGCTGGAGTGATGGCGAATCGCGAATCCTACCCGTCTACCAGGTGGGAGTGTCGGGTGATCAGCACGCTGCATCGCTCTCGCTTCACAAAGCTGCACAGGAGTGTCAAAGACCACAGCAGTGGCATGTTGGCTCCACGTACTAGCGAGACTCAGAAATTTTTGTCGGTCAGCTCTAACACCATTGCATCGGTCCAGAATGACCCTTCGAGTGCCTCCCTGTCCAATTCCCTTTCGCACCCTTTGCGGCCAACCTCATCGCTATGGATCACTGTCCAAGGCTGGTAGCTAGTATTGTTCGCCCGAACAGTCTTTGGAGCTGCAAGGGAGGCAGTACATTGCTTGACTAACGCTCGTCGAAACGAGCTTTTACCTGACCGGAAGTCCACAAAGCACAAGCAAGTCCGTAGTCTCGAGTGGTCTTCCAAATATCTCTGGTCTACTCGGTGTAAGTTCCACCACCTTCGATGGAAAGATACCTCGCCGCTTCCAGAGAAGAAAACAATATTTGCTCACCGCTTCTTCCTGCTCCTTTGTCTCGATGCTCCCTGGACGCATCGAACGAAGCCTCGATAACTACCGCTGCTGACATCGCAGGCTGGAAGCTATCGTTATATAGCTCTAAGGGAGGTGGATGGAAGCCGAAGGCCACGAGATAACAAGCGATCATCGTTCCTGCTCGTCCTTTGCCCCCACCGCAGTGTACGAGAACAGGTGCTTTTACAGGTGAGGAGCAGAGACGCATGAAGATGTCAATCTGCTCAATGCTTGGCGCACGGTAGTTGGCCACGGGCAGCAGTGTGTTTTGATACTGGGCAGTCCTTCAAACCAGCTTGGTGGCAGCGGCTCTTCTTCAGTAAGCGTCACAATATGTCGTACGTGCAGCGAGTAGCAAAGACAGCGAATATCTTCGCGGTTTCGAGGTGTAGACATCGCAGCCAATTGATAGGGCACAATCCATCGGAAAAATCGCGGGAGTGTGTACAGTGTAGGAGACTCAGCCTCTGTACTTGGTCCAAAAGGTGTGACAAATCGTACACGGGACGGATATGACAACGTCATGGACATGTCAGCTGCACAGTTTCGGATCGCGATCCACGTAGCGATAGACCACGGTCTACAAAGAACGCTGCGCAATTCCAGCGGCACTTGATCAATTTCTCCGTCAACGAATACAGACCCCCATTCCGTGGATGCCGCACAAACTGAAAGTTGTGCACAACAATGCTTCCACAATGGGGAGTCACAACCACAACCACTTTCTTCAAGCGCACCTCGTGTCATTCGCTCGATCAAATGTGCATAGCTAAGCATTGCGAGCTTCGAGCGTTCAGCTAACAATGCCGCATCTGCCAGCCGCACCCAACCGCGCGTAGTCTTGTCGCCAAATATGGTGCACAACAGCGTTGCAATCTCCAGTGCGCGCTCTGTTTTGTGTTCCAGCAGCACCTGTCGGCTCAGAGCCTCCAGCGCCGTTCTCCCCAGCACTTGCAAGCACGAATTGTCCAGTAACGCGTCGCTTGTCTTGTCAATATCATGGCGATTAACAGTCGAAACTGACATGTGGAAATCCTTCAAAGGAAGCCCGTGTCTCACTCGAAAAGCTTGGGCTTTGGGCCACACGCACACGACAAAGTACACTCCAGCACATTTAAACTTTCTCGTTGCACTGTTTCCCTGCCCAATCCTATTGGGAAACAGCGTGTGAGTAATGTCTCTGTCGCTTCTTGGATTGCATCAAAGCTCAACTCACAAAGCTCTTCCTTGGTCACTAACGTCACGTGCCACTCGTCTTCAGACAGCATTGGGAATTGACTCTCCTGGGGGAGCATCGCTCGGATTTCTCGTTTTGCATTAGATTCGGCACCGAATCGAAGCGCCAAGCAGCCGCGATACCTTGCAATATGATCCTGATCGCACATGATTCAAACGCTTGATGTCTTCGTAGCAACTTGAGACTTCGTAGCAATCTAGCAACTTGAAGAATGACCCAGTGTTTCAAAATCTGTGACGTGTGTAGAAATGACCATCACTCACTTTCCCATATTGACTTCCAGGACTACATATAATGACTTCTTGCAAGTCATCCTTCCTGTTCCTCTCACTGGTACTAATTGTCCACCATGACCGGCACTATGTTGCGCCATGTCCTCCGCTCGGCGCTGCGTCGTCCTTCCCCCAGTCGTGCTTTTAGTATCCTCCAAGCGCCAGTGTCTGCATCTGCTGCTTCTCGTGATGTTGTTCCAATTGCTGTCAATGCCTCGCCACTCTCTCTATTGGAACTCTCTATTGCCCAGAGACGACCCACCCAGGCATTGACCCATTTAACCCAATTGGAGACACCACCCAGCACCCAATTATTGCAGAAATTGGCGCTGTTATTGGCCCGACAGAAGACAAATCGCACTTATGCAGTACGCGCCTTCGAGATATTGCGAGGCGTGTACCGCCTACCAGGACTTACGCCTGATGACTACACCAAGCTGGCGTCCATCTACGTCATGGACGCTTGTCTGCGGTTCCGAATGCTGGACCAAGCGATGGAGGTGGGTTATTTGGATTATTTTGGGTTTAATAAAAATCTGTGACATGGTGCAATTGGGTTTTGTTAGTTGTATGATGAAGCAGTGAACCAAGCGGTGGTGCTGGACTTGCCAGCTTACGATGCACTGTTGAGGGCGTTGCTGGATGCCAAGAGACTGGAGGAAGCGACCGAGATTCTGAGGGAAGTGTCCGCGGGAGAAGATGTCATCCCCATGGAGAATACATTTTTGCCCGTGCTGATGGGACTAGTGAATGCACGAGAATACGGACATGCGACCGAGTTGATGAAGCAGGGTATTAGTCGTGGAGTGGAGTTCACCAGCGAGACGTTCCACCCATTGCTGACGTTGGCAGAGAGAGATTCAGAGTCGACGGATTCACTCATCGGCTTCTTGTCCTTTATCGAGGAGTCATGGGAAGAGTACAGGGTAGGCACTACTGTATTACAGAGTTCTAGCTTAAAGGTTGTGGGGAATGACCGTTGTGTGTGTTTGCTGTGCCATGTTCAGACATTTGACGACTTCAGCGATGAAGACAGCGATGTGGACGACCCGGAGGATCCTCTTCGCAGTCCTTAGTGTGTGCTTTTGGGAATACCACTAGAATGAAGGCAAGTGAGACCAAGGACTGGTTACTGTGGGGCGTGTAAAAGGTGTGTTGTTGTTGCACTGTGCACACACCATGCAACATACTCTCGACAAGCGACTACCTACGAAAAAATCTACACCCAGCTTCGTTCTCAGCTTTCTTTGTTATAGTTGAATTCGCGACGCACTGCCAGCTTTGGATCCGGGTACAAGCCGCCCAACTTTAGGCACAGCGCGATTGTTTGTTGGCATGCCTGGTCCTGGCTTCCTGACTTCCGGTAGGGAACGCTGGGGTTGCCTAGATGCTGTGTTATTGTTGCTGTTGTTATTGCTGTTGGTGCTGGGCGTCTTTGGCCTCTTGCTGAGCATCGACTTGCTTTCTAGAGTCCCGACACGCGCCTGGAGTTTCGAGATTGCGCCTTCATATAATGCTTCCATCTGCTGAATCTGTGCAACATGAGGTGAGGTAAGTCGTTGACTGTGTGTCTCGAAGCACTTGCACGTTCTGATCTGACCAACCGATTTTTCTTACCGATTCTTTAGGTACAAACTCAGTTTCAATTTGATCCTGAAGCTTCTCGCACTGGTTCTCTCCCTCTGCTATCTGCACGAACGTATGCAAAGCCACGTCAAATAGATGGTGTCCAAGGAAAGTACGTTGAAGCACCCGCAAACATACCTTGGCTTGCATCGCCTTGAGCTCTTTCTCTAAGACAGTGACCCTGGAAATGGCAGAATCTCGCTCACGCTCGCGATCCTTCTCCTCCTGCACCAGGTCAGCAATGCGTTCCGTCGTGTCCTCCTCGAGCTGGAAGTAACGCAGCTTGAACTCTTTGAGCTCTTGCAGTGTGTGCAATACCTGTGTCTTCTCGCCAGCCAGTTCACCCTCGACTTCGTGCCACTCCTGTGAGGCTTCCTGTGAGAGGCGCTTGTACGTTTCAATCTGCCGGTCGCAAGCTGCTTTCACCTGTGCTACGTCCTGTGCGTGCCGTGCTACCAACTGTTGTAATTCTAGCTTCATGCGATCGGCATCGTTTGCGGCATCACCTTCGGTACCGCTGGCGTGTCTTGACGCTGTCTGCGCTGCTTCAAGTTCGAACTCCAAGTGCTGCACCCGTAGCAGCGCCTTCGTGAGCTGATCTTCTGCTAGTGCCGCCCGCACTTTTTCGTCACTAGCTGCTGTGTCAGCTTGCTGCGAACGCTGTTGCTCCTCGTCAAGGGCTTGGCGCATTTCCTCGTACAGAGTACGATAGTCAAGCACAGACAAGGCTGAGCGGTGCGCTCGAACTGCAACCTCCATGGCACGTTGCCCGAATTGCAGTGTCTGAAGCGTTTCCGGTGCTTCTGACACCGCAGGCGTCACGGTCACCACCAGTGCCGTCTTTGCGTTACCGCCTAGACTGGACTGCAACAATCGGGTCAACTTACTGTCTCGATATGGCACGTGATAGCTGGCTTGGTTTTGTGGTTGTTGTGACTGTTTGCTGAGTGCTGAAATGCAATTTCCAAGTGCTGACAAACTGAGGTTGATAGCTTTGAGCTCGCTGATGTGGCGTCCGTGTACGCGCGCTTTCTTGACGCGCTCTGAGCCTGCGAGATCCACGAGATACAAGTTACTCAATCGAATGACGGGTTGAGTCGTACCGCTGGTGGTGCCGGAAGATGCTGGCGGTGGTGCAAACTCCGTGCGTTCAACGCGTAGAATCAAAATGGCGTGGCTACGACTAGAGTGGGCGTTCATCCCAGTACTGGAGACAGCACGATTAGCGTTGCCGCGCCTCATCAGATTTAAACAGTCTTCGACGTTCGCGACATGGACTGTAGCAGCGCCATCAATGTACACGCCTCGGTCGGGGTCCTCACGCACCAGGATGTTGCTTGGCAACGTTTCTGGCTCCAGCAGGTCGTAAATCCGTTCGCAGTATATCTGCACGTAGCTCAGTGCAATGATCGTCTTCACCCGCGAACGGGTCTTCTCAGCTCTGTCAAAGATGTCTTCCAAGGCACGCGGGATGAGTCCGCGTTGATCTCCTTGAATCAAGTCACCAGGACCCACCATCGTGTGCGTTTTTCCCGTTGCAGTTTGCCCGTACGCCAAGATGGTGCCGTTGTACCCTGCCATCACGTCCTCTATGATCGGTGCAGCCACTCGCTGGTAAACGCTCTGTTGGTCGCAAGCCTCATTGAGATTGCCATCGAATTTGAAGAGCCGAGTCTCACCGTGTGCAGCTGTTGGGGCCTGGAACGTCAGACTGCGATCATCCGATTGCATCGTAAGAGCTGGTGTTAACGACCCGGTGATTTTGCGCCCTTTTTCAGTGATGAACGTGGCTGGGTCATCTTCAGAACTCTCGGGCCTAGCGTCCGATGCAAGTTGTTCTGAATCAGTGGCATCCAAGCGCTCGCCATCCTCTCCGAATTGCTGGCAATACTCTTCATAGCTCCATCCGTCACGTTCACGTTTCAGCAGTGGTCGCAATCGACAGAAAACCTTCACCCTTTCCACAGGTCGAGCACCAGCCTTGGCACTGTTGATTGAAGCGTCCATTTTGCTTCAATACCAACCTGAAATGAGTGTCTGGCTTGAAGCTCGGAGCCGAGGTGAGACCGTGACGAAACGACCGACTCTAATTTGAACACGCCTGACGGTTGATGAAGTGCAGGTTCTGCAGTTGACGTGCTCGATCAATCAACGGCATCACAGTTGGATCTTCCACTTGACCCTCGTGATGCACAAGCACATGCTGGACGGCACTCAAAACGTGGTCCTCACTTTGGATTTAACCCCTCAAAATCAAGGAGCGGCCGCTTCGAATCATGAAGTTCGTTGCTACGATTGTATTCATGCTGGTACTTTGCAGATACGCGGTGGCGATGGAACTATGGCTATACAGTCACGGTAGCAACGCCAAGTTCTCACTTGATGCAGTCCAACACTGTTATACTGTCAAAAGTTGTGGGCCGACCGAGCGGTTCGATCCAAGTGGGAGGATCTGCCCAAGAAATCCTCTATCGCGTTCTACAAAGACGTCGGTTGCAGTGGTGATAGTGTCAAGAGTTCGGACACCCCGTCCGGCAGCTACTCATTTGAAGACAAGAACAAGCTCAACCTCGCAGTGTCGTCCTTCATGATGCAGCAGTCAAGTACATACCCAACCGCCGGATTGGTATTCATCGAGGCAGATTACCCAGACTTGGGCGAGAAGACCAGCCTCAATGCAAGCATCAAAGGGAATTGAGAACCTGCCCCCACAGAGTGGTATAGCAAAAGAACTGCCACCCTCAACATGGACCTCACGTCTACTAACCAAGTAATTGTTGCTTATAATGCACCAAAGTTGTGTTGGTTCTGATGTTTTCTTGTACTGATGAGGAGTCGATTGTGGACGAGTCGGTCGACTTCAGCACCGCGATTTTGCTTTCATAGCAGAGGTTCACGAGGTTGTTGGCTGGGAATGCACTGTACTGTCTTATCATGAACGACGACACCTTATTGAAGAGATAGCTGTCTTTGAAGGTCGTTTTCCTGTTCGGGATAAATCTCCTACATCACGTCCCCACCACAATCATCTTCATTGAACAATGCCACTCCAGAAGAGTCTGGGAGGTCCTTCCACTCGGCATTGAAATTGTGTGACGGATTCCAACAGTTCGAGATGGTGTAGCACCGCTGGGTGGTATCGAAGGTGAATTTCTTAGAGTGGTCATTGAAGTACACCGCCATACCATGCGTCGCAAGTAACCACAGAACGACCAACATCGCCATCACAACAATCGCTTGGTTGAGTGTAGCGTTCATCCGGGTGTGATGTTCCTACCAATGTAGTGGCTGGGCCAACGCTGCTGCATTGCCTGTTCAGGTACAATCTGTGGTAAAGGGGAGAGAGATAACGAAGCATGTCAGATACATCACGCTTCGATAGAACCATGGTAGCGTAGTTCATTGAATGGGGCGAAAGGAGGGCATGCTAAGGCACAGGCCAATAATGATCACTTAATACTTGTCGGTTTTGAATCAACTTCAGAGTGGATACTCTATTTCTTCTGATGGTTCAAGTGTCTAAGAGACAGCAGTGCAAGCAAGCAAATGACAACAATAAAGGTGAGGACATGCCTAAAATGACTCGGGGTATCGTTGTACTTCATCTCGTAAACTTGCTCCACGTATCCTTTGACGGTGATTTGACTGACCGATAATGGGGTATTTTTCAGCAGTCGGCAACCAATCTGTAGACTCACGTTCACGTACAACTTTGTGACTCTATCGTACGTCGGTTTTTCGCGGCAGTCGCCGAACAACAGCGCTACGACGATTGACAGATAGTATCGATGAGGTGAGATGCAGCGACACCATTTGTACAGCGCAGGGATACTGTTAGCAGGAGGATTGAATCCGGAAACATAAAGAAGAACGAATTCACGAGAACTCCCGCAATGGCAACCAATTCCACGGTTGGTAACGCATACACTAGGAGCTGACTGAAATACGTTTCCAATAGTATGAAGAGGGACATTGAGCTAACAAAGCAGAACTGTGCTGAAAGAGGTGAAACCCATCAGCGGGGAAAAGATGATCGGAAAAAACTGCTTGAAAATACGTACGGAATCTCTGTCAGTGTGACGCCCACGAAGTACCACAACATGCTGTACGTTTGCGCTTTCCATTCGCGGTAGAATGAAGCGTGTTCTTGTGTTGTGAAGGGTAAAACCCCGACGAACGAAATGCTGCCTTGGTCCAACATCGTCATCTAGATCACGCCTACTGCTGAATTGATACCTTTATACGTCGTGTAGTCCACGGGTGCAAGCACTAGCCCAAACATAAATCCCATTACCAGTGCGACTCGAGGCATGTAAGGTTGGTTATACGACGGCGATCTCCAATAGATAGTGAAGAATCGTCCCATCAGCATATGCAATTGCTTCGTCGAGCCAGTGGCACACTTCTTAGCAAACACAAGCTGGGGAAGCTGACCAGGTGCAGGTTTTCCGCTACCTGGTCGATCAAGTCGCGTTGAAGTGCTTGGTGCTCAAAATTTCCTCTGTAGTGACTGACAAAATCCACGTTGGCAATACCGTCTGCCCGATTCTCACCCGTTGCCCCAACGCCTGCACCGACAGACTCTAGCATCCACGTAGCCAGGTTTTGGTCAGCAGGCAACCATGGAACTGCTGGAATATTCTCGAAGTAATCAATTAAATGTCCACACTCGCGCTGGTCAGGAGATATATTTTCTATCACGATCCCGATTGCAGTAATCACTGATAGACCCTTACATCGAACTTCCATCAGACTTGTAGAGATTGTGTGAAGGATAGTGTCGCTTTGCACCAAAAAAGCAAGCCGGATTCGAGACTAAGCTTAGCTGAGTGAAATCTTACTGGTCTTGCTACGAGCTGAATAAACACTTTCTACTTTTGGGCCGCAACTACAGCATCGTTGACGACAGCAACTGTTAAAAAGACGACCACAATATTCAAATGAACGAAGCAACAGACACAAGAGTTTACGCTGCACACGATTAATTCCAAACGAGCCCGGCGTCATCTTCACCTACGACTTCAATATCTGACCCAACGTTGCAGGCGAACCGGTCAATCGAATTTATCACCGTACTTTCGCTTTTGTAGCAGAGATTGACCAAGTCGGCCATTGCGCACTTGCTGTACTCCCTCACCATGAA
Organism: Phytophthora kernoviae; assembly: GCA_008080845.1. Classification (NCBI taxonomy): domain Eukaryota; phylum Oomycota; class Peronosporomycetes; order Peronosporales; family Peronosporaceae; genus Phytophthora; species Phytophthora kernoviae. The sequence continues at coordinate 53,980 of VKKV01000053.1, read as the reverse complement.
CGACGTCACTTGTATGTATGAACGCATTCCGAGCACTCGAATACTTGCAACAGAAAAACACGATCGCAGCACCATAACACTTAGCAGAGATGCCACAACAGAAGCGCACACAGGAAAACCAATAGGACAGGCAGCACCTTCATCTTGAGCTGTCGCATCCTGGCTTCTTTGGGTTCACATTCCCTGCTTGCAATTCGGGGAGGTGGTCGGCCATTACTTTCCTTTACGCTGTAGTGTGGCAGTAGTGTCGTCGGTCGCCGCGTCTTTTCGCTCGTGAGTGGCTGGAGGCTTGAACATCGCGAGCTTTTTGAGTCGTTTATCAAATTCCGGGCGGTGATCAAGGATGAATCGTGAATGACTTTATTGACAAACTTCCGGTCTCGACAGTTTAAAAGCTGCTTGCCTGAGTTATCATCGGCCTGGCGGATGTGAGCAGCTTCTCCACGCTGTATTTCACTTGACTGGACCTCCCCACCGCTCTCAATACGTAGAGGCCACTCATAACTTGACATCTTAAGTTAAAGAGCAGAGGAGAATTGAATAATGAAGCAAACACCACAAACCTTTTATTGGCAGTGGGTTGATAGTTTTGGGTGTTTAGGTATAACGATGCACACACGTTGAAGTGTGTCGCCATGCAAAACTTCAAGGATGGCGTCACTGCATGACGTCGCCCTTCACAAAAACGATTGTTGCCGGGGATATGTCGTGCATGTGAGAGCAATCGAAACCAGATATTGCTCTCACCCCAAGGTCGACTGCATCGACAACTTGATTTTCATCAACACCTTTATCTTGTCTTCAGTATTGTGCTTTGGCCCATACCATGTTTACGTCAAAGGACGTGCCCATTAAAGATTCACTAGCAGGACAACCGAATCTACTATGCTTAAATCCATAAGAGATATAAGAGCTGGACTAGCAAGAGCTGTAGGTAGTGTAGTGAACCAGGACTCTTAGACTCCTAACCAATTCAATCTCACTTTCCAATTTGCCTTCATTGGCTCACATCATTCAAGCCTCACTGCGGGTCCTCGCCTTGGACCATCTCGCCTTGCTCAGAGAGTACCCTTTCGTAACTGAGTTACTGCTCTTGAATTTCGGCCTCCTTTTTCTGCCGCATACCAGTGTTACATAAGGCTACTATCAATGATGCAGACCCGATGTAGCCAATAGATTCCTGCTTCCACGGACAGTTGCAGCTTTAGTTTCCGCAGACCGCTGTGTTATTCAATGAACATTCCGTGGACAGTTATTACTACGCTGAGATGGCGTATTAATACCATTTGCCTCAACGATTTACTTTGCATACTTGTCTTCAAAGAAGCGTCAATGTGGACAGAAGATTAGCTATTCTTTGTGAATGATTTCGATCGCGTTCCCGTCTTCAAAACCAGATCCAGAGTCTGAAGTTGTCGAGTTGGTTGAATCTAGCACCGTATTTTCTTCGTAGCAGAGGTCCTCAAAACCTCTTATTGGATAATCGCTATACTCCGTCACCAGGAATGATTTTTTCTTGTTGAAGGGCAAATTTGCATTGGGCCGGAACTTTCCTTGTGGGAACGTAACGCGCATCGAGGCACCGATTCGACACCCTTCCCTCGCGAACAGTATTAAATCAGAAGAACCTCGGAACCCCCTCCATCTGATGAGCGAAGTGAAGTTGGTCCGCCAACAGCTTCCCATGGTGTAGCAGACCTGGGTGATGTCGAAATTAAACGTCTTGGAACGTTTATCAAAGGAGGAGTAAAAGTACAATGACATAGCAATTGTTGCTGGAAAACAAATCAACATCACTGTCGCCATCAGAACCACCACTTTTCCAAACGGAGCACCCATTATCATGGAGAACCAACGGAAATCTAGTTGTTACCGCGAAAAACCAAGTAAATTCACGCGAGGAATATCGTTATACAACCAATACAGCCAGCCCTGGCACAATCTACGGTAAAATTCATAGTCAACCTGGTTTCACCGATTAATGCCAAGAGATTGCGAACAGCTAGGTAAGGACAGAGGTACAGCATTGGAAATTCTAAGTAATATCATTTTTTGCAACGAATAGTTGTGGGAACACTGCCAACTGTAGCGTACTCTACCATCGATGTGATGTTTGAGAACCCGGTAGACTCTTCACCTTCAAAGTTGGAACCAGAGATGGATGAATACGTCATACTCATCGCGCATTACGCTTTCCTTGCTGAAGCAGAGTCTCTCAAAACTGTTTAACGGGTATTGGTTGTACTGTGTCATCATCGAACGACGCTGCCTTGTTGAAAATGAAGCTCCCGTCATAGATGAAGGCCGCCCCTGGTGCTTTCCTAACCATCGATCCCCCAAGCAGCCGTCTTGATCGAACCACATTTTGCTCGATGGTTCTGGTAGCCCCGACCACTCCACTTTCAAAGCAAAGGCTTCCCAGCAGTTCGATGTGATCTATTTGACGCCATTGTTATCATGCACCGTCATCTCCGTATTCCTCGCTTGTGTTTTCGATATCCACGCGAATACCAAAATCATCAGTGTTCGAAACCATTTGGAATTTAGGGCGGACAGAGATTAACGATGAGTAAGGTCAAACACGGACTTTGTTGGCAACGACATGTCGTTAGGATGCGCGAGGATGAACCTACCTATCGCGCACTGTATTCCGCTAAATTTCAGCAAGTAAAACTTCATGTAGATGTCGAGAAGTCCAATGATGATCTCAACGCTGCTAGCAATGGAGGAATGTCATGCATTTCTGATGGGAACCCTGCTCTTTATCACCCAAGATGCAGTAGTTTGAATTCAATACCAAACCACAAACTGTGACTATCCGTTGTGCGTTCGATTGGCAACGTTATCACCTGCGAAACTGAAGCTCAAGTCAGCAGCTGCTGCGTTGGTTGAATTTAGTGCGCTTTCTTCGTAGCAAGCGTTCACTAATCCATTTATCGGGTATTTGCTGTACGCATGCACCATGAACGACTTGATGTCGTTGAACAGGTAGTATTTCGTAAAAATGATCATTTCCTCTGTTGCAATCCAAGTCATGCTCTTGCCACCACACTCATCGTCCTCGAACAACACCATCTTCGTGGCGTCTGCGAGCCCCTTCCACACGACGTTATCATTCCACTCGGGCTGCCAACAGGTCGAAATCGTGTAGCAGCGCTGGGTAGTGCCAAAACTGAACTTCTTGAGGTCCTTGTGAACGTCAGTTAATTCCAATGTCATACCGTGTGCTGTACACAGCAACAACAGCATCAATATCGCTATCACAGCCAGCATTTTTCGTCTGAGTTGATGGATGTTCTTCAAAGCAAAATGAAACTGGTGCCACTACCTACCTGCAATCTGGCACAATTTACGCCGAACGGGTGAGTGAGATTACAGTCCACGACGGATCAACCGATGATGCGGTTCCAATACATCTTAGAAACTAGTGTCAACGCACCACTTGCGCCAAAGCTCAAGTTTTGAAATCTGTACGCAACAGTTGAATGAGTCAGACCCCCAACAATTCGAGATCGCGTTGTAATGCTGACCTTCTTGGCGCCATTATTATATTCTATCCACGTCTTCATGGATAACCGAGCATTTCCAGAGGATAAATTATTGACCCGTTAATGATCCCAGATACAGTCAGTTTAGTAGTAATCCTGGGGAAAACAAAACAGATTAACGATATCTTAGAACAATGCGCTGCGGGCACACAGTGTAATGAGAGTCGGAGATATCCAAAACGCCTCGTCGACACCATTGACAATGGAGTTCATTCGTGAATTCATCCTCAACAACCACATATCGATATCCGTACAAGAAAAAACTACTTATCATGGCCTCGAACGATACGCTGCCAGCAATAAATCCGTCTGAGCCTCAGCTCCAGTTGAATATCGAATCTGCTCATACCCTCATGGCACAAGGTGGAGGTGTTTTCCACACATTCATCGCCGAAAGCTATGAGTCAGCTTTGGGGCGCAAATTACCGCAGATGGAAATTCGATGCAAGGATGTATCAATCATAGCCGATGTCAAGACCAACAACGCCAATGCATCGGAATTACCGTCTCTATTGAATAGTATCAAACGACTCGTGCGCACACTCACGGCTAGAAATCACGTTACTGAAACGCGAATACTGAACCGTGTCAATGTCGTTTTCAAACCTGGCACGATGACGCTAGTGCTCGGCCAACCGGGATCGGGCAAGACGTCGCTAATGAAACTATTGAGTGGACAATTCCCAATGACGAAGAGCGTCACAGTGGAAGGTGACATCTCATACAACGGATTATCGTGGGAACATCTACGCCCGAAATTACCACAACTTGCCGCCTACGTCCCGCAGAATGACGATCATGTTGCGTCGCTCACAGTACAGGAAACTCTTGACTTTGCGCACACTTGCTGTGTGGAGGCGATGGCGTCACAGCGTGGTAAAGATCTGTTGTCTCATGGTACACCGCAGCAGAATGAGGCAGCGTGGCAGACAGCATGTGCACTTCACAATCACTATCCAGATGTGGTCGTAGAACAGCTTGGACTGCAAGCTTGTCGGAATACAGTGATCGGTGATGGGTTGAGTCGTGGGGTGTCTGGAGGAGAACGAAGATGTGTGACCACGGGTGAGATGGAGTTTGGTATGAAGTACGCGACGTTCATGGACGAGATCAGCACAGGTCTAGATAGCGCTACTACATTTGATATCGTCTCCACGCAACGAGACATCGCCCAGAAGTTGCACAAGACGGTGGTCATGACTTTGTTCCAGCCTGCTCCTGAAGTGTTTGATCTCTTTGGCAATATTTTGCTTCTCAACAATGGCGAGGTTGTGTACAACGGACCTCGCGAGCAGATTTTGCCATATTTTCAAACTCTTGGCTTCAAGTGTCCGTCAGATCGCGACGTTGCTGATTTTCTCCTCGACCTCACTACAGATCACCAACTGCAGTATGAGGTCGTGATGACAGATAGTCAATTATCGAGGAAGACGCCACGGCTGGGGAGTGACTTTGCAAAATTGTTTCGACGATCATCAATTCACCAAGAGACAATGCGAGCTTTGAATGCTCCTTGGGGCATTGAGTTGCTACACGATGCAAAACAGCACATAGCAACAATGCCTGAATTCAGGCGGACATTCTGGAACAGCACATTGACGCTGATCAGACAACACTCAACGATTTCTTTCCGTAACAGGGGTTTCATATTCGTGCGAGCTTTTATGGCGGTGAGTGGCGGAATCGTCTTCAGTTCTACTTTCTTCAAAGTCGATTTCGGTAATGTTCAAGTGACGATGGGAATTTTGTATCAGTCTGCAATCTATCTGGCGATGGGGCAATCATCCGAAATCGCATCATTCATGGCGACGCGTGAAATTTACTACAAGCATCGTCGTGCTAATTTCTATCGCTCGTATTCGTTCGTACTTGCGTGCCATGTGGCAGTGATGCCTAGAATCGTGGGTGAGAGCATTGTTTTCGGCTCTCTCATTTACTGGGTGTGCGGCTTCGTTGCGGAGGTGGGCCATTTCCTGTTTTTCCTGGTCTGTATGGGTTTGACCAGCACCGCGTTATACGGTTGGTTCATGATAGTGTCAGCTTTATCGCCCAATCTCAACATTGCCAAGCCGATCACGATGTTCTCCAATCTTTTCTACTGCGTGTTTGCTGGTTTTGTGGTGCCGCGAACTCAAATCCCGCACTACTTAGCTTGGATATATTGGATCAATCCCGTGGCATGGTGTTTGCGTTCAGTTACGGTGAGCCAGTATCGCTCACCAAGTTTTGATCGATGCGTCTATGACAGTGAAGACTACTGCGAGCAATTCAATATGACAATTGGTGAGTATTTACTTTTTCAGTACGACGTGCCGTCTGAGAAGGAGTGGATTTGGGCAGGGGTTGTCTACCTCGTACTTGCCAATACCACCTTCATTATATTGGCAGGGTTCATCCTGGAATACAAACGCTACGACATTTGTACAGCATATGCATCCGGAGAAGTGCGCCGTCATGAAAGAGATGATAAGAGCCAAAAGGACACGGGCAGCGCTCACGAGACGACACAGGCTTCTACACCATGCTTGCGTCTGCCCGATCAACCTCAGATACGCCGGTACTTGAATCAGTCTCGATCAATTTCGACGTTGTGGACGTCCACGAGGAATCAAGTTTCACGCCTGTCAGCCTCGCGTTTAAAAACCTTTGGTACTCGGTTCCCCAGAAGAATGAATCAAATGACCTGCTCAAAGGAGTCAGTGGTTATGCGTTACCCGGTACGATGACAGCACTCATGGGATCTTCTGGTTCCGGGAAGACAACATTGATGGATGTGATTGCTGGTCGTAAGACAAGAGGTACGATTCGTGGGGAGATTCTGCTCAACGGTTACCCGGCCACGGAGCTAGCACTCCGTCGCTGTACAGGATATTGTGAACAGCAGGATTCTCACTCAGATGGAGTGACGATACGCGAAGCTCTCATATTCAGCGCATTCTTACGCCAACCTAGCAACGTGTCTACAAGAGTCAAACTCGTTTCGGTTGAGGAGTGCTTGGACCTCCTCGATATGAGATCGATAGCCGACCAAATGGTCCGAGGCCGATCGCAAGAGCAAATGAAGCGGTTGACCATCGGCGTCGAGCTTGTGGCCCAACCAAGTATACTCTTTCTGAACGAACCTACGAGTGGACTTGACGCTCATTCAGCTAAGATCGTTATGGACGGAGTGCGCAAGGTAGCCGACAGCGGACGTACCGTTATGTGCACGATCCACCAGCCATCGTCAGACGTGTTCTTCCTCTTTGACAGCCTCTTGCTACTGAAGCATGGTGGCGAAATGGTCTTCTTCGGCGAGCTAGAAAATATACCGCCTGACCAGCGCGAGTGTGAACATTTAATTGATCACTTCGAGAACTTTCCAGCAGTTCCACGATTGCCCACTGACCAAAACCCGACTACGTGGATGCTAGAGTGTATCCGTGCAGGTATTGGGGCAACGGGTGAGAATCGGGCAGACGGTATTGCCAACGTGGATTTTGTGCGTCATCTCCGCGGCAGTCCGCTGCATCAGACCTTTCAGAGCGATCTGGACTGGCCAGGCATTGGGAAACCTGCACCTGGCCAACTACCAGAGCTCGTATTCACCAAGAAATACACTTCAAGCCCGATGACGCAGTTGCGTTTGCTATTGACAAGGTTCTTGACGACATATTGGAGGACTTCGTCGTATAATTTCACACGTATTCTGATTGCCCTGGGGCTTGGATTGGTATTTGGACTCGTCCTAGTCGGTGGAGATTATTCAACGTACCAAGGGATCAATTCGGCAGTCGGTGTGATTTTGATGACGATGATGTACCTTGGAAATACTTCTTTCAACGGTGTGTTACCTTTCACAGCTCAAGAGCGCACATCATTCTATCGTGAGCAGGACGCACAAACTTACAACGTATTGTGGTACTTTGTGGGCGCCACACTGACAGAGATTCCGTTCGCATTCGCCATCGGTTTAGTGTTCACAATGATTTTCTACCCGCTGATAGGGTTCACGTCATTCAACACAGCTCTGCTTTACTGGATCAACACTTCTCTCTTCGTACTATTGGAAACGTATCTCGGTCAGCTCCTGGTGTATGCGTTACCGACTGTGGAATTGGCTGCCTTCGTAGGAGTTCTCGTGAACTCCTTCTTCCTGTTATTTTCCGGATTCAACCCCCGGCTAACAGTATCCCGGCGCTATACAAGTGGTGCTACTACATCTCACCCCATCGCTACTTTCTGTCAATCCTCGTAGCGCTATTATTCGGCGACTGCCCCGACGAACCGACGTACAACAGAGCTACGAATATGTACGTAAACGTGGGTCCACAGATTGGCTGCCAACCACTGGAGAATACTCCACTATCGATCGGTCGCATCACCGTCAAAGGTTATGTTGAGCAAGTTTACAGCATGAAGTACGACGATGTCTGAGCCACTTCGAGCGCGTCCTCGCATTTATTGCTATCATTCGCGTGCTTGCGCTGCTATCGCTTAGGTATCTACACCACCAAAAGAAGTAGAAATGCCATGAATTATTGTTTAAGTAACCTGCATTGGCAACACATGAAGAATACCTCCAATATCTGTGAAAACAGACACGCATAAGTATGCATCGATTAAGCACTATTCGCTCACTAAACCACCACAGATTGTGCCAGACCAGTCAGAGGTGTGTTCAGCCCTAGCTATCTATGTGCATTTATCTTTTTTCCACATTCCTCTTGTCACACCAAGCCAACACAGCAAAATGAACTCGCTACTTCGAGGTGCAAGCTCAATGTCGCTGCTGCAACTAGCAATTTTATATGTGATCGTTCAAACTTTGGATTTCAACGACCGTCAAGCCACCCTGACACGACACAGTGTTGTTACACCACCTATTGCTTCGACAATGAAAGCAAGATGACCAAGTGAAGCAGTCTCCCGTGTCTATTAGATATGGCGTGGTACGGGGACAAGAACTGTCAAAGCGACGCGCTGTACATGAGGGCACCATCGCGTTCAAGAACAGTCTTTGTACATCTAGGTGTCGTACTTCGTGGCGAGGGAATACAGGAATTAACGGTCTCGTAGACCTCTACCACGAAAGTGCGGTTCTGAATCCAACCAACTCATCGACAGCTTAAAGCTTCTATAGTAGCGGCATGCTGTGCATCAATGTTGAAGTGTGTAGCCATTTTGATGGAGTGTAGCCATGAGCTAATGCCTGCAGTGACGTCAGTTCACTATCGTCTTATTGAGACAACTCGCTTCAAGGGAATATGTGTGTGTGTGTAGAGAGTTTGTTTGTACACGGACATTTCTCACGGTGCATTGAGTGTAGACCATACAAACCACTGGTTGTCATCCCTAGAAGCACCATCCGATTGCGACCAACAAGGGGAAAACCGTTCTGTATCTCATGGTCTACTATGATTATCAACGTGGCGATCGCCATCTGGGTACTGGGTGACCCACTCGCAAGTTTTATGTGGGAAATTGTATGGAAAAATGTCTTCCAGACGTTTAAAACCCCTTATAAACAGCCAACACACTATAGAGTGGCCTCATCCCAAATTCCCAGTCTCGTTCTCGTCTTCCTCATGACGCGCTTAAGGCGAGCACTCGCAACCTCTTCGTCTTCCGACTTCCCATACGCTATCGTCATCGGTGCATCCGTCGGCGTCTTGGCCTTGCTCCTCATCTCTCTCGGACTCTTTTTCTACTGCAAAGAGCGACGTCGCAACAAGGAATTGGCTCTCGAGTCGTACGTCAACTTGGCTCCGAATCCCCAGCCAGTCAGTTATCCCCAGGGATCGCTACGGCCGCCAATGTGCATTCCAGCAATGCAGCAGGCTCCAAGCTTCAATCTGGGGGCTCCATGGACGCCCATCCAGGCTTCTACGTCATGACGTCCCCTATGGCATCCAGTCTGCCGCCCCAGCGGTGCTCAAGCCCACAGGCAGCCAGGAATCTGCCAGTCGACTGGACCAACAATCCGCCTCTTTTCAAGGCAGTGACCAGTCTCAACTACCTAAAACTTTCGCCCAGGACTATAACTTTAGTGACACTCAGGAGCTTGATACGTTCGACACGTCGGCACGTAGCAGACTCAATTCTTTTGAGGGTCATGCGAGTTTTAGACGGGCGATGGGCTACAGACAGCAATAGCAGCAGTGCACGCACTGCCAACAGTAACAGCAACCAGAACGACCCACCGTGGCCGAGTTCAGGCCACGGAGGACTATGGGACGACCCGGCCATTGTAGCGGCAAGGATTCCGATGGACAGGATCACGACCGGAGATGTGGTTAGTCGTGGAGGTTTTGGAGAAGTTCTGCGAGGCTCCTACAAAGAGCGAGTTGTGGCCATCAAGAGATTGCTACCGGAGTCAAGAAAAGACTTGGCAAAGATTGAAGAATTCCTGGCTGAAGTTAAACTGCAGGCGGCTTTGGAGCACGAACGTGTTGTGAAATTTGTGGGCGTGGCCTGGGACTCACTCACCGACTTGTGTGTTATGTCGGAGTTCATGGACGGTGGAGATCTACGCGCGTTGCTGATTAAATTCGACGAGGTGGACCATCGACCAGTGGGCTTTGACACTGAAAAGGCTCAGGTTGCACTGGACGTAGCTCATGCACTAACGTATCTGCATTGCTTAGATCCGATGGTGCTGCACCGTGATCTCAAGTCCAAGAACATTTTACTCGATCGAAGATGGCGAGCTAAGCTGACTGACTTTGGTGTGTCTCGGGAACGAAGTGATCGCACCATGACAGCTGGAGTGGGTACGTCACTCTGGATGGCTCCTGAGGTTATGATGGGAGAGCGATACGATGAGAAAGCAGATCTCTTCTCCTTTGGCGTTGTGCTCAGTGAGTTGGATTCGCACAAACTCCCCTATTCTAGCGCCAAGATCACGGAGACGGGTCGTGTCATCCCAGACACAGCCATCCTTCAGCTTGTTTCCAGTGGCAGACTTAGTGTGGAGTTTTCACCACCAGGGTCTTCAGCGCTCGAGGCAATGGTAAACTTGGGCAACGCTTGCGTGGCATTCGATCCTGACAACCGACCCACGGCTTCGCAGGCATTATACCAGATGCAGCTCGTCATGCGAGCTTTTGCACAGGAGGCAACTGAAGAGTCTTATGTTTTTAAATCTTGCTGTCTGGCGCGAAGATTAAGCGCCCGTTGCAGTGTCTCGCGCCGCATTCTTACTTAAAACACGTAGTATAGCCATAGCAAACCTTGTAATTAACACCTTGTTTCCGTAATTCACGACGGGTTCATCGCTGTTCCTATATTCCTACACTTGAGCTCTGTTTTGCACTCAATTCAGCGTCCATATACACACCACGGTTCATTTTTTATTGTACGCTGCGCTGAAGGCTCTTGAGCACGTCACGAGCCGTGGGGCGATGCGTGGGGTTTTGCCGCAAACAAGCGAGCGCTAACTCTCGAATTTCAGGCGGACAACTTGGTGCGAAATGAGGTCTCAATTGACCACTAGCAACGAGGTTCAGCACTTGGAAGGCACGCAATTTCTCACCAGACCGCGCATCTCGCGCGTTGTAATACGGTCGCTTCGCCTCGGAATCGAGTTCGGCCATCAGCACGCCGAACGCATAGACATCGCTAGCTTCGGTTGCGGAGCCTCCACTCAGAAGCTCGGGGCTGTCCAGAAGGCGTCACCGATACCTGCAGCAAGTGCTTCTTGGTCTGGATGTGGTGCTCCTCCAACTGCAGGCGTCAGGTCTGTCAACTTTGGCTCGTATCGATCACTCAGTGTCACTTTCCTCGCTCGAATCACTCGGTAGATGATAGGCGTTGGACGACGAGAATGCAGATACACCAATGCTCTTGCGACGCCAATAGCGAGCGGCACCTTATCGTCCAGCCAACTGGTCAACGTAAATCCTGACCCCGAACTCTGCAATGACGGAGGCGAGAAAAGATTTGAATGACCCCTCCAACAACCGAAGAACCTCCTGACGCCTCCGAGATCGTCGACGACGACTGCTGCAGTCGACGTTTACGATTTCTCCTCAAGAACGACGCCAAGTCTCCACGAGGGAGAAACTCACTCACGTAGCACAACCACCGCAGATTCTTCCCCAAGCTACGCCCATAAATCGCGCAATGTTCGGATGCTCCAACGACGCCGCTAGTTGAATTTCACGCACAAAATTTAATAGTGCAGGGAAGACCTCGTCCGCATGCCCTGGTGGCGTAAGTCTTTTGACCACAATCTCTTCCCCTTCAAACTGACACAGCGACAGCTGACGTGTTGAATTCTCCCCAGAACTCTCTCAAAGGCGATCTTGTCCACTGCAAGACGTCGCGTGGCGAGTGCCGCATCATGATGCAAGATGTGGAAGAGTTCGTCCTTTTGCGTCGTCTCTAGCACGTAGTCGGGGGCGCTCAGACCTCCGGAAGAGCTGCCACTTTTGGCAGAATTGACGGTCCTCCCACTGCCACTCAACCAGACGTTCTTGGTTGGCTCTGCGTCTTTAAAGGACGCGAAGGAAGCTGCGGGGTCCATGGGGACGTCACCACTAATGCATTTGGTGTTGATGCATTTTGGCCCTCGATGAGTGGCGGGATGTCGAATATTTCAGCGTTATTGGTATTGGATCTCCTGTGGGGATTCCGTCGACACCTTCGGAGGATCCAATAGAGAAGAGGTAGGAGGAGGATCCCCCACCGATGATTGGGATCAAATACAAGTCGTTGAAGCTCGAGGAAGAGTCTGCAAGACGACGGAGCGACCCCATGATTTCGTGTTAATAATGGGAGACTCGAAGTCTCCTCCTGGTCGGTCTCACTTGACCGCCATGCAATTTGTACACTGATTAGTTGGGTGGGTACGATTGAAAAAAGAAGCCATCGGGGCAGATAGTGACTGGCATCATGCGCGCTGTCAACAAATTGCTCTCGAAATAGAGGAATGCATGTAAGAACATGTTGCTGAAATGACCTACTTGGAGAAAACAAGAAAAACAGATACAGAATATATTCAATTGAAGAACAAATTTAGAAAACAAGTGAAACGATTAAGCTACAGTTAAAGAATATATTCACTTGAGGAGCAAATAGCAGTGGAATTGGGTGCAGAGCACATCTTGCGCCATGTCAAGTAGTGGGAGGATTCATAGAGATGAGATTTTTGGTCTAGACCAAGATGGGTTGCGTAGTGTGCAAACTCGATGTGTTCTCCAGCACCAACACGCCACTACATGTATTCTACATACAAAATGCCAGTAGAATACATTTTTGCTACACTTTTAGCGAACGCTACGCTTTGCGATCGTGACATGTTGAAGTTGCTGTGGAAGTATCTATGAGTTTGTACAGCTGGCGGAATAGCGGCTGGTCATGGGACGCGACAGGGGTCAACAATAATGTGGGGCAATGGTTTGGCCTGCAGTGCAGTGTCCATGACGTACGACTAACCATGAGGTCTAGGCGGTTCTAGCGACTGGAGGATATTGTGCAATTCGGCCGATATCTGTGCGGCCGACGGGCGTGCCAAAGGGTCCAGTACCACGCAAGACTTGCCCAGACGCACGACCGCCGCCGTCGTCTTAGATTTCACGTCTGTGGGTGGCGTCGACCCTCGTCTTCGGGATCTCCCGGAGCTTGAGAAATGCACGTGCACGTGAGTCGCTGCGATTTTTTCCAGTAGCTCAGCGTTGTTTTTATGGTCCCCGGACCGACTACCGTGGCCGTAGGGCACAGCAAGAGAGTCCAACTCGGACAGCACTACTCCGAACGAAAACACGTCGGACCGTGTATTGCTGCGCTCGCCACGAAGCACCTCGGGCGCACTCCAGAGTGCATCTTGTCGAGTGCGTGCTTGTTTTAACCTGTCCACCACTCCAGACGCGACGGATGCTGTCAGTAGTTTTGGAGGTGCAGGAGAGATCGCAGCATCGCGACTAGGCGTGCTTGGCTCGATTGATGATTCCACCCCACTACCTTGAAAACCGGTCAACTTGGCATTGAGACTGTCATCAAGAAGGACATTTCGGGATCGTATTGCACCGTGAACAAGACCTTGTGTATGCAGGAAACTCAAAGCACTCGCTACTTGAGACGCGAGGTAGATCTTCTGTCGGCAAAAACCACGTCGCGTGAGAGCGTCGCGATAGACACCTGGCTGGTGCTGTCGTCGACTTAACAAAGATCGGAGGTCTCCACCATTCATAAACTCGGACACCATACACACGTACGCAAGAGAACGCCACGATACACCAAGGAAAGACACGATTCTCGGGTGTGTCAGCGCTGGGGATGCAAGTTGTCGCACTCGCATGAAAAATGCATCGACATTATCGGGGTTACTGAGCCAGTGTGGTAGCGGCTTCTTGATGGCCACGAGCTGGTTCCGGTACTGGCCACGATAAACCTCACTATTGGTACTCCGTGCCACTAACTCGTCAAGGGAGATATCTCGGATGAAAACACGAACAGCCAAGACCTCAGGGTGTTTCCAGGTTTCGTACGACTCATCTGGGAGGATATCTTCAGGCAGACAGCTGGATGGTTGAGACACAAATGAAATAGGAGGTGACAAGAAGGAGCTGTCTCCGAGAACGTACAGCTCATGATCGTCTCCAATAGATCCTGGCGAATGTCGAGTTGTCTCGAGGCTAATGGGAGGATCATCGCTTTTTGCCATTCGCTGACGACGTTTGTGGCCAACGTAGAGGATACTCAACAGGATGAGCAGCATAAAGCCTCCGCCTACGATGATTCCAAGTTCCTCGTCCCCGACTGAAGAAGACTGTGAAGGTGACGGTGCTTCAACAGTCCGTTGAGGCTGCACATGTGTGGTATCGTTATATGCGGAGCTGCTGGAGACGTCGGGGTCGGAATTCAACGATGAGAAGCTCAGCGAATCCCCGAGCTCGATGCATGCGACATCGCCTCCAGACAACAGCTGCGGTGATGTCACTTTATTGGCAAAGGGGGAGTAACAAGCAGTTGTCTGTCCGAGTACTTCAGCCTCACCGCAACGGCCCTCCTCGTTCGCTCTGTACCAGCCTGTGGCGTGGTTTGTTGTGTACCGGTCGCCAAGCTCGCGCGCTTGTTGTCTCTTGCGTGCGATAGCACAGGGACCTCGTCTACTGTTTCAGTCACTCAAGTCACTGCATTGCAGCACACCGATGTATTTGTTTACTTGGCTGGCTCTGCCCACCTGCAACGGCTTTTGCTGAACGTTCACGGTCTCTTCAGTCACCGCACCACTAATAGCTAATGGGAAACTGACCTGCATCCGTTTCAACTGCGCCCTTCTCCTTTTGTAGAGCAACCGCTGCACTCAAGAAGTAGCGGTACTTGTTCCAGACTCAACAATGACCACGATGGGAAACTTTGTACTCAAGGTCCAAGGCTCGCTGTCATTCAGGTGACAGCTCCAGTCAACCAGGGTCAGATGATGTAGCCATCTAGTCAAGACCGAAGCCACAAAGCTCTCGCCAATATGACGAGAGCATCCTCAATCGCCCAGACAGCGCATACGATGAAAGCTTCATGGCAATTTTCATTAAACGCATTCGTGGCTGCGGAGAATATTCCCCTTTGGGG
The DNA here is from genome assembly GCA_008080845.1 of Phytophthora kernoviae. Lineage (NCBI taxonomy): Eukaryota > Oomycota > Peronosporomycetes > Peronosporales > Peronosporaceae > Phytophthora > Phytophthora kernoviae. Next base: position 38,879 of record VKKV01000053.1, on the reverse strand, counting down.
CAATTGAGTGAATTTACAACGTGGGCAGGATCTTCGAGCGAAGTATGTACACGATTTGCATCGCTGGCGGCCGCTTATTCGGGTCGTGGTCGAGACACTGGTCCGCAAGTGTGCGGAGTCCTGAGGACAGTCTGGCCGGAACGGAGGGGAGGCCTGGCCGCTGGCGATGAGCGGGATCCAGTCCATGTCGCCCTTGGTCTTATTCTTGCGACCTTGACTGAAGCTGTAAGGTGGCAAGCAAGTGTCCAGTTCGGACAGCACGACGCCGAATGAATAAATGTCTGCCTTCTCACAGTACCGCTCACCACGCAGAACCTCGGGCGCTGTCCAGAGCAGGGTGCCTACGCCACTGGTCATCGTTTCGTCGAAACTCTTCTCACGGCTGAGACCGAAGTCGCTCAACTTCGCTTGCAAGTCTTCCGTCAGAAGTATATTGAGAGACTTCAGGTCGCGATGTAGCACCATCGGAGATAACGAGTGCAGATACACAAGTGCGTTCGAGATATCTGCCGCAATGGGTAATTTTTCGTCCTTCCACGTCAGTCCCCTGCTCTCGGATCGTGCTAAGAAGTGAGCAAGGTCACCGAGTGGGGCGTACTCCGACACCATGCATAGATCTGGCAGCGTACGCCACGAGAGTCCGATGAAGTGCACGATGTTCGGGTGGTCCAGGAACGCTGCCATGCGGATCTCCTTCGTGAAATTCTCGAGGGCCTTCAGCTCCTTATTACCCATCGCTGCTACGATATCGCCTCGATTAGAGCTAGAGGCAGCAGTGTTCGCTGCAGTCGTCGCGATTGTGCACTTGATGGCAACTTGTTGTCCTTCATACTCACCGCGCCAGACTTCGCCATTAGGGCCGTTTGACATTTGCTTACGGTAAATGATTCCGGCGAAGGCAATCCGCTTGAGCATGAGTTCCTGGTCGTCGCAGAAGGCCGCGAGTTCGGGTGATCGTTGACGGAAGCCCTCATTAGCAGCTTCAATCTGCGCGATGTTTTCCAGGAGTATGGCCGGCCCATTGTTGGATGCGTATTGACCAGGTATATTCACTAAGCGGTCAAGTTGCGCTCCGCCGCCTTGTGCATGCACGAAAAACGTATTCTGGTCGTTCTCATGAATGCCATCTTTTGCCCAGCTCTTAGCTCGTCGCAGCATAAACCACAGCACTGCAGTTGCCACGATAAAGAGCGCTAGCAGCGTCCCGAGGACGATCACAACTGCAACGGAGACCTTCGACGAAGACGAGCTCGAGTCACCTCCACCTGCTACCGCCGTATACTCCTCGTCCAGCCACATCTTGAGCCCCAATTCAATCTCTGGTTCGCACCAAGTGCGTTCTTGTGCATCTTCGTCCACATCCGACGCAGATACTTGTCGACAGGGGGCAATGAACTCTGCTGCATTGGGACACACGTCATCCGTCATACCCCACGAACTCTTCTGCGTCAACATGTAGATATTTGTGTTATCACTCGTGGTATCATTATACTGGAAAATTTGCGGATCAAAATTTGCGTCAATTTGGCCGTCCTGGGACCACAATGGTCCGTCTTTTAGCTCGAGAGACGCCTCTAGACTCAATGCACACAGTGCCTTGTTGGTCTCGACATAACTCGGGTCACAAGTGGAATTGGTGTAGGTAATAACGTTGGGCTTGCAACTTTTGAGGCCGCACTGGGATGAGTCATCGAAGGCCGACGGTCGCTGGAACACGTCGCTCATGGTGCGACCGCAGAGTACGTAGACCTGGACGTAGTCGTCCGAAGAGTTGGAGCCGGAGGCGGAGCTTCCAGTGTCAGGGTTGGTACGCACCCAACCGGCGCTCCAGAGCAACGCGCGCTGTAGATTGTCCGGGAACTTGGAGAAATTGCCCACAGTTCCGACGAGGTCAGTGAGCGCGGAGTTGAGCTCCGCGGGGACCACAGGCTGTGTGATGGCCGAGTTATCATGCAATTGGGTGACGATGTCGGTGCGCGCTTGGGAGTTTGTACATAGTACAAGAGTTATTATCGCGGATAAATACAAGGCTTTTGCGCCGCCATTGTCCGCTATGTGGGGAATGACGTAATGGAGACTATTCCGAGTGAATACAGTTCAACAAGGAACGAACAGAGCGATGTGATTGGACGGGGAATGGTCGGAAGGGACAGCTGGATAGGCACATACTTTGATCAAGTGTAGGTGAAGTACACGTAACTGGAGATGTAGCCTAAAAATAGCGCTATCCGAAATGGGTGCGCTTCGCATGAATGGCTGGCGAAGAAGACCTCGTCGAGGTCACATTTAGCACTATGAACAAGCCTGATATCGTTGATGTCAGGCAGTCGAGTGAACCCATTTCACATTGAAGCAACAACACCACGCCATCCCAAAGGTGTTCCACTAGTTGTTAGCTTCAACTGAGCGTCAAATTGTGATGCCGTGAGCCGTGACTTAGTTTGTAGTACTAGCCTAACTGCGGCTACGATCGGGGCTCTCACAACTTGATCCCGGGTTGCTTAATCTTGTCTTGTCTTGGTTCCCTACTTCATCTTGGACGGGGGTGCTGGTCGTGGTCAGGAGATGTTGACTTGTGGTCGCGCTTCGACACCATGTACCATGCCGCAGCGCCAACACCGGCAGCAACCAACAGCGGGGTTCTACAAAACGCACGTTTCAGATACCTGAAACAGACGCAAATCAGGCGATCCAATACTTACGTCCATTTGCCGCTCTTGACGTTGTGAGCGATCTTGCTGGGGTTCTCAAACGGAGTCGCCATGTTCACCAACGGAGACAACTAAAAGGAATCGTAGATTAGTGTGCTCGCTTGCTGGTCTTTTCGATAATGAACGTGGTCAAGCCACAACAAGCAACGAGAAAAGAAGGAGAAAGGTGACGAAGGAATTGTCGCGTCCCAAAGGAATGGCATCCAGTACCAACACTGCATAGACAATGCTCTAACGGGCACATGACACTACGTGGCTGCTGCTGTATTCTCTTGCTTACTCCTCCTTGCTCTTCCGTGATGGTTTCTTGTTTTTTGTGGGTGCATTCTCAGCACCGCGTCATTCCAGTTGTTGAGTTCCTTGTCGGAGAACTCCCGCGCCTTCTTCTTGTCGTACTGGTACCAGGCTCCAGCTAGAGCCAAGGCCATAGTCCACGAAGCGATACTGCACCAAAAGCAAGGAAATAAAGAGTCAATGTGTACTGTTTGTAGATACGAACTGCCACCAATATATAAGAGGTAGAGGCCTACGCACCGCATATTGCGCGGACTCCTCTCGAACAGTTTGGCCATCATCACAAGCTTGTGGCCTGGAATGCAAAATTGATAGTAAGTTCGCACCGGAGCCTTCGTAAAGTTCGATACCTGTGACGTGTGCCAACAAGTTGAAGCTCATTTCCCAACGAGGTGGCATGTGACCATGAATGTTGTGAGTATCTTAGGCCTGATGTTAATTTCCTGGATCCTCATTGTCGAAACGTTAGCGACTAGTGACCATGGAGGAGACCGCAGCATCCAATCTGGAGTGCAAGATTGAAAAACAGAGCCTACAAGCTTGGACGAATGTCGGCACTTGGCTACGAATCCTTGTCGAAGCATTGTAGAGTACCGGGGCTCAGCGTGGAATATTTTGTGGCCATTTGATCCTTGGGGTATCACAAGGAAGACGTTGCGTGCAGTCTATTTGAAGTGTTGCATGGATAGGGACCGCGCTTGAAGAGGTGCCTAGACACCGCGGCGAAAACAGGCAAGCAGTGTCGCAAGGACTTCGAGGTGCTACTGAACGGCTATTGAGTTTACCATCAGAATCAAGTTCCAAGTGACGATTCTGCCGCTTCAGTGAAGTCGGACCCTGAGAAACCACGCAGTCGGAATGCAAGTTTCAGCCACAACTCGAATGCCAAACGATGTCAAGGCATCGCAGCATCGACAGACGAGCAGTCCCGTATAAACTGGGATGTGTTACCGAACGGCTACTGCGATTACCACCAGAGTCAAGAGCCGAAATCATACCTGTAGCCTTGGTGGCAATCAAGGCGTCCATATTTGCCGTCGCAAACGACACTGATGGCATGAAGTACGCACTGGTGAATGAAGAACTCAATAACGCGGCGATCTTTTATGTTTGGCATCGCTAGTAGCAAATTGGTGCGGGGTTCTGGCCAATTGAACGGAGCAATTTGGTGGGTGGTCGAGCGCTGGGAAAGAGACAGCACACAAGGTTGACAGCTCTAGCTCATGCCAATAAATGTTGAATAACGCAACGTAGGCTAACATGACACTCCTTTGAAGTTCCTTCAGAACTTCTACCACTCACATGACGCATTCATCTCACTCGTGTCTGTATTTACTTTGGAAGATGTGTCCTGCCGCGCGAAATCCTGTCGGAATTTCTCCTTCATCGGTTTCGTCCGCGTCTGTACTGCCTGTAGCTGCAAAGTTTAGTGGCCACCGTGAAAACCTGCCTTCATCTTGTACCGCACGCCGCAGTACTTGCAGGTCTGCGCGGTGTGGTACTTGACCGTGTCCAGCTGGATGTACTCCACGGTGACCCAGGGCGCCGCCGCCGCCGTCGCACACTGCCACGTTGCCAGCTACCTCCACCACTGGCACCTGGGCGATCCGCTGCTCGGCGTCGCTGCGGTGGCGGTTCACGTCCTATTTAACGTCCAAAAGCGTTCATTATCCACCCTCCGTTTTTAACGCCTGCACGTTAGATAGAATTTACACGCACCTCGAACGGCGTCTGGCGGTCGTAGATCGTCGAGAAGCTCGCAGTCTGCGCGCGGAAGGCAGCGCGAGGAGCGCAGGCGCGCGTCGTCTTGGTCAGAATCGCTAGGGAACTGCGACGCAACATTAGTCCTTTAGGCTTCTGTTTAGCTGCTTAGAGACCGCTCGTTTTGTGGGGCCAGAACGAATACGATACTTATATGAGGGATAATGGAACGGTTAAAACATACTATTTATAAAGTAAATGATGACTTACTCAAATTAAAACACTTAGTTGAATACTTAGTAGCATTGTATACCTTTACGAATTACGCTGAAACAATTGGGAAGATGGCGTCGCCGGCGTGGATGGCGGAGGTACATGGCGCTGTGGATGCCGAGAGCGAGACGGTGCAGACGACGCGAACGCGTCCGTGTCCTGAATATTCCACTGCCAAGACTTTCCTGCAGTCCCAACCGCCAGGTGTGTATACCTGTGCGAGAGCAATCGGTTCTTCCAAAGTATCCAATTGTCCATCAAATACGTTAGTTGTTTGGTCTTTCCACCTGCAACGGCTTGCAATTGGTATCGCCAGTGTGGACAATAACGTCAATGAGGACACTTTGGAAAAGTTGAAGTCCGTGACGGATCACCTGGTGATGACTATTTTGTGCCAATGGAAATCCAATGAGGACGGAATGTTATCGGTGCTCTGGTGGTCTGTGGAGAATGCGTCCAAGTCGAGTGGACAGGATTATAATATTGCAGTGCATATCTGCCCAATGCCTCAGGTGCACAAAATGTGTTGATTTAAAACTAAAAGTATCGATTTTGAGACTCATTTATTCTGATGTAGCCAAAGTGCCTGTCGTCGACAGTGTTGGTGTATGGTGACGGGAGGAAGAATACACGATGCAAACACACTCAATGGATTGAGGATCGCACGCCGATCGAGACGTTTGCGGCTCAGTTAGCGGAGGATCGAGGGTCGCCGATCCATGAAGTGGTGCTGAGCAAGCCAGGACATACAAAGGATCGACTACTTTTGGAGGGCCTAATCACAAACTTTTTTGTTGGTGAGTTCGTCGCACATGAACATTTCTTTTGGAGTCGATCGCTGACGTTTTTGAACAGTGAAAGAAGGCACGTTATTCACAGCAGGTGAAGGTGTGCTAGAGGAAGTACGCGAGAGCTGGTGTTGAGGGCCTGTAAAGATCTCTCCATTCCGTGGTGCTGGAGGCCCCAAGCTGTCGGAGAGAGATTCATGGCAGGCAGCCTTTGTGACCAGTAAGTTCATAGTCACGCGGTCCGAATGGCGGAACCTAATGGTTTGACTGGTGTATGTTATTTTGTATGTGAAGGCGCTGTGCGTGTTGTCATTGACGTGACGCGGGTGTTATGTGGAGAAGACACGGGAGATAGCAAATTGTTTCACGAGACTCCGATCCCAAGTGCCACTACCGGCTTTACCAAGAGGATCCGAGAGCAGATTTTTGCGCAGCGCATGTACCTCCAGTAAATTCCACACTACGGCCGGCAACCCCAATCGTGTTATGAACCAACTAGGGAGTGCTTCTGGTTGTGGAGTTTCAGTAACCACGGAGCTACAGAACGAGACATACGCGCGGTGGCGTTGTACATGCCATGATAGTATAGCAATACCAGCCGCTAAACCAGCCTTGGAATGACGCAAATAGTTATCATGGGTGCGCGTCTTCCATCGATCAAGTGCTCGCCGAACTTATTGGTTGCGTCACGTATTATGCCACAAGTGAGTAGTGTTCAATTGGGGGACTCGGGTTGGAAGCACCGTTTAAACTATCACACCAAGGCCCTGAGATTCGAGTCATTAGTCGAGCAGCCTCTACCGGTTTACATTAAAGACCTCGAAACTAATTCAGCCAAGCAAGATAAAAAATGATTTCCGTGCTGAATTCATTGCTCCTCCTCGCTCTTCCACGCTGGTTTCTTAGTCTTTTACGGGTGCATAGCACCGCATCGTTCTAGTTGTTGATCTCCTTGTCGGATAATTCCCGCGCCTTCTTCCTGTCGTTCTGGCTAGCACCAGGCTTGAGCCAGACCCAAGGCCATGGCCCACGAAGCGATACTGCATCAAATTGCAAGGAAGTCAATATAAAATAGGGGAATGTGCCGGCTTGTAGAGGCGAAATGCAATCAATTTAAAGGCGGAAAAACCTATGCACCGTACGCTCATCGAATACCTATCGAACAGTTCATCGTCGCAAGCTCGAAGAATGCAGAATTGATTGTAAGTTCGCACCCAACCTTCGTGATTTTTTTGCAAATTTGGATAGAGTACTGAGGTTCATTTTGTGACCCCCTTACCAAGGGCCTTGGGAACATTACGGGTAAGGTATATCACGAGGAAGACGTTGCATACAGCTTATTTGACGCGCTGCTTGGATATGGACCACACTTGAAGCGGTGCTTAGACGTCGCGGTGTCAATAGACAAGTAGTGTCGAAAGGACTTCGAGGCACTACCGACCGGCTACTGCATTTACCAGCTAGCACAAGCCCCGAAATCATGTTTATTGTCTATGCAGCGGTGACGAATTCGATACCGGTAATTGTGAACGCGGCGATCGATCTTTCATGTTTTGCATTTCGGAGTCATTTTGACTCTCGGGTGCTGGAAAAAGCGGTAACATAGTGGTAGATAAGGCTATCATCTCTAGCTCAAGCAAATAATGCAAAATAACGCAGCGATGGCTGTTGCCGTAGATGTGACGTTACTACTTCTAGACTGGTGCCTCAAAGATTGAGATTTGCAGTCGGTGTTGTGTCGTTGTCGACATTTTCCTATAAAACAAATGGTACTCAGGAACTAACATCCTGGTCACACATGGCCAGGACACGGGTCAATCTGCCAGATGCTTGACTGCAACGTGAGCCTTTGCATTCGATCCATGGGCAGTGAGTGCCCTTCATGTATTACTCGGATAAAAAATGATTTTCGTGCTCTTTACGCGGTGGGGTTTCTCCCTCGACTTTGACTCGAGTCAGGCGCAACCAGCACGGTTGGATCGGATTTCCGTCAAACCACTTGGGTGCAAGTCGTGCACGGGGCAGTGCTAGCCTCTTTGATACGTGCAATTTTCGTGGTCATGTAAATGCGCATCGTGATCCTGAAAGAGCACTCGAGCTACTTAGATACTTGGTAGTTGGACCCGTCGTTTTGCTGCTGCTGCTGCTACTGCTCTAGGTCTCGGCTCAAGATTTTCTTGCCAACCGACCAAGTCACTTGGCAATTTGCCGTCACATTTCATTGTCGTCAACGTCCCATTCGAAATGAAGGTCCTCGCTCTCACTGCCAGTGGCACTATTGCTCTCACCTTCATCCCTTTCGTCCTGGGTCACGGCTACATTGTCGACCCGGCCCCCACATGGAAGGATGGCTACGCCGTGAACGGCTGGGGCAGCTCCATTGACAACAACATGTGGGGTGCCATCGACTACTCTGTCTATGGATATGGCACGGATGGCACGGTAGCGTTCTGGAAAGCCAAGTACGATGCATCGGGCTACGAGTCGTTGGGTCAGTACATCGAGACGAACCAGGTCATGTACAGCGATGAGATTGATGAGCAGTGCGGCTACACCACCTACGACGACAGCGCGCGCCAGACGATGCCCTCCACAAACCTGACGTACACTGGGTTCACGCATCCAGGCCCATGTGAGGTGTGGTGCGACGATACTGTGGTGCTCTTCGACTACAATTGTCAATCGACGTACCCGGACATTCCGGCCGGAATTCCGTACGATGAGTCACTCTGCGCTGATGCCAATCGATTCACTATCTATTGGCTCGGCGTCCACGGTGCTCCATGGCAAGTGTTCACGGATTGTGTCTGGCTTGATGGTAGATCGGGAAGCGGCTCGGCGCCTTCACCAGTGATGGAAGTCGTCGCCTCGACGGTTGCCACTGCGCCGCCCACGACCAGCAGCGGGTCGACCGTGACCGCAACGACTGCGTATCCAGACTCGTCCTCGTCCACCACCACGAGCGCAAAGGCCAGTACGACGACCACCACGACCGCACCAGCGACTACCACGGAGGCGTCGACTGCCGCGTCGTCTGCTGAGATTGCTGCAGAGGCCAGTGCTACTTCGACATCTGCAACCTCGACGGCGACTGACACTGCCGTATCGTCGGAGTCGGATACCACGCCTTCTACTACGACATCGTCGAGCTCTACCGTCACCACAGCTGCTAGCACGACTTCGGACACAATTTCTACAGTAAGCTCGCTTGCCAGCAGCACGGATTCATCGTCAGACTCAACCGCCACATCTACGACTGCGCTAGCAACCACCACCACCAGTCCAACGCCAACGAGCTCGGACGAATCGTCACCGACGACCAAGTGCAATCGCCGCATGCGCCGCGACTAAGTAGCATCCATTGTAAAGGTCTCATCGTGAGACGCATGTCCACCAATCTAATTCGAAGTTCGTAGAACTGTCAATATGTGAGAATAATATTGCTCAAGCCATGACATCGGAATTGTCACGATGGACTACATTAAATATGATGGACCAGATCAAAAGGAAAATCCCATAAATAGCAGATCTCTTGCTATTAGCTTAAACTTTTCTATATCTTACACCAGATATGCATAACATAGGAAAAACTCACAGTAATGCTGGGGTCCGCTTTTTACACCAACATGCTCTGGACATCACTCTGAGCAGAGCACTCGGAAGCGGTATCGGTTGCGTAGGGACATCTGGTGAAATCGTTGAGTATAATGCACTCTAGTATATTGGCATGCGTTGATGCCCATGTGGTTGTGGTGAAGACATCGGATCCCACGCCGTCACACCCTCCATTACTCGCCTTTTGTCAGTGTATTCAACCTTTACATCTTCCGTTGCCAACGTCTCAGACCTTGATGCCATACCAGCTGGATGGATTAGAAGGCACGCGTTAATATGGGCCGATAGTGTACCGATTTAATCCTACTGGACCAGATCTTCCGAACACCAACGCGCAATTGTCTTCACTATTCAATTCGCAGCAACCAAGTCGCAGATAGGAACAGATCATAGCACGATGAACGTCATCGCTCTCATTGCAACCGGTGCTGCTGTTCTCGTCTCGATGCCGGCCGTTCAAGGTCACGCCTACATCGTGGACCCTGCTGCTCAGTGGGCGGATGGCTACCCCAATAACGGCTACGGTAGCACCATCGACAACGAGATTTGGGGCGTGTACGATAACTCAAAGTACGGCTACGGTGTGAACGGCACGCTCAACTTCTTCAAAGACACCTTCCCGAGTAAGGGTTACGACTCCCTCGGTGCGTTTATTTCCAAGAACCAGGAGCTTTACAGCAGCGCCACCGACGCGGACTGCGGTCTCACCGTGTACAAGGACTCGGCTCGCTCGGAACTGCCAGCGTCGAAACTCACATACTCTGGTTTCACGCATACTGGCCCTTGCGAGGTCTGGTGCGATGACACCAAGGTGTTATTTGACTACGACTGTCAAACCAAGTATCCGGACATCCCGGCCACAATGAGCTACGATGAGTCGCTCTGTGCCAACGCCAACCGGTTGACGATTTATTGGATCGGTCTGCACGGCGATCCATGGCAAGTGTACACGGACTGTGTGTGGCTGGAGGGCGGCTCTGGAAGCGGCTCGGCTCCCACGCCTGTGGGTGCCGGTGCGTCGACCGTAGCCAGTTCTGGCTCCGCCTCTACCGGCACGTCGACCACACCGACGGCAACAACGGCTCCGTCCACAAGCACTACTACGACGGCTCCGACCGCAACTACCCCCGCCCCTGCTACCACGACCAAAGATGCCTCAGCTGCTGGTGAAGCTGAGACTACTCCGTCAACGACCACCACGGAGACGGAGGCTCCTTCAGTTGCGACCGAGGCCCCGAGCACTCCCACTACCGCGGAGGCTCCTGTTACTGAGAACAAGTGCTCTCGACGCAAGTAAAGTGGTTTATTGAGTGTGGAAAACAGCGTCTGGAGAGGCTAAGAGTCACTCTTTAGACACCGTAGGTGTTTGTCTAGCCATTAAGTGTTGTCAGTACAAATGCCATCGTGCGCATTCAATACATTTAGTTCGTGTAGTCATCGGTACTGACTCATGTTGGTGATCGTGAACAGCGCGAGTCGCCGATCGACACTTCGGTATTCTTGCTTTCAAGGGTGTCCGGCGGTGTTCCAGCTGCAATCACTTGAAGGTGTTGACGGCCCTATAGGCGCTCGCATCATATACATCTGCTTTTGGCGATAGCCGATCATCGGTCCAAAGACGTGGCCCATGCAATTGGTATCACAACATCGTCGGAAATCCCGACAAATTGTTGGACTCTGGAACTTCCAGGCTGAAAGTAACATGAACCGAGTTTGTTTTGCCAAGACGAGAGCAGCACACAGCGAGAAAAGAGAGCATACGAGGATGTACCTGCCTGCAGCACTGTTAATTTCTACTGTGGGTCTGAGTAGCGAGTTATTGTAGCTCTCTTGGTCGTCTTGGGTAATGTTTGCTACTTTCGTGGAAGTGTGCGGAACATCAGAAGTTGTTTTCTGTTTCAAGTCATTTTGCACTTGGTGTAAGGTTATGATTGGTGAGGTATGTATAACGCGCAACCAATGTAAACGACTTGTTCAACAAACTCTACTGATCGTGTATTCTACCACTGTATATTCTCTTATTGTGTTATTATCACTCTGCATGCGTTTCGCTCACGCTTCATGCTTCGAAGTTGAATTTTGGGGGTTAATGGACTTCTATTTGGTGTTTATGTATTTTGTCCTATAGAAATCTAACTCCGAAGGTGATTTTGAATAGCAGGGCAAGCCCTTTGAGGACTTTGGTGTAGATTCCCATTGTGTCTGGGTGCTCTGCAGGCATGAGCATTGAATGTGCTGCTATTGCGGTTGCGAAGGATCCTAGAGCGACCTCTTCAGTGGGAACTATACTCGGATAAACGAGTCCGCACTTCTACACAAAAATGTTCCGGATTTCCATCGAGATCTTAAAGAGGATCTGCCAGGCGATACAAATGTAGCACGTAAATTATCACACAATTTGCATCACTCGTGAGCTATTCAGATCAGATGGAAGTTTTCGCCCCTCTGTTCATCTTGAAAGCTTTGCTTGGGATGTTTTTGTTGATCCTTCCATCCCAAAGCGTGGCATCCTTTACGCTCGTGTTGCCGCTGGACGTGGCCTTTGCAAGACTTGGCATCGAACACCAAAGCCTTTAACAGTCAGTACTAAATTCGCAGCGAGAGACCAAGCCACAGGAATCAAAACGCAGAACAATGAACATCTTTGCTCTCATTGCCACCGGTGCTGCAGCACTTCTCTCAATGCCAACCGTTCATGGTCACGGCTACATTACCAAACCTCCTGCGCAGTGGACTCAAGGCTACCCAAGCAATGGCTACGGCAGCTCAATTAGCTCCGACCTCTGGGGTCCGATCGACAACTCCAAGTACGGCTATGGTCCAAGTGGTGCGATCAAATTCATCGAAGCGAACCTTCCGAAAAGTACAAGACGCTCAGTGCGCTTATTGCCGATAAACAGGAGCTTTACAGCAAGAGTGTTGACCCTGAATGTGGCCTCACTGCCTACAAGGACTCTGCCCGTTCAGAACTGCCGAAAGAACTTGCTTTCACAGGCTTTACCCACCCTGGTCCATGTGAGGTTTGGTGCGATAACACGAAGGTGCTGTACAAGGCTGATTGTCAGAAAGCATACCCGGACATCCCGGCCACCATGAGTTACGATTCGTCACTCTGTGCCAACGCCAACCGGTTGACCATCTACTGGATCGCTGTGCACGGTGATCCATGGCAGGTGTACGCGGACTGCGTGTGGCTGAAGGGAGGCTCGGGCCGCGGATCCGCTCCAACTTCCACTGGTACGGGTGCGTCGACGCCATCTACCCCGCCTCCGCTCCTGCCTCCGCTCCCGCCTCCGCTCCCACGACGACGGCTCCTTCTACCTCGACGGGAACGACTGACTCCATCGCTAACGAGGCAGATGTCACTGATGCTCCTGCGACGACTGAGGCCCCGACCACTTCCACCACGAGCACAACTTCTACTACCAACGATAAATGCGCTCGTCGTTTCCGCAACTAGAAAAAGCGAATATTCAGTGGGGAATGCGTGATGTTAGTGGAGACCGAACTGCCACTAAATGTATCTGTAGTGTTGCCAAATACAAGAACGATATTGCACGTCCAGCATAAGTCTCGAGTGGTTAAATTCTTGTTATAAGTTGTGGTTTGCTGTTCGAGTAGTCTACCAAAGAGCAGCCCTTTACAGTCGCGCTTTGGAAAGCTAGATCCAGCTGCTTTCGGAGACCGCCGTAAGTAATATCGTACGGTCATGTTTAGCAGTCGGAAATTCCTGACACGGTTCTTCGTTTACCATCCTATCGACGTAAAGCCCACAATGACTAGAGCAGGAGTCATGGCCTGCTTCCAATTATCAAGTTGCCGTACACAAGAAACTCCAAATTCGATCCCCCAAGCCGTTTTGAATTCATAATAAAACCTATTTTCTGTAAGTACCATGCTTTTACTGTCTCAACAAGCAACTATGTTTTGCTCGTCAATATAGCAATACCGATCGAAGTTAACCACCAAAAGGATTGAGGGTTGAGGGTTGAGGGTTGAGGATTGAGGATTGAGCCCATAGCCGCATGCGTTGTACACGCATGCATCATTGCATCAGACTACATGATGCTGCTATTGGGAAGAACGTCAGGCTGTCCTAACGAAAGCTTCAGTCCTGGACGGATACGCATCCGCGAATCGCGACACAAGGGATATGTTGGGCATGGGTACTCGCATAAAACTAACGTAGTCGAAACTGGCTGCATGAAGACTCCCAAGACTGCAGGTTACTACGGTTAGCAGCCATCCCAAAACGGACAGGAATACTAAAATGTTATGCTACCCTATCCTTACAAGCACTTGCTTCGACTCGATGAAGCTCCGTCACCTTCACGTGAGACGGAACTTTGGGTACCGCGCAAGGTGCATTCGAAGATTTGGCCAGGCGAGCAGCACGCATCTAAAATCTGTAAACGCAACCTCATAGAAATATCAATACAAGTACCCAGTATAACTCGTAAATCACAGCAAAAGGCGTGCAAAATCCAGGCGCAGCATTTGTCCCGCTCTGAAGAGCTGATCTCGCACGCCCAGACGCACCACTCGACAGACCACTTTCGCGTTGGCCTTCTCCATTCGAGCTGCGGGGCGGTACGGAGAACGCCGAACTCACGGATCCGTCGCGCTGCATTGGAAGGGGGTGTAATTTCCACGATGTCGGAGGTAGAGAATTTCTCGTATTTGCATTCGAATTGGCGGGGGGTGATGTCGATTTCGTACTAACGGGTGGTCGTGGCTGGGTTCGACTAGAATCGCTACATTTACGCTACGACAGACACAACGGACAATCAGGGAACGACGTCGACGACAACCACGGATGGCAACACTCAGACCACCGCTACCGACACCAATAGCCAGGTCACGAGTTCCCGGAAGCGACGTCGGGAGCGTCGAACAACAACAATGACCAGCAAGCCAATGGGGAGTCGGTAAACTACGACAATGGAGGGCAGAACTCAGGCAGCCAAGAAGGCGGAGGCCTTGGCAGTAAGTTTAGGACATTTGTTGGTTGAGACGGGGTGCCGCGTGGATGACCAGTTGCTGATTGTGTGTGCTTATTATGTTTGCGTAGTTCCTGTGATTGTTGGTATCGTTGTCGGCTCTGTAGCTATAGTGCTGATGATTGCGGCGTTTATCATTTGGTACCGAAGAACTAAGCGATCTCCGCAGAGTCCTCGTTACGACACATCACACTACACTGGTACCACCAGCAGCCGGAAGGAACACCACGATCGGGTTTACAGCTCAGCTATCCTGTCGCCGTCCCTATCTCTAACGGCGACTATTTCGAAGAGATCAGTAGCACTGAGATTTTGGGACGACGCAGTGATATGGAGAGCAACATGCTTGGGGGTTCTTGGGACGATCCGGAGATCCAGGGGCTCGTATCCCAATGGAGAACTTGCGTGTACAGCAGTTGATCAACCGTGGGGGTTCGGCGAAGTGTACCTCGGCACATATAGAGGTTACGCTGTAGCGGTAAAACGTCTACTGCCTGACAGGCGTAAAACATGCGGGAGGTCGAAGCTTTTATCGTCGAGATCAAGATCATGTTATCGATGGATCATCCGCGCATTGTGGGCTGTTTGGGCGTCGCGTGGGATAACGTGACGGACATTTCGGCAGTGACCGAATACATGGAAGGTGGGGACCTTCGCTCTACTCTAGAGCGCTTTGAGCAGGTAGAGCACCGTGCGCACGGCTTTGACGACGACAAGCTAAAATTGCCCTTCACATTGTCGAAGGTCTGACATATCTGCACGCCTTGAACCCCCTGTGCTGCATCGCGATCTCAAGTCAAAGAATATTTTGCTGAACAAGCACCTGGACGCTAAACTGACGGATTTTGGTGTTTCACGAGAGAGTGCCGACGTGACGATGACTGCAGGCGTGGGCACGTCGCTGTGGATGGCACCCGAGGTCATGATCGGTGACCGGTACAATGAAAAAGCGGATATGTTCTCTTTCGGCGTGGTGTTGGGCGAATGGATTGCCAGGATCTGCCGTACTCGCACGCCAAGGAGACTGGGACCGGTCGGAAATTACCGAGCACGGCCATCCTGCAGATGGTGGCAGCCGGTCAGCTGCGTCTGGAAATCTCTAAGGCGAGTCCAAGCAGTATCTACGATTTGGTGATGGCGTGCACTTCATTGACTCAATCGGATCGACCGACTGCAGCTGAAGTTTACGAGCGGTTGCAGTCAATCGCACGGGAAACGCTCACGATTTCGTCACGCGGAATTGTTGAAGACGAAGAGTTTGCACTGTAGAAATGGATAACTTTTTATTGAATCATTGATGGTGGCTTATATAGTTAAGGTGGACAAGAAGTTGTTGCAATCAAGCGTCGCGGAAGTTTTGCGGGGTCCATCGAACGACGCCAGCCAGTTTCAAGGACAGTATGGCGTGATGCCGTTGTAAACTTTATCAGATGCATACGCGGGTAGTTTAAGAATTGAAAACGTGTAGACATCGGGTATTTGTGCGCGGTGCAGCGGAAACATGAGAAATTTGCCATACAGCGCGATCAGAGTTTAAGCACCGAAAAAAGTACCCATCTGAGAAATAATGTCATTTTCCAAACTCCGGTGGTGTTTTGCTCGTCGTTTGTATGGTTCCTGGCATCGTATTGTAGTAAAAGTACCTTGTTGCGTCGGGTATGCAGACGCTTATTTTAAAATAGATCCAGATGGTATCGGGCCCGATGTGCTTTATCGGCACTTTTGCACGAACAGGTTGTTTCCCGGATCAAACAGTTGGAACTGCTCGTGCAAAGTCGAGTCTTGTGGCTACCTATCGGATCTGGTCAACCAACCAGGTGCAACGAACTGGTTGCTGTTCGCAGATTCGGTGAAGACATGCTGTCAGTCTCAGTTTTCCTTCCAACGATGAAGGAGTATTCGCTGAAATCGTTGCAGTATGAACTCGGTACGAATACATGTGCCCCCTCATTGTAGAAGGCTTTCTGATGATGGATGCACTTCTGTTTGTAATTAGGAGGACGATGTGAAGGGCAAAGTGTATGCACTTATTGGGGGTGAAAGCAGCGAGGGATCAGACGATGATGACCAGGACCCCTTGATCAAGTTGACCCGTGCACCGAAAACCAAGGAACCGGTGGCTATCAAGACACCGAAATCGACACCTTTACGCAGAACGACTATACGGCGAACGATTTCGACACGGAGTCAGAGAGTGCTGATTCGGACGATTCGGATAGTGGGGTTCGAGCAAAGAGCGATAGCGACGATTCGGATGAACCGACCAGAACTCCACATGTCAGAACTGGTACGCCCTCTTTCGCCCGTGTCCCAGCGGCGGGGGCTTCGACGTACGAATCGAACACTCAGGGCATCTCAACGTCAGAGGACTCTGACAGCATGCCAGCAGGCGCCATTGTGGGTGTTGTTTTGGGCGTTGCTTGCGTTCTGCTCGTGCTCGCTGCATTCGTCATGATGAAGAAGCGAGCTCTTAAAAAGCAGGATTCCAAGGTGAAAGGGCCATTGGGCAGTTCTCGGGCGATACCGCTTGCTCCTGCGGGTCTGTTTGGTCGTCTCAATAGCGGACACCACCGGGAGGATAAATTGGCTGACATCTACACTATTGACGGTATCATCGACCCGTTTGCAGCTCAGAGTTTGGCGGTCCGAAAGACCCAAACGAAAGGCATCTGGGACGACCCCGTCCTTGTGGCTGCTCGCATCCCGTTGCACAATGTCCTCATCAAGGAACTTATCAGCCGCGGTGGATTCGGGCAAGTGTTCAAGGCTACTTACAACGACGAAACGGTGGCTGTGAAGACCCTGCTACCGGATACCCGCAAGGACATAAACGAGATCTCTGCACTCTTTGCTGAGACCAAGGTCATGGCAGAACTGGACCACCGTTGCATTGTGGCCTTTATCGGGGTTGCCTGGGACGCGCTCAGTACTGTGAGCTGTGTGACAGAGTACATGCCGGGTGGAGACTTGCGATCTCTGCTTAACCACTTCGAGGGTGACGGATACCCTCGCGGCTTTGACTACGACAAGGTCAAGATCGCGCTTGACATTGCAGATGGACTGACGTACCTCCACTCTTTGAAGCCGGCCATTCTGCACCGCGACCTTAAATCGCGCAACGTTCTGCTGAGCTCTCAGCTTGATGCAAAGCTCACGGACTTTGGCGTCTCCCGCGAGCACTCGGACGAGTTGATGACCAATGCGGTGGGCACTTCTCTGTGGATGGCACCCGAGGTCATGATGGGCGGTCGCTATGACTGCAAGGCGGACGTGTTCTCCTTTGGCGTGCTGTTGAGCGAGATTGACACGCATCAGATGCCCTACGCCAACGTCAAGAACCCGTCGGGACGTAAACCCACGGAGGCTGCCATTTTGCAGATGGTGGCCATCGGCACCCTACGTGTTCACTTCTCGCCAAAGTGCCCGAAGGCGATTCTCAAACTGGCTGAAGCATGCATCTCGCTCGATCCTCAAGATAGACCTTCAGCTGCCGACGTGCTGTACAAACTCCAGATTGCACTCAAGCCCTTTGAAGAACAGGAGATAACGCTGTAGTAAGCTTGACTGTAGCCAGCGCGTAGGCTGTTAATGATTTTATGAAAACAATTCCAACAAATGCTTGGAGTTCTGCCCAATCTCATTGAAAAAGCACATGTATAGCTAATAGAAAACCATACTAGACTCGCGTTCTGGCAAGGTTGATCTTCTTGTACGGTCCGTCGTTGATCCCCAACTTCCCGTTGGCCAGATCCAGTTGAGCCGCAGCCTTCTTCTGGCGCCAGAACAAGTAGTGGTAGATGGCGACGGGGATGAAGGCCATCACTACCACGATGAGTATGATTGCCATCACCACTTCTGAAGCGATGTCGTCGTCTTTGCACTGATCCAGAATATCGGAGGTGAGTGTGGTAGTACCGAAAACAATGCAGTCGCCCAAGTCCATTGAACGCAGTTTCCTGATGGCGTTCATACAGTCGGAATCACTACACAATTGACTCGTGTAGTTGACTGGGACGGACTGTTCCAGAACGTTGTACAGGTCACGACAGCCTGGGTAGTACTTGTTGGCCACGTCGATGACAGCCGTGAAGTCGCACAAGGTACTGTCGTCATCGGCACGGATAGCAGACAAGAACGTCAAGAAGGACACAGAGACCAGGAGAAGCCGCGACATCGATATCAATTCGAGGGGTATTTGCGTCTACGCTTCAATTTGGAGAATGGAGACGGATGAATTGTGTCAAAGGCTTGCAAGGATGGACATATCCTCTGCCCCATCCTGAAGTATCCAAAACTGAAAGCGCACCTCTTCCTTTTGTTCTCGCAATGAGGATGAGGATGAGGATGAGGATGAAGCCAACAGCTCATCGAAAGGGGTCGTCGTTTGACAATTCCGTATCACCGCGCTTCGTATCATCTCGTCAAAGCAACGAAGGAATGGGGGTGATAGGACTCTGGTGGTGCTTCTGCTCTCTGCTAAATGTTACCTACAATCGCCACCGTCACACACCCGATGCTACACCTCTTCAAGATCTCGCCAGTTGGATGCATTGCAACTTCAACTTCTGTAGCGATTTTGCGCTGTTCGAGCATCACGCAACTGGGCCGAGTCATCAAGGTCTGCACTATTTGCCGGTCGTTTGCAAATATTGGCAACAACTTCTACTCGATCATGATGCTTGACAAGCTCTCTATGTACTGCTGTTGTCATCCATAGCTTCAAGGCGGCGACCCCGACCACTGCAATTGCGGCAATGCTCTCGTGACTGAACGAATGCGACGGTATCAGCTGCACCTCAGGGTTACCACACTCTTCGGAGACAAACCGTATCTGGATGTACTGTTGGACTTCTTCGAAGATTTACCTCACGACAAAGTGTGATTGCCTGGTGAATCACCACCGATGATTCACCAGTGATGGCCAGGCAACTGCGGTTGTCGTAATTCGAAAGCGTGCCCTGCGCTCTTGGATCGGCGTGAGTAGCAGCGCACTGTATGGCGCCGCGTGTATGGTATGAGCAGAGGTCGCGGTTAATGGGAAACAAGTTGTCGGTCTTATGTATTGAAGCTGAGGTTATGAGAGCCACAATTAGAGCACAAACACGAGGTATCCTATGAGTGCAATTGTCACCACGCCCATGCCAACACTGGACCCTCCATTCTCACTTCCTGTTGTCGTCACACCTTCAGTTGATCCATTGGAACTGCCTACAGTGGAACTTCCTGCATCGTTGGAGATCGTGCTAGCGTAAAACACACTGAAGTCCTTGAAACACGAATGATTCGACACCGACTTGCTATCGGGAGAGTAGCTGAGGATCGGGGTGCCGGTACACGCAGTACCGTTGTACACAGTGAGATTTGCAGACCCGTCCGCGTTTATCTTGGCGATCACCGAGTTTGTCCCCACGCCACTGTAGACTTGACACTCTCCGGTTGCTAGCAGTGCATTTGCTCCAATGAACAAACCGCAGGTTTTAGTGTACATTTCGATCAGCAAGTAACTGGCACCGGCAAATGCGTCCTTCACATAAGCCTCTCTCGTTGGCGAGCGCACAGACTGTGGATGTATAGTACGTTTTCCCGTCCGTAGCAATGAAGGACTTGCATACTTCGCTTGCACAGTCGACCGACTCGATAATTGACACCACTACCGGTGTCCAGGTTCGCTTACGTCAACTTCGAACTACTCGGGCAAGTGAGAGTCGCACTACATGTAGAAATTTTGAAGTATCGTGAAGATGCCTTATCGTCGACGAGGCAACAGCATTGAAGCTCGTGCATTTGGAGTCTAGGTATGAGTCTAACTCGGCAACGATAGAATGGACGACTGTGCAGAGCAAAACTTTATCATTCATGTATTCCTCTAAACGTGTTGACGATAAAGAGCGTTATTCACCACTGGAACCGCTTCCAGTCCACCCTCACTTGGGTTCAAGTCAACTCTACTGCAACCATCACGCTGGGGGCATCAATGGGAGCGCGTTCGATCCTGTGCTCGAAGATTGACGATGGTTGACATACATGGCACTACTCCGATTGTCCACCCTCGACCTTATCTCGAACATTTCACTGATCATCAGTCGCCAACCCAGTCATCGCGATGAAGGTCGCCGGCCAACACGGAGCAGTCCTCGTAACTGTATTCGTAATGGTCGCAGCATTTTTCTTACCGGTTGCAGCCGAATCCATATCATCCGTCATTATCTACGCGGATAGACAATGTTCCGGGACCCCACTGGTCATGTCAATTATCGGGTCCGTCACCTGCGAAAGCGAGGCATGCAGCTCCTTCACCACTACGGACGGAGCAACGTACTATTCATCTACGAATTGCGTAAGCACCAATCGTGAGACGTATGTGGGTGACGCTTTTGGCGGTTCAAGTTACTTGCTGCTCGAGATGTTCACAGTAAAATGCGGTTTGTTCGTCAGCGCCAACGGGTACCTTGCTACAGGAGAATGCCAAATCTACAGCCTTTCGGGGGCAAACTCTGTGATCGCGAAGCTGAATGAGGACGGATCCGCAAACCTCGCCGTCTACAATGGCACCTCGTGTTCTGGCATTCCCATTCTCAGCTATGCGCCAGATAGCGACTCGGTATCAAGCCATTCGTGCTTCAAAAACTACAGTGTGTTTTACGCTAGTACGGGTTCCAGTACTGAAGGAAGTGCTAGTCTCAGCACCTTTGGTAGTTCCGTTGCAACCAGTACAAATCCCGGCGTCACCAATAATTCCATCGTAATCAGCAGCAGCTCTCCTGCTACAAATATTATCTCCAACATCAGCAAGGGTGGCGATGGCAGCAGAACCTCTTCCAGCGATGGTTCCGTCATTTCGATCGCTGGAAGCGGCAGCAGTGTCGCCGGCCTTGATCCCAACGGCTCGGCAGACGAAAAAAGAGCGGATCCCAATCGGATGGAAGCTTCACAGTGTCAATCACACCTCCCGGGGATTCGGGAGGTATTAGTACTGGCGCCATTATCGGCATCCTCGTCGCCTACGTCGTTCTCTGCGTAGCCGCGTGCATGCTGTGCATGGATAAAATGGAGAAGTTTGGCCGGAGACTCTGTTCGAGAGGATAGCTGGCGGTGCTCTAGCTATCTGCCCACTTGCGTACACATCAACTCGTGCAAGTACAACTACAACAAAGTTTATTCAGGTATATAGATGCTAGCCGAGTTCGAGTGTTGCTGGAAGGCCCTTATCTAAGGGCGAAGCTATCCTAATGTATCTGCAGTCACCACTGAACTCGGCACTGTCACTGTCGAGACCATCACGTCTGTGCTGGTGTGTAGCGTACGCTGCGGGAGCCTTCATATCGAGGAAGCAGGTATAAGCTCCGCACACCCTGCACGCGCGTGAGCACAGAGCGCGGTAAAGTCCTTCTTCTTATAGTATCAGTTCGATTTGCCTGCTCGTTTTGCTTCCTGTGCCAATAACGCCTGGAGCTTGACCAATGCCTCCTCTGCTGTCGGTCTCTCCGTCGGGTCGATAGCTGTGCACTCTGTTCTAGCTGCACCATTCCCTTTAGAGCGCCAGGTGAGAACTCTACGCGTAGTTTACCCATGGCGACTAGCTGGAGAATGGCTGTCTCGGGCATCTTGCGCCCTGCCTTGTTGTTTTCCTTCGCGTGAGCATACGGTATCAGTTGTGAGTCCAATTCCGGACAGCACCACACCAAATGAGAACATATCGGCCTTCTCATCATATCTCTCTCCCATCATTACCTCCGGCGCGATCCAGAGTGACGTGCCGACTCCTGCTGTCATCGTCCGGTCAACGCGCTCACGAGATGCACCGAAGTCAGCCAACTTGGCATCGCTTTTCTTGTTTAGCAAAATATTCCGGGACTTTAAGTCACGATGAATCAAAGGCGGGTTCAGTGAGTGCAGGTAAGCCAGCGCGTGGACGACATGCGCCGCGATCTTTACTTTGCTGTAGTCGAAGCCGATCGGGCATTCGTTGTCAGCACGATCGCTCAACCACGATCTCAAGTCGCCTCCCTCCATGAACTCCGTTACCACGCACAGATCCATTAAGTTGGTCCAAGACACACCGATGAACTTGACCACCCGCGGGTGGTTCATCATCGTCATCATCTTCACTTCCGTCAGGAATTCCTTCACGTGGCGCATGCTCTTTCTGGTTTCTGGGAACAGCATTTTGACAGCAACTAATTTCCCTCATACGTGCCTCGGTACACTTCACCATAGCCACCGCGGTTAATTAGCTCTTCCACGAGAACCTTATCGCGTGGGACTCGCGAAGATAAGACGGAATCGTCTTCGCACACGCTATCCGCAGTGACAGGGCCGCGTAATTTCTCGTCGCGCACTGAGTGCCTGGGCGCTGGCTCATTGCGCAAATCATCGCTGCGTAACGGGTCGCTACGCGTTGAACCACTACGCAGCTCGTCACTCCGCAACCGATCGCTGCGATCTGGCTTAACTGGATCATCACGAAGATCGCCAGAGCGCAATCGGTCACCACGCCGTTCGTTACTACGCTGCCTCTCATCACGCAGTCGGTCACTTCGCACTGGTTCACTGTGAATTGGCTCACCGCGCAGCTCGTTGCTGCACATTCGGTCACCACGTGCTGGATCACTATGCACTGCATCGTCTTGCAGTTCCTTCACTCGTAGTGGATTGCTACGCACCGGGTCAGTCTGAATTGGTTCGTCGTGCAACTCGTTAGCACGGAACTTGCCTCCACGGCCCCGATCACCACGGAATCGGTCGCCTCCTCTTCGATCGCTGCGCTGTTCGTCGCTCCGTTTCCTGTCACTTCGTGGTTCGTTGCTCCTCCTCCGTTCACCTCGCTTCCTGTCACTACGCAATTCGTCACTCCTCAAAGGGTCAATGCGCACTTTATCACTGCGGAACACTGGCCCAGATCCCCCTGTGTGCGAGCTAAAAGTGCTCCTCTGCTCACTCCTGGGAGACATATCAACGGCATACCGTTCCTCATCCTGGTTCTTGTCGCTTATTGCCAGCATCGAGTCGGGTTCGCGATTGCGGTTCTTTGTTTTACCCTTTTTCGCTCGTCGCATCCGCCAGTAAACGAGCAACGCGGGGCAGATAACGATGCCAAGACATGCCACGACAATGCCGACCAGCGCGCCAGTGCTCAAATTGCCTTCGCCGGTTGACGTCGTAATCCCAGTGGTGGAGCCATTGCCGCTATTGCTTCCCAAATCCACACCATTATTATCGGTGGTGTAAAATTTATTGTATCCTCGATAGCAGGTATGCTCTTGGACCGTTGAGGCATTGAGGTCGAAGGTCTGTGCCTTTTGCCACACGCCGAGTCGTTGTAGATTGTCATGTATGCCGAACCGTCATTGAATAGCGTGGCAATTTCACTCCGCTGTCCCATATACGAAGCGAGCTGGCATGTACCGGCCGCAAGGAAGATGTTGGAACCCGCATAGGACTCGCAACCTTCTTCGGCGAAGACGTCGATCATGAGATAATTGGCCCCGCTGAACATCTGTGATGTGTACTCGAACCGATTAGAGGCGCACCGCTGGGCGTAGTAGTAGGACGAGTTATTGATCTGAATGGGGCTGCAGGATTCGCTCTGGGTCCCGTTGCACTTGGCGGTCCCCACCTCCAGCGTCACCACCACTGGGGTCGAGTCACAGTTCTCGTCCGTATAAATTTCGACGGTCGAGTAATTGTCGGCTAGCGTCAGGCCAGCGCTCACCGCCAGAGCGAGCTCTGAGCCATGGCGCGCGTCGCATGAATGCTAGTCAACGTGTCCTCGCTCACTCGCTTCTAAGCCTGCCACTGAAATTCCTTTGGAACTCGAGACTGAGAGGCCAATCGCTGACTCGAGCAGACTATACACGGACTGTCTACGTGTGGAGCCCGAGTCGTCTCGGCCGAAACTCGTCGCTCCCCCTTCTTTCACGCGAGCTGAACTTTCGGACCACGGCCTTCCAGCATAACGATTGGGGTTCTAGCGCTGCAGATGTCGTGCATGAAGGAATTGCAATACATTCGGGGGAATGACTATAAATCAGTAGCTCCAGGCATCAATTTGAGGCGTGAATCACAGCCATGCTTGCACGTAGTGAGATCGCTGCTCAGGTCGAACTAACACCCCGAGACTGGACCCGAAAAAGCTTAGTATCCGATATTTGTTAGGTTGGTAACAACTTGTCCTTATTCAGTCAATGATAATTATTGAGCGGTTGGTGCACGAGGATAACAAACATTACCTACCAGCATATGCAAGTGTGCGAATCTTTGATTTATGGTAATTCTTGCGATGGGATTATGCTCTTGCAATGCAAGTTGCACTGCAAAAGACTATGGTGGAAATCACAATCGCAACGGTGTGCCAGCTTCAATTTGAGCGGAGTTCGTCTTTGAAGTCAGGTGAGCTTTGACACTCCATGGCAAGACTGCATGCACCACGTTCAAAAGAGGGATACATGCGTTTTAAATCTCTTCACCTACCAGCTGATCAGCAGTTGGAGCGGCATAGAACTCTCATAATGATGCTGTCACCTTGTTGGTTTGCAGATGTTGCCGTTGCTTATGTGATGGCAAATTGCAGCCCGAATTCTCGATTCGTGACTCCATGGTGAGCTAATGGCACCTGCTTACAGGATTGTGTCCACTTCGACATGGTGGGGATCGCTCGACATATGAAAGCTTTACCCCAAGTGCAGCAGTTGCGACGGGGCAGGAGTATGTGGCGACTTTTGATGTGCTGTAGCGTTTCGCCACTGCATATACCGCCACTGGAGATACGGTAGATACCTCTTTCACCCGATGGCTGTATCGCTCGTCCCCGCGGAGCTACGAAGCGGAAAAAGCTGTCATTTCATTTGGACGCGGCACCGATATGTCACCAAAGTGGCGACGGTGGCACCACTTTGATATCTGGAGTTGCTGTTCGATACATCCACCGAAACGCCAGCAGCACTACTTATATGTAACCTCGCTGAATATTACAACCATCCCCATCCCGCAATCAAGCGAATTTGTTTCGCGAACAAACGGCCCATTCGAATGACAGGGAAACTGCAAGTGTGACCACCTGGCTGGAAAGCCTCAGGCCAGCTGCCAAAGGGGATGGCAGTGCTCCTCGTCGAACCAAAACTGAGGTAAAATTAACTACTGTAACACCCTTGTTTCATTATTCACTATTGCCTCTTTCGCACCGAATTGTATTGGGACCAGTAAAACATGTCGAGATCTTCTCATTGTGCTAAGCCGAGCACAGCATCCTCTTCAATCCAAAATGACATCGCAAGGTTACTTCATGATTCATGACGATCAGAACTGTACCAATACAGCTCGAAGTGTGCAACGGACCGGGTCTGCTCAGCCTGGATTATAGTTCAGGATTTGCAGTGTAGCGGGCAGGTCTCTAAAGTTTTATCAATGTCGACACAAACGTGAACTGGAACTACCGCCAGCACATTCACAGGGCCATTTCCTGCCGCAACTTGATACTCGTCGCCTTGGTGCCGCACGTCTTCCTCAGATAGCCCAACTACACTCACACCCTTCAGCTCGTTTTCCGTCAGCCACGCGCCGTCCTTCATGGCCAGGAACAGCTTCAGTCTGTCCGCATCAACATTTCTCAAGCCGTTTGGCTTCTTCGCCTTGATCGTCTTCTTCAAGGCATACACCAACTTGCCCGGGTCGATGTTGATACAGCTTCGCCATCTTTCCTCGAAATGGCAGTTTTTGGAATGAGAGAGAAAAGAAGAAACCTTTTGTAGTAGGTCTTTATTGGTCAACCCATCAGGATAAATCTGCCTTGTGATGTAGTCGATCTCCTATTGATGTAGTCAACACAGCGACCGAGGTAATCTGCAGTACTGCACAAGTCAATTAGCGATATGATATCCCACCTCTGGTCGTAAAGAGCAAATCAGTACTTACCGTCAAAGAGCACGTCTTCATATTTTCTTTACGGCCTTCACATGGATTGGTAAAGAATGTCAAACAATAAGTGTTCGCGTGTGCAAGTACCAAATTCCTTCAGTTATAACGGTCGGCAAGAAGCGGATAGTTCAAAATGCATACATAGACCAGTGCACACACCAGCGAAAATATACTGCATAAATGACAACAAACATTCAGCAACCTGTCTCAAAGCTCTCAAGCGTTGCAATGACATCAATGCCACATTAAAGACGTTCTACGGTGATATTGGAGGCATTTCGAATTGCACAACACGTAAACTTATTCGTGAGGGGTGCCGTCAGGAGGCAAAGCTAGCGGAAGCTTGCAAGAGCACAGCGTCGGCTTCGAAGAGAACGACACGACCGAACACCAACACCATTGTGGACTAGCTGGTGATGTTGGGACTGTTAGACGACACAGTGGGGGAGCTAGAAGCAGGGGATGCGTTCGACTCCATGCCAATGATATTGACTCGCAAAGTGAGAAGGACATAAATCTTCATGAGCCAATTTCCTTTGACAAATGTGCTAGTGTCGCCAATAGTAAGTTTACGGTGGTTTGTCATAGATTTCCGCTTGTTCTTGAGAGGTTGCCGACCATTGCCCGTGAGGCAAGCAAGGTCTGCCTTTAGGCATGTTCTTTTAATGGGAGAACTTTAAATGGCGCCGATTTGATGGTCATCAATTTACTTTGAAATATAACGAACGATTATTTTAACTTTATGGTGTCTGTTATAACTAAAGGAATTCGGTACGTGAACTAATGCCACACCAAAATGTAGCCATCTCTGGAACACGCTTGGCTCGTTCTTTGCGGATCTTTCGAAATATAAGGCCAATCCAGATTATAAGGCCCAATCAGTCCGTTCAACCTATTCACGAAGATCACCGCCAAGACGCAGTCTGGACATGACCTCCTTCTTAGCGACCTTACGCGCAGAATTTCCTGTATCCAATGCTTCTACGTCATTCTCCATTCAAAATTCAACTTTCCCATCCTCCTCTGACCTCTCTCCGTCCCCTAGAAACCAAGATCCAGCACGTCAAAGTCGACCGTACCGTGATCCACTCCTGTCCTCTGAAAAACTGTGGGAAACGTCGCTTCCCACGCACCGCAGCGACCTGCTGAAGATTCTTTGTGTCGACCATGATACGCTGCGTGCTGCCAACGACCGTGAAGCCGCTGCGAGCTCTGTGAGCGCCGTGGTGACGTCCCGACGGCGCAAGACCAAGGAGACCAAGCCAGAGAAGAAGACGGACATTGCACAACGCCTTCTGGGCGTCTGTGCCCAGCACACAACCACTAATAGCGATGCCTGCTTCTTGACGACATTAGAACTGGCCGAGTCGGTGCTACAGACCGTTCAGGATAGTTCTGGAGATGCTGAGGCGGTGCAAGCCCAGCTCTTCGGACTTGTCGGGGTGGAGGGTATGGAGCTCATCGCTTTTGCGGTGCAGAACCACTCGGAGCTTGCAGATGCAAAAGTGACTAAGCAGAAGCTGCAGGAGGCACAGAACAGACAGGAGATGGCAGAAAAGTATGCTGAAAGTGGCTCGGCCAGACCTGCTGGGTTCAGTATCCAGACGGAGGCAGAGCAGCAGTTCCAGAGACAGCAGAGGAAGGCTCAACGTAGAGCTAATAGGAACAATGCTGGAGAGGAAGAAGAGGATCTCAATTGGCTGGAAGCTGCGGGTATGACCCGAAGTGGTGCGTCTGCAGCGCGAGTTTGCGGAGGAGGAGCGACGACTGCAGGCCTCGTCATTGGTGCAGCGTGAGTTTGGGGCCTTACAAGGCGGATATGACACGACGGCTGCAGCTGGACAATTGGCGTCCGCGGGAGCACTTACGTTGCCAACGAATACCAAGAGGACGCATTTTAAGGGCTACGAGCACGTGTTCATCCCTGCACATGCCAAAAGGCGCTGGGTAAAGAGGAGAAATTGGTGGCGATTTCGACTCTTGAGGCTTTGCGCAGACTGCATTCCACGGCATCTCGAAGCTCAATCGACTGCAGTCCAAGTTGTTTGATGCAGCGTACAACACGAACCAAAACCTGCTGGTGTGCGCCCCACGGGTGCCGGTAAAACTAACGTGGCGATGCTGGCAATCCTGCAAGAAATCAAGACGCAGCTTCAGCGTCATCAGAACCAGTCAATGAGCCAAGGTGTGGCAAATATGAAAATTATCTACGTGGCCCCATGAAAGCCCTAGCGCAAGAGGTTGTCACAAAGTTTGGGCAGCGCCTTCAGGCGTTAAAGCTGAAAGTACGCGAGCTCACGGGTGATATGCAGCTCACGAAGAAAGAAATTGAGGAAACACATGTGATTGTGACTACGCCTGAGAAATGGGACGTGATTACACGGAAGTCGACCACTCAGCAGTCCCTTTTGAGCCAGGTAAAACTTCTGATCATCGATGAGGTGCATCTGCTGGCGGATGAGCGTGGACCGGTTATTGAGACCATTGTGGCGCGTACGCTGCGTCGTGTGGAAAGCACCCAGAGCATGATCCGAATTGTCGGCCTTTCAGCCACCTTACCTAACTACGTCGACGTTGCATCCTTCTTGCGCGTGTATGTACCGGGTGGTGACGCACGAATGCAGAATGCATCTACCAACGGCGGCAAGGGCGGTCTATTTTACTTTGACTCCACATACCGACCTGTACCCTTGGATCAGACATTCATTGGGGTGAGCACGAATGCAAACTTGAAGGAGGCTCTGGGTTTGAGTGCCGCGGCACTTTCTTCTGTGACGGCGAGCGTGGAGGATCTTGCTAAGGAGAAAAAAGGCTACTGCTACGATGTCTCGCCAGCGCCAAATCCAGTTGATGATGAACAAGCTCACTCTGGCACACTGTCTCAAACAAGTTCAGCACCAGGAACAGGTAATGGTTTTTGTCCACTCGCGAAAAGAGACGGCTGCCACGATGCACAGCATCGTTGAACTCTCACGCGGTAATGAAGAAGAACCTGGCACACTGGAAGCGTTTTGCCGCCTCCAGAGCTGCAGATGCCTATCAACCTGCAAGATCGCGTTCAGAAGAGTCGCAACAAGGAGTTGAAGGAGCTTCTGCAGTATGGCATGGGCATCCACCACGCTGGTATGCTGCGTAGCGACCGTAACTTGACCGAGCAACTTTTTGAGATGGGCTACATCCGCGTGTTGTGTTGTACCGCAACACTAGCCTGGGGTGTGAACTTGCCTGCTCACTCCGTGCTCATTAAGGGCACGCAGGTCTACAACGCTGACAAGGGTGGTATGACGCAACTGAGCATGCTGGATGTGATGCAAATTTTTGGTCGCGCAGGTCGTCCACAGTATGACACCAGTGGTGATGCCGTTCTGGTCACTACTCAAGATCAGCTGCCACACTACCTACGGCTGCTTACGACAGGCATTCCCATGGAGTCGGCATTGATCAAGGCACTACCTGATCATTTGAACGCTGAAATTGTTTCTGGAACTGTGAGCAATCTTGATGAGGCGTGCACATGGCTCAGTTACACGTATTTGTATGTGCGTATGCGGAAGAACCCGTTGGCCTACGGTATGAAGATCGATGATGTCAATGATGACCCCATGTTGCTTGCGCGGCGCAAACAATTACTCATGGACGCTGCCGAGAAGCTGGCATCATGTCGGATGATCAAGATTTTGCGTGAGAAGGTGCGGTTAGACCAGCCTAATCAAGAAGTCAAGACCGCCTTCGCAGTGACGTCTATGGGGCGCGTAGCAAGTCACTTTACATCCAGCACCAATCGATCGAGACATTTAACGATCTGCTTGACAACAAGGCAAGCCATAAGGATGCGGATGACGAAGATGATCTGCCTTGGGACAAGGTGCTGCTAGTTCTTTGCAGCAGCACGGAGTTCGAGCAGCTCAAATCACGCGAGGAAGAAATGCCTGAACTCGAGAAACTCAAGCGCAAATTTTGCCGCTATGATATTCTTGGTGGCGGCATGGACACTTACATTGGAAAGACGAACATTCTTCTGCAAAGCCTGATCGGTCGTGCCCGCGTGACATCTTTCACTCTCATTTCCGACACGAACTACGTCGCACAGAACGGGTCTCGTGTATGCCGTGCACTGTTTGAAATTTGTTTGAAGAAGAACAGCGCGCGCAAGGCCGAAAAGTTCCTGCAGCTCGCCAAATGCATCGATCAGAAGCTGTGGTGGGACCAGAATGCGATGCTGCAACTCTCGAACGTGCCTTTCGATATCGTAGCTGAGGTCGACAACCGTCATCATATGACTCTGTACGATGCGATTTCCGACCCTGATGGATTTAATTTGAGCGCAAAGGTGAAGAAATGGGTCATGAGCGTGCCGTTTATCGATATTGACCACGTACAAACACAGCCCTTCGGCGGAAATATGATCAAGTTGACGTTCAATCTTTACCCCTGTTTCCAGAGTGGAAAGAAGGTGTCTTTCAGGGCAAGGTTCTGAGCTCCTGGTTGTGGGTGGAGGACGCTATCACTGGGTATATCTATCATTCGGAATATTTCGTGCTGCACCAGAGCCGCTTCATGGGGTGGAAGGTTGGTACACAAACACTCGAGATAGAGTGTTACTTGCCGGTTTTTGTCTCCCAAACCCAGACGCAGGCCAGTTATGTTATCCGTATTCTGTCTGATCGTTTCGTCGGGATTGAGTCCTTTTACGAGGTAGACTACACTCTGAGCGAAAGCACAGTGGCTGAAACGAAAAAGCAAAAGGACGAGATGTATACGAAATTGCTTCGCCTCCACCCGCAGCCTCTCCAGTCCCTTGATGACCCGGTTTACCAGGCGCTGTATGTGGGGAAGTTCCAATACTTCAATCCGATTCAAACTCAAACTTTCCACCAGCTATACCACCAAGATGGAAATGTGCTGCTGTGCGCGCCGACTGGAAGCGGGAAGACTCTGTGCGCCGAATTAGCTATGCTGCGAGTCTGGAAGCAACAAAAACTGAGTGAAAACAAAGAAGATGGCGTTTCAAATGGCCAAGCAGCCCAGACACATCAGAATCGGTGGTTGCAATCGCTGATCGTATACATTGCCCCGATGAAAGCACTCGCTCGCGAAAAAGTAGCCGAGTGGAAAGCTCGATTTGAAAATAATCCTCACCTCCGCAAGAGAGTGGTGGAAGTTACGGGTGATACACTCGTCAACGTCGAGTTTGTGCTGAACAAAGCAGACATCGTAGTCACGACGCCGGAAAAATGGGATTTGTTGACAAGAAGCAGTACGGTTGGCCACGCGCTGATGAAGCAAATGGCACTCGTAGTCGTGGATGAAGTTCATCTGGTAGGAGAAGCTCCGCGCGGTGCTGTGTTGGAGGTATTGATCAGCAGATTAAGGCGATTCCAACGGCCGGGCCCGCCAATTCGCGTTGTTGGGCTGTGCACGGCGCTGGCAAACGCTGAAGATGTAGGTCATTGGCTGGGTGGAATCAGTTCGAGTCACGCTAACAATCCGGATGGTGGCCAAGTGTATAACTTCCGAGCATCGGTGCGTCCCGTACCTATGGATGTGCACATCCAAGGCTACCCTGAACGACATTACGTGGCACGTATGGCAGCCATGAACAAACCCACCTTCATGGCAATCAAAGCGCACTCGCCAGAAAAGCCTGTTCTCGTTTTCGTCTCGTCCAAAGCACAAACGAAGCTGACGGCGCTAGATTTGATTCAGTTCTGCGTTGCTTCTGATGAAGGAGGGATGGAAGTAAACGCTTTTTGAAGATGGACGAGGCTGTGATGGACTCGATTTGCCAGTCGAACCAAATCGTGGATGAGACTTTAAAGCATACCCTCTCTTTTGGCATTGGACTTCATCACGCTGGGTTGGCGCGGAGGGACCGCGAGTTGGTGGAAAACTGTTCAAAGATCGCCTCATCCAAGTAGTGATCTCTACGTCGACCCTCGCGTGGGGCGTGAACCTGCCGGCACACCTTGTTGTGGTCAAGGGTACGGAGTATTTCCAGAATGGACGCTATCGCTCGTACCCGTTGAGTGATTTACTGCAGATGATCGGACGCGCTGGACGTCCGCTACTGGATGATAAGGGTATTGCGTGCGTGCTTGTTGAGGAGAGCAAGAAAATATGACCCAGCGCTTCTTGTACGAACCGCTGGCTGTTGAGTCGTGCCTTGGTGGAAATGCAGCGCCACACATCCTGGCCAACCATTTGAATGCTGAGATCGCGGCAGGACTTATTCACACGACTCAAGACGTTATGGACTATCTGAGTTGGAGTTTGCTGTTCCAGCGTGTGCTAAAAACCCAAGCTTCTATGGCGTAGGGAGCGATCTCGCAAGCACTGACGCTTCTTCGGAGAAACCTGGCAAACAAAACAAGAAGGGGAAACAAGCGAAAAAGCCTTCCAAACAAGATGAACTAGAGATTTTCTTCCAGCAGTTGATATCCTCGACGATGCAGAAGCTGGAGGACAGTCAGTGTATCACCATAGCCCAAGTGGGTGGCGTGTCGTCCTTCGATCCAACTGTTGTGGAAAGCTGGCAGCCTCGCTCTATGTGGACATCCGCACAGTATCCAATATGTTAACGGCACTCCAGACGGTAGCATTCGAAAAGAAGAAGGCCGATGCGGTAGCGGCTACTCGTACCAACACACTGCGACTGATGTGTGTGATCTGTGAGTCAAGCATGGAACTGCGCGATATTCCGTTGCGCCATAACGAGGTCATGAGCCAGTTGATTTCAGATCTTTGCGCGAAGGTGAAGTATTCACCATTGAAGAACCTTTTCACTGGTTCGTCCAAACGTCAGAAGAACTTGCTGGAAACGAATGGAAGTGAGGTGAAGGCACTGCTGGTGCTGCAAATGCATTTAATGGGCATGCGTCTGCCTTCGAGTGACTTTGCGAACGACCTTCGGACGTTGCTGGATCATTTGCCTCGCCTACTTAGTGCTGCTATCGATATTTGCGCTAACCTGAAGCTCACAGACTTGGTGTTCGCTGGTATCCGGTTGTCGCAGGCTGTCGTACAGGGCCGATGGCCCGACGAATCTAGCTCCGATACGAACGACAACGTACTGGGGCAATTGCCACATGCATCACAATCGGTCGTGAAGGTTTTGCAACAACACTTTGAGCTCTCAAGCGTTGCTGACCTCCAGATCGCTTTAGCAGCGAAGAGCAAGAAAACGCAGATCGTTGAACGCCTGCAGAGCCTACAGACACAACAGCAGCGTGGACGACCTAGTGGTCTCTCGAAACACAAGATCAACGAGCTTGTCCGTGTTGCCGAAGGGATCCCGCGACTTCGCATCGATGTGAAGGTGAACAACAAGCAACAGGCAGTTGATGTGAACTTGACGGGCTTGAACGACCAAGGGGCAAAGCGCTGGCATACACGACGCGGCTACAGAAGCCCAAACCGTACGGCTTCTACGTGCTGTTGACGTCTAAGAAAGAAGGTGAACAAGAGGAGCTTGTCCATGCCAAGCGTGTGGCGTGGAAACACAAAGTCCACGTGTCGCTCTCGCTACCAACCCCAATTTCGGGGATATCAACTACAAAGTGCATGTTCTTTCAGATGCGATTGCTGGGATCGACACTACGCACATAGTCAAGTGCTGAACTGAAAAGTAGGTAAGGTAGATGGAACCTGCTTCAACACGAAGATGCAGGTACGCACATTGCAATAAGAGATAAATGCATTGTTGCGATTTAGCAGTCATCCTACTCACGGAAAACCGCTTAGACATCTTTTTCATCGGTTCGATCTTGTGCATAGACCAACTCCAGGTTACACGTGTCGCTCACACGGTTCACCTCGTTTTCCGTTAACCACGCGCTGTTCTTCTTGGCCAAGAACAGCTGCAGTTCACGCACGTCACACTTGATAGTCGCTGGGTTCTCCACCTTAATCGCCTCCTTCAAGTCTTCCACCAACTTTCTTGAGTCAATGTCGATAAAGAACATGCTAGAGAACGCGCTCCTTTTCATTCCAACCTGCGCGCACTACAGCTTCACCATCTTGGCAGCTCCTGGAGTGAGAGAGAATAAAAACTTTCCGTAGTAGGTCACTAAGTATTATCACGACTAAAACCTTGGATGAGTATCGATACGTGTGAATGGAACCTGGATGCAACACGAAGGTGCAGGTATGGACATCTCAATAAAAAGTAAATGCAAACACGAATTGTTGCAACTTAGCTGGTGGTGTCGAGATAAGTATTTCTTTTCCTATGTGAGGTGAGCGAGGCTTCATCCAGATTTTGATATGGGAGCGCTGTGGGGATGGAAGATTGGTGGTGCTGTGGTTGCTGCGGTGTGACGCTGTCACGGGTTATGCTGCCACTCTGTGTGGACTTATACACAGCGAAGGCATTCTTTTGGCGGGACCCTCAATAAATGCGAGAAGCTCATCGCTCATGTAGTACTGCTCGGATCCCTTGTTGACGTTGCAGTCCTCACAGAAGCAGAGGAGAATCGTGTCGATGCCTGTACCGTAGACGTCCAGGAAGAAGGAGGCTGTGGCGTAACTTAGAATGCCCGTAAGAAGCATGGGGAAGATGGGGCTGGTTACTTCGGAGACGTCACCCATGAAGAAGCTGGGGAGGTGCGACGGAGGGTATTTGATGAAGACGAACATGAAGAGCATGCAGAAGCCCGTGATGAAGACTTTGCCCAGGATCATGAGGAAGCGAGCAATGATGCTCACAGTAGCGACGCGCGCGGCATTTGCCAGCAGCAGCGAAAAAGAGTCTTTCATCGAAGGACAGAAGCTTCGGCCCTTCATGGCCATTATGATGAAGGCATTCTTGTTGAGAAACTTGAGGCACTTCTCAAAGCACCACATTAAGCACTTGAGGCACATCATGACAACCTTGACAACGGCATTGGCTTGCTTCGTACTGCGTATCTTCTGGTCAATGTATTCGAGAACAAGGCGCGCGAACTGCACGATGGCGATAATGAGGCTGCCGAAGGCAATCGTACCAAAGTGGTAACGTACCGTTCGCCACATTGAACGGAGCACGGGTCGAGCAGGCACCTGGCGCTTGTCCAGTGTCCAATAGTACTCGCAGAAGGCGCCAGCGATGGTTGCGTACGCTGCGGCCTGGATGAATTGACTCGTCCACAGCAGTCCAAAGAGGTGGTAGATCATGAGGTAGTGCATGGTCTTGTTGTCATCCATCTGAGCTGGGACTACAGACCCCACATCGACAATTGTAGAGTTAGTGGCTGTAGCGTTCGCTAACTCGCCGGCAATTTGGTTGAGCGAGACTTTGCCGGAGGTGGCAATAAACGCAGTCGCCACTAACCAGTATGCCACAAGTGCAACTGCACAGATTGTGGGCACAATTGTAAAGCGTAAGTGTTGGCATGGACTGTAGCGCCTTGGAAGCCTCACGGATGATGCCAATGGCAATACGAATGCGACCACACATGAAGACAAGAAGAAGAAACAGCAGTACGTCAACCGCAGTGAGAACGTAGCAGGCAATCGCCCAATAGTGTGCCTGATCGTCGGTGACAGTGAGGCCTGCCGATGTGATGTAGCTTGTGGACGCAGCCACCGTCGTAGCTGACACACCTATCTTCGCCAAGGTACTTCCCACACGTGTTATCGAGCAAGTTGCCTTCGTACGCGCAGAAGACAGTGACGACGATCTGCATACAAACCACGAGTACGATCACGAACCACACGAAGAATCCGGCGCAGTAGCGTAGTAGAACGAGCCAGAAGAATCCGAGCACCATTGCGAATAGTCCACCACAGATCAAGATGGGGAAGGCAGCCTTCTGTAAGTCACCAAGCCAGCGTGCAACCATGTTCCATTTGCGACTCAGCATCTTCGTTATGGGATCGACGGTAGTGGCGCCAATTTGACGCTCCTCGCGAGTCGACTCTAGGCTCGTGCAATTCGGGCGCATCGCAGTGATCATTTCGGTGCAGGTATGCTCGCCACAGTCTACGAATGGGTTACGGGTCTCGTTGGTTCCACAATTCAATGTCTTGACTTTGCCAGACTCGTAGCTTGCGACTTCTGCGTCTGTGCAGTCGTCGACACACCGAGCACTTTGAGTAATGTCGATCTTGGTCAACTCCACGCAGCGGTACAGCACCTCGCTTGAATCCGTAATGAGACGCCAAGGGGAACCAGCTTTCTCGTACTCAATGGTGGCGCCGGCGCTTTTGCTGTCCTCGTTCACAGGGCCTATGTCATTCGTGTAGTTCGTATACGCGTGCACGTAAAGAGGGCTTCCGGTGGCTGAGTCATTGAGCATCGGACAGGAGGGGACGCAAACGCCGAACAATTTCTTGAGTGTCGAGGGGCTCGCGAGCTCTTTGGCACTGGCACCGCCGGCTGCGAGAGCCATGAGGTCCTCGGACAGCCGTGGGTAAATGGTATACTTGTAATGAGTCAAATCGTAAGCTGGGACGGTGTCAGTTTTGTCAGCTTTCGCACCACAAGTGCGTCCCATCCAGTCGGTGCCATAGATGAGTCGCTGTGGCTTGCCGTTGTGGTAGCCGATCCCAGCAATGGCGATCATCCCAACCCAAAAGACGACGAAAAGGATCAGGAAAAACAGATCGGTGCAGCCCCGGTTGTCAGACTTGAAGGGATTTGTACCAGTCAATTCGCAAGCAGGTCGTGCAGCACCAGTCTTGGTCTCCTCACCATCACCCTCGCCACCGGCATCGTTGGCTTTGGTGCCGCGATTCCCCATCAATAACTAAAAGTTCAAGTACTGCGTTTGAAATTCTGTCGTGTGGTTTGCTGGCAAACACGACAATGTTCTAGGTCTCCACTGCAACGAAGTGCACGATCGCAGGAAAAACTCCCAGTCAATATTTGCCATTTGCCATTGACGTTGACACGGTCGCATTTTGAGCGATCGTTACGAAACCTCAGTTCAAAGTGGACAAGTTGAAGTGACCAAAATTGAAGATGACTAAATATTGATCAACGTAAACACACACACACAAATATTTGTACATATACAAATTCGACTATAGCTGAGAACAAGATGGAGGAGAGACCCGCACTCTACCACGAGCGTCAGCAGCTCTATCGCTGTGGACTACATGCGCTCAATAATGTATTGCAAGGTAAACTCAGTTGCCAACTAATTAATCCTCTCAAATAATAATAATTTAACGAAATAATTGACAGGTTCTGTCTTCGAGAAGGCATCACTTGATGCTGCGTGCATGGAGCTGGCGGCTTTATCCAGCCCTGAAGCAGGGGACAGTCTGTTAAATTGGGCTTGAACCCTCACCGAGCGCCGTTGTCTCGGGAATTACGACGTCAACGCATTGACGCTCGCTTTACAGCAAAAAGGTTTTAAGAAAAAATGCCTGGAACTGTAAATTGAGACTTTTGTTAACTCGAGATACGCTACCAGGTTACAATATGCAGTGGCTGGACAAGAGACTTCCTGTGGACGAGAAACTGCTGCCATGGGAGACAGCTGAAGGAGTGCTCTGTAACGTGGTGATGACCACATTCATGAGCAGTTTGTGGAACCAAAGACACTGGTTCGCCATCCGGAAGGTGATTGCTGAGCTCAGGAGGCAATGAAGGCTGCAAAGACTGATGTTGTGGTGATGGTGGTTTGAGTAGATTAAAGGAGTTTGTTACAATCTTGACTCGAAGTTGGCTGCTCCAGTGGTGAGGCTCAGTTTGCTATGAGGAATTGAGATGATATGTGCAGTGGTTGATATGTGGTGACTGTTTGCAGCCGTTTGAGAGTGAGAGTGAGTGTTATCGGTTCCTGCAAGAATTGGTAAATACGGGGAGTGCGAGTTGTTCCTGATTAAGAAGACAACAACTGAGACGACAGACGCTGAGGGGTATCCGCCGCTGCTGAGCGATAGCTTCCTGAGCAGAAATGACAATTGAATGTTCATACAGAAGAGAGCTGCGATAGTGAGCTGAAACTTTCCAAGATATAAACCCTTGCATTGCTGATTATCGCTTGTGATTTTCGTTGAGAGGCCTGTAGCTGACAGAGCTGCTCAGGTAGAGACCACCGGGAAGAAAAAGGATGCGAGCTTACTCAGAGCGCTTTTATTCTTTGGTTCTTGGAGGTGGAGCAACAGACCAGCAATGTCACCCCAGTCGAAGTCGTCTTCGTTGCGACGCAAGATGCCGTTTTCGTCAAGTACGAACCTGTGAGGAACGGATTGCAAGCCGTAAGGCTCGGGCACCTCGGCACACCCAAAGTGCATCACTGTGGGAATGTCTCCGTCCCAGTAGTTCCGACACACTCGCGGTCGTCCCGTGTTGGGATTGACTGTGTCCAGGTAGGTCATCGTCTCCCCGATATTCTGATCCAGATTCACCAGCACGAAGTTGATGAGCTTGTGGTGGCCTCCCTTGCTGAACGCTTCTATTAGCTCCACCTCGGGCTCGCACGCCTTGCTCCAGGTTGCGTAGAACATCAAGACTGTGGGTTTGGCTGTACGCTCCACCAGCTCCGTCAAATTGATCCGGTCGCCTGTCTCCAAGTCCACCAGCGTCATATCCGGCGCCAGCTCGTTCAATGCACACGACATGTAGGATCTTTGTGTCCTGACTTGGGCCGATTCTC